>OX155678.1:11168470-11754470 GCA_944547425.1 Eupithecia centaureata | reverse complement strand
CTTTAGGCTTACAAAATAAGCACTTAGACAAGTCAAATTTAATTTAATTCGCCTCAATTTTTTGTCCACTAGTGGAAGAGGCGAAATAGAAACCACTAGCATGTGTATAACTTATGTGTCTAATACATGTTTGCCTTATAAATAATTACATACTATTGTCGATGTGGAACTGAGCGACATCTGGCCAAGCACTAACGTCATTGATGTAATCATTTATGGAGTAATATGCCTTCTTGATAAGATTTAGTTTTATGTACTGTTTAAATCTACGAATAGAAAGTTCAGTTGCTTCAGATGGAAGCTTATTATAGAAGCGCACACAATTACCCATAAATGATTTCCCCAGTTTTCGTAATCTAAATGAAGGAATGTGTAATTTGTTCTTGTTTCGTGTATTTCTATTGTGTACATCACAATTTTTCAAAAAGTTACTCTTGTTTTTGTGTGTATACATTAAATTTTCATAAATATATTGCGAAATTACAGTTAAAATATTTATTTCTTTAAATAATTCCCTCAATGAGTCACGTGGCTTTAATTTATAAATTGCACGCACCGCCCTTTTTTGAAGAACAAAGATAGTCTGAATATCAGCTGCCTGTCCCCACAGCAAAATACCATAAGACATAATACTATGGAAGTAACTATAATAAACTAACCTAGCTGTGTCCTGATCAGTGAGATATCTAATTGTTCTCACTGCATATGCTGCTGAACTAAGCCTACCCGCGATAGCATCAATTTGCGGTTGCCATTGAAGAGATGAATCAATATGCAACCCCAAGAATACAGTAGAGTCTACGAAGTGAACAATCTCATTATTTAACGTGATTTGAGTTGGGAGTTCTCTAACATTTGGTAACATGAATTTTATACATTTTGTTTTTTTAGCATTAAGTAACAGGTTATTGGCGGTAAACCAATTTAGTATTTGTGACAGCGAATTATTTACATCGTCAAAATTATATTTATTTCTGTCTACTTTAAAAATTAGTGAAGTATCATCAGCAAATAAGACTATATCACAAAGATCTTTTGCTAGAAAGGGAAGATCATTTACATAAACTAAAAATAAAAAGGGACCTAATATTGAACCTTGAGGTACGCCTAATTCAATATTTGAGCCCGTAGATCTTTCTTTACCAACTTCTACTTTTTGAACTCTATCAGATAAATATGATTTCATAAGATCCAGTGCCTTTTTCTTAATTCCATAATGTTTAAGTTTCTCAATTAATGTACTGTGATCCACACAGTCAAAAGCCTTAGAAAGGTCACAGAATACACCAATAGCGTTTTTGGCTTTATCCCAGGCCTCCAATATATGCCTTAACAGAACTGAACCAGCATCGGTTGTTGATCTACCCTTGGTGAAGCCGAATTGGTTTTCATGGAATAACCTATTAAGGTTGAAGTGAGAAGTCAACGGGATGAGAATAATTTTTTCAAAAATTTTACTCATAGCAGGAAGTATTGAAATTGGTCTGTAGACTCATAGCAGGAAGTATTGAAATTGGTCTGTAGGTCATTCAAGGTCTATCTTAAACCATGCATATCTAGAACCTAGATCATGATTTGTTGAACAAAGTTGATGAATTTTCCTAGAATGGGTTTTGTTGAAAAATTTTGATACTTTAAGTAAAAGTTTTCGTTTGTACCCGTTTGTACCGCTCCAACTGAGCTAGATTCATGTTACGTCATTCAAGGTCTATCTAAAAACATGCATATCTAGAACCTAGATTATGATTTGTTGAACAAAGTTGATGAATTTTCCTAGAATGGGTTTTGTTGAAAAATTTTGATACTTTAAGTAAAAGTTTTCGTTTGTACCCGTTTGTACCGCTCCAATTGAGCTAGATTCATGTTACGTCATTCAAGGTCTATCTTAAAACATGCTTATCTAGAATCTAGATTATGATTTGTTGAACAAAGTTGATGATTTTTCCTAGAATGGGTTTTGTTGAAAAATTTTGGTACTTTAAGTAAAAGTTTTCGTTTGTACCCGTTTGTACCGCTCCAATTGAGCTAGATTCATGTTAGGTCATTTAAGGTCTATCTAAAAACATGCATATCTAGAACCTTGCCTACGATTGGTTGGATAAACTTGATCGATTTTCCTAGAATGGGTATTGTTGAAAAATTTTGATACTCTAAGTAAAAGTTTTCGTTTGTACCCGTTTGTACCGCTCCAATTGAGCTAGATTCATGTTAAATCATTCAAGGTCTATCTTAAAACATGCATATCTAGAACCTAAATCATGATTTGTTGAACAAAGTTGATGAATTTTCCTAGAATGGGTTTTGTTGAAAAATTTTTATACTTTAAGTAAAAGTTTTCGTTTGTACCCGTTTGTACCGCTCCAACTGAGCTAGATTCATGTTACGTCATTCAAGGTCTATCTAAAAACATGCATATCTAGAACCTAGATCATGATTTGTTGAACAAAGTTGATGAATTTTCCTAGAATGGGTTTTGTTGAAAAATTTTGATACTTTAAGTAAAAGTTTTCGTTTGTACCCGTTTGTACCGCTCCAATTGAGCTAGATTCATGTTACGTCATTCAAGGTCTATCTAAAAACATGCATATCTAGAACCTAGATTATGATTTGTTGAACAAAGTTGATGATTTTTCCTAGAATGGGTTTTGTTGAAAAATTTCGGTACTTTAAGTAAAAGTTTTCGTTTGTACCCGTTTGTACCGCTCCAATTGAGCTAGATTCATGTTAGGTCATTTAAGGTCTATCTAAAAACATGCATATCTAGAACCTTTCCTACGATTGGTTGGATAAACTTGATCGATTTTCCTAGAATGGGTATTGTTGAAAAATTTTGATACTCTAAGTAAAAGTTTTCGTTTGTACCCGTTTGTACCGCTCCAATTGAGCTAGATTCATGTTAAGTCATTCAAGGTTTATCTTAAAACCTGCATATCTATAACCTAGATCATGATTTGTTGAACAAAGTTGATGAATTTTCCTAGAATGGGTTTTGTTGAAAAATTTTGATACTTTAAGTAAAAGTTTTCGTTTGTACCCGTTTGTACCGCTCCAATTGAGCTAGATTCATGTTACGTCATTCAAGGTCTATCTTAAACCATGCATATCTAGAACCTAGATCATGATTTGTTGAACAAAGTTGATGAATTTTCCTAGAATGGGTTTTGTTGAAAAATTTTGATACTTTAAGTAAAAGTTTTCGTTTGTACCCGTTTGTACCGCTCCAACTGAGCTAGATTCATGTTACGTCATTCAAGGTCTATCTAAAAACATGCATATCTAGAACCTAGATTATGATTTGTTGAACAAAGTTGATGATTTTTCCTAGAATGGGTTTTGTTGAAAAATTTTGATACTTTAAGTAAAAGTTTTCGTTTGTACTCGTTTGTACCGCTCCAATTGAGCTAGATTCATGTTAGTTCATTCAAGGTCTATCTAAAAACATGCATATCTAAAACCTAGATTATGATTTGTTGAACAAAGTTGATGATTTTTCCTAGAATGGGTTTTGTTGAAAAATTTTGATACTTTAAGTAAAAGTTTTCGTTTGTACCCGTTTGTACCGCTCCAATTGAGCTAGATTCATGTTAGTTCATTCAAGGTCTATCTAAAAACATGCATATCTAAAACCTAGATTATGATTTGTTGAACAAAGTTGATGATTTTTCCTAGAATGGGTTTTGTTGAAAAATTTTGATACTTTAAGTAAAAGTTTTCGTTTGTACCCGTTTGTACCGCTCCAATTGAGCTAGATTCATGTTAGTATATTCAAGGTCTATCTAAAAACATGCATATCTAGAACCTAGCCTACGATTTATTGGATAAACTTGATCGATTTCCCTAGAATGGAATTTTTTGATAAAATTTTGATACTTTAAGTCAAAGTTTTCGTTTGTAACCGTTTGCATCGCTCCAATTGAGCTTGATTTATGTTAAGTCATTCAAGATCTATATAAAAACGTGCATATCTAGTACCTAGATTATGATTTGTTGAACAAAGTTGATGAATTTTCGTAGAATGGGTTTTTTAGAAAAATTTTGATACTTTAAGTCTAAGTTTATCGTTTGTACCCGTTTGTTTCGTTCCAGTTAAGCAAGATTTATGTTACGTCGTTCAAGATCTATCTAAAAACATGCCTATCTAGAACCTGGCTTATGATTTGTTGAACAAACTTTATCGATTTACAAAATATGGTATGTTATCAACATAATTTAATGTTTACGTGCATGTGTTTTGTTTGTTTCTACCTAAAATTGTATTATTTAACCTTTAATATTTTTGCGATTTCAAGGTCTATCGATGGTATTGCCTAAGTTTCACGAAATATTCAACTTTGAAGTCCAATCAACCGTTTTACCTACGTAGGTCAAAAGCGACAGTTGAAAAACCTCCCCCTCCCCATAAATTTTTTCCCCTTAGGGTACAAACGAAAATTTTGTCGGTACAATCGGGTACACACCCGGTACAATCGAATAGGATCAAAAAAACATGAATATCTTAAAGTTGGTTGCCAGGTTCACACAGCTTGCCCATGCAGTGTCATGGATACACGTGTCATTCATCTCAAATAGGTAACTTCTACGGTAGGCTAAGTTGTCGTTACAAGTAACATTACTTAACTTATAAATATATATTACTAGCGACCCGCCCCGGCTTCTCACGGTTTTATTATACGTATAAACCTTCCTCTTGAATCACTCTATCTATATAAAACTGCAACAAAATCCGTTGCGTAGTTTTAAAGATTTTAGCATACCTACATAGGGACATAGGGTTATAGGGACAGAGAAAGCGACTTTTTTATACTATGTAGTGATTCGTATTACTTTTACTAACGGAGCAGAGACCTCGCATAAAAAGCAGTAGGTACTAGATCAGGGAAACCCAAGGCACGATGGTCCGATGACATAAGAACTGTATCTGGCTGACATGACAGTGGATTCCTAAAACCAGAGACAGAAACTGGAGAATATTAGGGAGGCATATATACACTACTGAAGTAATAGATGCTGACAATGCTGATGATGATTAGTTTTTTTTTTTTTTGACGACCGGTGTGCCGCGGTGGGCGAAGGTCCGCCTGCGACGCAGGAGGTTGCGGGTTCGAGTCCCGCCTCGGAACAAATTCGTGCACGATCTGCAGAAATTTGTTTCGTTGGTCTGGGTGTTTAATATTTATAATAAAAATGTATCTATTTATTCATATAATGTATTAAATATATCAGTTATCTAGTACCCATAACACAAGCTTTAAGTAGCTTACTTTGGGGCTAGATGGTGCTGTGTGGATTGTCCAATATTTTTTTTTCTAGAAACCAAAACCCTTGAAAGCCAACATACTATTACGCCCATTATAGACTGAATGCGGAAGTTATTATCAAAAGAATAACCTTGGCACGATAGATATGTACTTTCACAGTTTCACTGCTTTCCCCTAAAATGTTCAATTATTTTATTTAGGGACTATAATTATGTGTGAAAAACCTTGTAGCCTAAAAATAAACTAACCTTCAGTCAGGTAAGAATTAAAATGGATAATACTTGAAGGAGGAAAATAATAGCATAAAGTCTAACTTAGGATTTAGCGGAACCATTCCATAGAGAACGAGACAGACTAGACATTTCAGATGAATGCATTTTTGTATACCTATGTTATTTATTATAACTAGCGACCCGCCCCGGCTTCGCACGGTTGTATGTAAGTATATAAACCTTCCTCTTGAATCACTGTATCAATTAAAAAAAATCGCGTCAAAATCCGTTGCGTAGTTTTAAAGATTTAAGCGTTCAAAGGGATATAGGGACATAAGGACATAGGGAAAGAGCGACTTTGTTTTATACTATGTTGATGATTATGTGAATTGTGTAACTATGTTAAAAACATTGGTATAAAGGACAATGGGCAAATATATATGGAGCCTGGGACCTATGCATCGACATTTATTTTATTGCTATTGGTGGTCACTATCTGCTCATTGTCTTTATCCAAACTTATTTTCCTCTCAACTCAACAGTCACATAGCCTAAACAGAGCATTAGTCTACTATCATAGCAATTATTAACCCTAGAGACCTAACCTTCGTCGAATCGACGAATACGCAACAGAAATATTGCGATTTTTTTTTCGTTCGTGTGCCAATCTTTATGTTGTTTCTTGTCAACTCGGTATTCGCTGAGCTTTTTCGGGAGGCGTTTGTGTTCGTCGTGTAAGTACCTTAGTTTTGGACATATTACCAAAATAGTCGTCGTTTCGACGAATGGTTAGGCTTTGCGTATAATTTTTTCACAGCACATGCATATTTTTTTGCATCTATTACCATGGCTTCTGAATGTTTGTTATCTGATGACCATATAACGCGTTTATTATTCAGAGTGGAAGACGGTAGTGCTTTGGATGAATTGACTGATAATGAAAAATAAGATGATCTCGAGGTGGATGTTGCTAAAAGTGATACTCAAGATGAACCTTTCAATCAGGAGGGTAGCCAGGATATCTTGGCTGTACCAAGTAATTATTAGGCGTGATTTTACGTAGAAGATGCATATTATGCATTATCTTCATAAAATTACGCCTATCCTGTATATACAGTTAGAAGAACCAGGCTCAAAATCATGCTGAAAATTTGTACGATGCCTGTACAACCCATGTAAAGAAAAAATCTAGGAGCCGAGTCTGATCTAGGTCAAGGTGAAGGTCAGTCATCATCCCGTACTGACCTCCAACCAGACTAGGCTCCAAATATGAAGAATCGCTAAGTCTGTGGTATAATCATCATCATCATCATCCGCATTCCGACTTCACCCACTGCTGGGTAAAACTTCAAACTTTTGTGCCTCCACACGGTCCTGCGCCAGTCTCATACAGTTTCGCCCTGCGATTTTCATAATTTCGTGGTATAATATTCATATAAAAAAAGCGCATAACTAACTTGTATTGCTAAAAATGCAACAGTCATTTGTGTTGAACACAAAGTGGTTTTTTGCATAAAATGCGCTTCTAAGTAATAGGTTTTATGTGTTTTTCAGGATGAAAAGAGCATTATAATTTATGTTCGTCAAAGAAATCAGGGTTATTATGTGTTGTTTTTTTTGAAATATTTTTCTTTATGTAAACCTCTCATTTGGTCTCTAAAAACTGTTGCTCTGCAAAACATGGTGTAAAAGAAATATTTTCGCTTTATAATACAAATTTATTGTTTTATTTAGTACAATAATAATAGGTTCCTATAATCAATTGATAAAACTAACTGAAACTGTAAGTATTTATAAAATATTTGAGCTCAAAATATACTCGTCGAATCGACTAATGGTTAGGTTTTAAGGGGTATTTGCGAAGGTTAGGTCTCTAGGGTTAAGTCCATTATGACTGTAACCGAGTAAGAGAGAGCGACCATACTACATTGTGTTGAATGGAAGAACACGAACGTTTTATCCTTTCAATAAACTATCGTCGATCACCCGCTGACAGTCATAATAAATTTATCAAAGTAAATGTAAACTAGTAAACTGAATGATTGAAATATAAAAATATTTGAATTATTTAGTTTTCTATCGTAGCACCATTCAGTGTCATAGTCTTGATCAAGACCTCGAGCTGGTAAATAAACCATTCACCCGGATACGACAAAGAAAGGTCTTATCTTTTGTTCAGCGACCCTCTATGAGGTCTAACACGACCGCGGTGAAGGCGAAGTCTTGTGGCAGCACTTGTCATAGCAATAACAGATAGATATTAGGTCCTTACATATGAAATTGGCGTTTTGTATGGGAGGAACAAAAAGTCGAATATTTTTTAATATAATATATTTAATTAATCAAAGTATGAACCATTATTTTCTATGCACTTTTGCCATCTTATAGGTAGTTCATTGATCCCTTTACTAAAAAAACCAGTCGGACGGGAATCAATAAAATCTTTGAAGGCGATTTGGACTGCCCCATCGGAGTTGAATTTTTTCCCTTGCAAGAAGTTATCCAAATTTCGAAAAAAATGGTAATCTGTTGGAGCAAGGTCCGGGGAGTACGGAGGATGTCTTAGACTTTCCAATTGAAGCTCTTCTAATTTAGTAGTCGACGCGCGTTTGCCGGTTTGCTTCAGTCAATTCGTGAGGTACCCACCTTTCAAGCTTTTTAATCTTCCCAATTTGCTTCAAGTGAATTAAAACAGTTTTATCACTAACACCGCAGCCTGCAGCTAACTCGGACGTGGTTTGCGATGGATCCGCTTCCACAATAGCCTTCAACTCTTCATTATCAACTTGAGTCTCAGGCCGTCCACGGGGCTTGTTCTGCAAGTCGAAATTTCCAGAACGAAAACGTTGGAACCAAAAACGAACTGTGTTTTCTTTTGCAACACGACCGGCATACACATCATTCACCCTTCGAGTTGTTTCCGCAGCACTAGTGCCACGGCGGAACTCGTACTCGTAAATAATGCGATATTTTAAGTTTTCCATTTTGTAAAATGAGTGACGCAAACAGAAAAAAAACAGAAGAAAAAAACAAATGAATGACGATCATCGAAGCACAAATACATGAGTCTATAGCTGTACAAATTTGAATTTGGAATTCCTTACCAAAGAGGAGAAATTTGTGATTAAAGTGGCCAGTACGAAAAAAGCCAATTTCATATGTAAGGACCTAATATTTATAAAAAACAAATAATATCTTCTGTCGGTAAAGGACAGCTCTTATCAAGTCATACCGCGTGAGCAACAGAAGCAAGTAAAATCATAAATGTTCCTAAATACATTTGTTTGTATGAAGTAGGCAAACAAAACCTGTTGTACCTATAAGTAGCACAATAAACCGTTCGTTACACATAACATAACGTAACATTATGTATTATCGAACTTATTGTTAGGTTGCATAAGCGCTGTTTATCGCAAACAGGAATTCGCTTCCTTTGTTTTCTGCGAAATTAAATCCAACTATAATTTTGAACAATCACGAAACTGATGAAGTTAGATTAAAAGGCACTGACACATTTGCCACATGCTTGCCACTGATCCATTCGGCGGTGTTAGGGGTTCTTCAAAATAACACGCTTGGTCAAAATGACGGGGAGAGGGTTTAAGTTTTCGTCTCGTATATCGTCAAGTAAAATCTCGTGTTTTTTTTTGTAAAAACTAAAATATAAAATAAGAAATATCATATTTTTCCATTGTTTTGTTTTTGTAACTTATTGTGTGCAAAAAAATATTTAAAACATTAGGTAACTACGTGAAATCTAGAGGAGGTGGGTTCCTGGACTAAATGTATAATACTACGGGGAGGTCAAGGGGGAAGGGGCATTCAATTTGTAAAAAAAATGGATCATGTAATATAGGTACTTACGTTCCTTATGTTCCCGGTATGACTAGCACAGCTAGCAGACATAGCAATTATACTTACAGATCATATAGTTCTGTTATATAAAAGTATTATTAAGTACTGTGCATTTAACCTAGTATATTCTAAAAGTTGTATAATATACTAACCAATCATCTAAGTTGCAAGTTCTTTGCATTTATAATGGAAGAATTTTGAATGACAGATTTGCATTCACAGTAGGTATATTTGAAGGACAATCACCTGTATATGTATATTTGTGTGTCACCAGCACATACCGTAAAATCGATTGTCTATACGGTTATGTAAATGTTCTTTATGAAAGTTATGTGAAAAATATTTCTCAAGTAAACACGAAATGAGTCATTTTACGCCTAATTTTCTACATGAACTAAACCAAAACCATTACTACATTTGGATCGCCGGATCTCATCGGAGTAGTGCTAAATTAAGCTTATGACAAAATTGCTAACGATATTATCTACAGAAAGATAACATAAATATAATTCAATTCTTAATTCAACGATTAGTAATCAGCCATATGTCGAGCAATGATCTACCATACGAACAGCAAAGTGGTTTCCAAATGAAGCCCACAAAAAACAAACACTGTATCCGGCCTCGTTCCGCAATGCACTCTGCTTATATAGAACAGCTTATTATAAATCCAATATAATCCTTATCATAACTAGCTAAGAGTTAAATTGAAAGGGCTTTATGTAGTTGTTCAATTGCATCACACACACACCATGTTGCCATGCCATGATATATGTTGCCATGTAGGTAATGTACTAGTCCACTCAAGGCTTTTAGTTCGTATGTTTTTATTGCAAGTAAATGTTTATGTAGGTAGAGAGTTTTATCAAAACATGAGTACCTACTACTGTTATCAATAGCAATTTACTGTCGTGTCGTGATCCTGGGGCAAGGCATGCTCCTTACTCCGGTGTTATTCACTGACCTCGAAATGCTTATTAATTACCTACGAGTGGTCATTGGAGGTGTGTTAAGGAATGTATATAATAATACCTATTATCAATGTTGAAATCATATAAACAATATATTACTCAGCAATGATAAAATAAAACTATGAGATCATTATATCATATTACAAGATCACGTTCAAGAGCGGTAACAGTAATTACATAGACAATGATGATGTCAAAAATATACGATTTATTTCATTCCCGAACGATCTGTGAAAGCCAAAAAGCAACAATTTAATTGTTAAAAACAGTTTGATTGAACAATTTGACAAAACAAACAGCCAGACTAAAAGAATGTACGGGTAAACACGGCGATGTGTGACCATCTGTTAGCAGTTTAAGATATTTTCAATGTCCCCAGCGGTTGCGCACCCCACGCGCCGTTTAAAACTGTTCCAGTTAAAAATACTAGGTAAATAAACAGGCCAGCAGCGTGGGGAGACTTATTATAATAACTCTCCGATATAACCAACATCTGAATTAGAAATATCGTTCGAGCCCATTACGCTTAAACAGTTTTTAACCCGATTATAGACTGGGGGAATGCCAAAAGGAGTTTAAATGTTTGTATGAGTGAAGCGTAATTATATCCTATTTTGACCAAGGTGTCAATCGGTTGGATATATTTTATCCGTCCGGGTAAACAAAATTTACATTTTATACCAACGAAATCAATATAACGGGTGTTACAACGTTGATGATTCTATAGTCTTATAAGGTCTTATAGACCCTGTGAGACTATGGAATGGAATCATCTTGTTAATTCCGAATCCCAGGTGATGTATTATCCGGTGTTCCATAAACGAATAGAGTTTGGCAGGTGGCTATGCAGTGGGTGCCAAATGACGACCTTGCATGGCTGGACGTTGCACTTGCATATTGGCAAAACAGTGCAATTAGTTTAATTGTTATCGTTTTTATTAGATTGATTCTTCTTCATGCGAGGTAATGTGGACTTTATAATAAGTACATCCCTAAATAACTCGGATTTATATAAATTTTATCCCGTTATTATAATTATTGTAATTTCACCATACTCTAGTTATAAGTACAAACAAGCTGAATTACGCATGAGAAAAGATCGTTAAATTTATTTTAGATTGTGTTACCATTATTTAATTTTGTGCTGCGAGTCTTTCGTCAACTCTATTTTTAACTTGTTTTTAATTACGGTTATTCCACTTTTTCCTTGTAGAGACAATATTGTAATAAGGAAGTTTCCAATTTTTCAAAAATAAAAACTACTTACATGAATTGCAGGGCATATAAATTACAATATACATGGTGAAAGAATTATTTAAAAAACTTAAAAACTGACAAAGTTATTCCAATTTTACTGAACTCCAAACGAATTTTGAAATAAGTGCGAGGCATTTCGTCTGTGACGTCACAATTCCCGGCGAGTCAACGGTACAGTAGGGGCGGAAAGCGTTTTTCGGCTGTTTCGTCGTTTGTCGCTCACAGTAAGTAAGT
Organism: Eupithecia centaureata; assembly: GCA_944547425.1. Classification (NCBI taxonomy): domain Eukaryota; kingdom Metazoa; phylum Arthropoda; class Insecta; order Lepidoptera; family Geometridae; genus Eupithecia; species Eupithecia centaureata. The sequence continues at coordinate 11,742,683 of OX155678.1, read as the reverse complement.
AGGTACATGGAACGCGGTGTGTGGTGTGAGTGTCTATATAAAGTATTAAGTAACCTTATTTAATATCTTAATATCTTACTATTAGAATAAATGGGAAAGTCTGTGTGAATGTTTGTTATCGATAATCTCCGTAACTACTTAAGTTATTTGGATGAAATTTGGTATGTAAATCGATTGGGACTTAAAATAACAAATAGGATAGTCAAATTTAGAAAAAATAATCTCTGAAGAGGTTAAATGGGTGGTAAAGTTTGTATGGAAAATCATTATTCCTTGGTTCGATTCTCTCAAAACTCGGTACAACTTATCTCTGGGATGAATAATTTAACACGTATTTTTTATTTTTACTCAATAACAATAACTAGGGGGTGTGCAATAACTTTCTGGAATTTGTATGACAAAAATCTCTGGTTCGTGGGCGAAGCCGCGAGGCGCATCTAGTGTTTATTTTATTTGAAAGAGATTTCTTTCTTTTAATAACTTTGCACCAATCTTATTTTTTAGGCACCATAAAATAATGTTTATCGGGTGCACTAATAGTTGTAGGTACTTGTGCACTTGGGCACGACACAAAATTATATACTGTAGTGTAGCATCAACTTGCACGGTTTCCATAATGATTCTATGCGACGTCACTAGAAAGTCCTATATATGAAGATGACGTAGAATTTAAAGACTGTTCTGTGAGAACAGCTATTATATTTCCATACCTACTGCAATACTGAATTTATATTTCTATTAGTCCACTATTTTTTTTTTTTCACTTGTTCGTTTCCAAAGACTTAATCTATACTTAATCCATTCCAAACATTGAATGAATAATCGTCGGACATGTTCGGCCTTTTATATCTCCAATAGGTACCTCGTAACATTACAAAACTTAGTTGAAAATCGACAAATTTCTAGAGAAATAACTCTGTCCCTTTCATTCAAACGCCAGCCACACCGTCAGCTGTCCTTGTCTTATGTTTCCACGATTTTCCGAAAGGTAAATCTGTCTCTGTCATTCCCATTGTCTCTTTCTTTCTTTTCGATTCGATCGAGAACCTTGATATGATATACTTCAAAGTCATGAACATTAATAAGCAGTGATCGGAATTACAAGAGCATATTTTCCTAAAGTTACATATTTACATCAAAATCATAATGTTGGGATTTTAGAGGACTAGTGAAGAGGATTTATTGATATCATTATACAGACTTAGAGATTGTTCTATAGGCTTCCAGAAGTTTCTACTATGTTCTCGAATGATCTTCGTCACATATAAACCAACTCAACACACTCGGTAAGGTACTCACACATGCACACAACACACACAACTCAAAACACTAACATGCACAAAACACAAACACACACATATACTTATACACACACACGCCACAAACACACAGGCGCACACTTATCTAAACAATCAAATGCTAACAAACTTTTGCAAACAATATTAAATGTTTTAATTTAATCTTTCAAAATACGCACCTTCCATTATTATTGTTACTGTATATTACGGAAGAGCGGAACCCTCTAACACACATAGGTATCTCTTTATTTAAATAGGGTTCCAAACCCAAGCTATGTTAATTAGTTTACGTTTACTGTAATAGATAATTTGTATTTGATCTCGTATATTCCAGAACTTTCCAGAGCTTTTTGCACATTCCCGAAAGCTCTAGAATGTTCGACTGTACACAAAATAAACCTTATTTACACAAAAGTAGGTAGGTACATATATTGTTTTCTATCAACTATAAGATAATCTATTAGATAGTTGCGATAAACGTGTTCTTGGGTGGAGACCGCGACTGGGCAAACGTAGCGTAGGACACCCTCCGGCCAGGTAGGATAACGATCTATGGCCAGTATATAAAGATAACCTATGGCCTATTTTTGTTGGAGACAAGTACCAACACTATTCTATGATGATAACTGAAAACGACGAACGATTTTGAACTCTAAAACCTGATAATCAGACCTTCAGAAAAATACTAGCAATCTTAAAACTATGTAGATGTTGTCCTGCACAGATTCTACAACGATAATATCCATTCGGTCTTGATTTAGCCAAAAGCAACAACCGTCTGAGGTGACCGCGCATCGATTACTACTCGACTCGAGCGTCTCGCGGAAGTTGTGACGTCATGACGTTGTTGAGCGGCCGCGCGCAGAGAACTTTTAAACCGGACGGGAAAAGTATCATAACTTCGTCATTTATGAAGATAATTGAAAAAAAATTTCACTGGGCTTTATTGCAAGTATAGTATTATTTTTCTACATTTAAATAAAAAATTTGGAAACTTCCTTATTGTAAGACAATATCTCATATAGGTAATATATTGAATTTATTGCAGCCGTAGCAAAACATGATTCAACTGACTCCTTCCTGACAACAAATCACACTCACAATCGAGGAAGTTTACAGAACATTAACATATTATATTGGTATGGTAAAATCTTGTTCAAAAGCCGGTAATGTCGCTATAAGCGGTTATATTGCTGTTTACCATCGCTCGGGCAATGTGCCAGTTCCGTGTGATTGCATTTATAAAGAACTGAAGTGATGAAATACTAAAAGGTACTAAGGTTGCTATGAGGAATTCAGTTCAGGATGTTGACTATGTTAGAGCAGAATATGTAGAGCATGCATTTAGAATAGACTATATTCATGGAGGTTAGAAGCGCCAGGCGCTAACCTGTTTAGTTCAATGTATGTAATATGGATGGTCATATGTCACATACAATCATAGTTGTTCGGTATCTATGTATGTAACACACAGGCGTTTCATTTCGAGAAATATTGTCATAATAATGTACAAAAACTGTATATTATAATGAAGAACCGATTGGTATGCAATAAAAACCTATCAATATTTTGACTTAAGGTAATTGCTGTTTCTTTTTCTGGTTGCTGTTGTTAAAAGTTCAGGGTTCCGAAGTATCAGTGGAAGATATATTTTATTCAAATTCAATTAGAAGCAAATTTGGATAGCGCGAACTTCTGATTGGACTTTCAGGGTTGTAACATTTGTAACAGAAATTAAAAATCAGTTTTCATTCAAACTGAGATATACCGATAGCGATAGTTAAAAACGAAGTCGTAATAATCGAAGTATTGAATCAAATATTAACGGCAACTTCAACAAAGGCTCTCCATCGAGGCCACCCGGCTTCCGGTACGCATTATTACTTATTTATACGGAGGAAGTACACTCAAAAGCGGTTTCTTAATCTTATGCTATGCGCGACTGAACCTTTTCCTGTGGCAACACTTCCTCTGTTTGCTTGAATTAAACGGATTCTGTCAGCAAACACCACTCAAGTATGAACTTGGGTAATAATTGGTGTGTCTTCATAGATCATATTCATTTATTGCTGTTGATTCACTGAGCGCGATGGCTGAACTTGTTGGGACGACCGAAATGTAAATATTAAACCAGTTGAACTGGTTGAGATGGGGCGGGTATTGGACCAATAGGTATAGATATGTGTATATCAAGTCAATTCAATATTATTATAAATTTATTAATCCCAAAAATCAACGCCGACCCATCGAGCAAAACGTTGACCCCCTTAATCCGGATCGACCTCTTGCATAGGTTGTCGACATTGTCTTATAGGAACAGCGTATTTGGATCATCATCAGCCTATATTGGTCCACTGCTGGACATAGGCGTATTTGGATTTGAGAAAGAGGCTGGCAAAAGAGAAAGGAGGACTCTGTGTCTGTGATAAAATATAACATCTAAAATATAAAATCTCTTCTAATAAATAAACAGATTAGCATTTCATTTATAATTTGTCAATTCGTCACAATTTATGGTTCCCTAATCTTTTTCATAGATAATAGGTAAATATGTTTTTTAGAATAGGTATTTAACCAGTATACCAATTTGCTTGAAATTTACACAGAATACTAAGAGTAGGTATAACATTTCAGATGGTGTTTCAGGATTTTTCAAAATATTCCTGAAAATAGGGTAAACGGTTATTAAAGTTTGAAATTCGTAGTTTGGCTCCGTATATAAATGTCTGGTAACTTTTTAATGTAGGATGCTAATGACCTGATATCTGTTTGGTAATGACCAAGTCGATACCTTTCCTATGATAACAAATAATATAATAACAAATCATATTATGATTTGTTCTGCTCTTCAAATAGATGTAGACGATTCAAACAGATGTGTCGCGTAGGCTATATTATAGTCTAAACCACGGCTGGAAAGTTATATAATAATATAATATCACTATCATCACTATCACTACATTGTATAAAATAAAGTCGCTTTCTCTGTCCCTATTTCTCTGTCCCTTTGAATGCTTAAATCTTTAAAACTACGCAACGGATTTTGATGCGATTTTTTTAATAGATAGAGTGATTCAAGAGGGAGGTTTTTACTTCTAATAAAACCGTGCGAAGCCGGGGCGGGTCGCTAGTAAATAATAAAACATTAAAGTTCTCTTTAATACTTATACGTCAATAAGTACTGAATTAGCGCTTTACAAGTCTGTCTGACTCATGGACGGATTTCACTTTTAATTGAATTGAACTTTCCGGAACCTGATATGGGTCAAATAAACAACTCTTTTTTGCACTCAGCGTACCGAAGAATAATAAAATAATTATGATCTCGCTCGGTGACTAACGATAATGAATGAAAGGGTTTCTAAATATACGGTTTAAGTTTATAAATGACAGATCCGTTCATTTATAAACCTAAATTGTATATGTAGCAACGAAGTGATCGAATAGATTGGCATTTGGAAACGACCCAGCAGATGCAGTTTTTGGCTCAATTTGAGGATCCTTGGTAGAAGGCAAGCTAGTATATTGTGAGTGTCTAGTATATCTCAATTATCAAGCAGAGATAAACGATGGACTCAGCAAGTCAATAATCTATCAATTACCTCCTCTACCAAAGTAGGTTAGTGGTAAATCAGTCAAGACACTACTCACGCCCACTTGACGTGTTTTGATATCAATTCCAATATTTCTGATATTTTGGTCAGGCTATACATAACCGGGGTATTGAACTCTCCAATCTTCGGCTCAGTGACTATACGGTATTCTGTGTGGAAATCATTGACCTGTATAAGATAACTAAAACTGGGCTCGAGCCAGTTGGTAGCGATTGCGACACTATCTTTTTCGAAGATGCACTTATCGAAGATTAATTTTATGGCATGGAGTGGTGGGTTTTGTATTTTATCTTTGGCGGCCATTTTAATTAGATTGGCTGTTGGTCTTTAAATTCAAGAGTCGTCAATATGGATATTTTTTTTTTGTATTCCCTGAAAGACGACAAAATACTAATGAAAACTAATGTTTAGAAGTCACTTTGTCGAAAATTCCTAATAAATCTTGGAAATATTCTAGGATTCTTTGTAGTGACTAGAATCAAATTTGTTATGACGTTTTCAACATTTTTTTATGTAAGTTACTATCTATCATTGGCGGTCATGCATGCCATAATCAGATCAGTGTACGCAGGAATCCACAGGAATGCGGTGCGACCAGCGAACTAGTGAAAGGCTAAATTGCATTAGCGATGATCACAGGAATTATAGATTCATACAATAAACATACACCTTCACTAGAATAGGGCGTTGCTTTGCGAAAATTAATTTCCTTAATCGCTAATTTAAATACAAAATCACTGTGGGTTTTCTTATTGATAGGACAATAAATAAAGACAATGGACACAGCATCATCTCGCCTAGCCCCTAGTTAAACAGATGTTGTGTAATTAGGGTTGCTAGATCGCCGGGATTTCCGTGATTGTCCCGGAATTTGGCGTCTTGTCCCGTGTCCAGTAATTAGGCCTAATTGTCCCGGATTTAGAAATTCTACTAGAAATGTAGATTTTTAGGACTGGCGGATCGTAAAAATATTTGTCCAAGGTGCGAATTGAACCCGCAACCTCCTGCGTCGCAGGCGGACCTTCGCCCGACCATGAGATATAAGAGTATCTATCTACACTACACTACTTTAAACCTGTATAGTCTAGTAATACTTTAGTAGCACAGCACCACACTCCTTTACTTTCGGAAGAGATTATGACACATCCTGTATATCCTTTAGAATAATTATAAACTCTTGATAGGAAGAAGGGGGAAACGCCAAACACATTATTTTCCCGCAGTTCTAAATTCAAATACGTACATCAACATAGAAACACAACATAATAATACTGCGCTAGTGAAATGGCACAGAATCGCCACAAGGTTCACTTCCAACCTTACCGGTTTGATACCTACATTCGCGCTCACAATACCTACCTTCTCGTAGAGAAACACGGTGAATAAGCTTTTCTACGACCGACGTAAAGCTTATTCATCGTGTTTCTAGACTAACTTTTGCTGCCGCTTCACTCATAGGTATAATAATAATATTATATTGTTAGTAGTATCTGCCCGCGGCTTCGATTTATGATCTTGGATTTGTCTCCGTCCCGAATAGCGGATTAATCTAAAAGTTAGGGTTCAGCACAATAAAATAAAATACTACGCGAGCGATTTTTTTATTTCATCCATAAATAAAGCTGGACAATCATCTAGCCCCAAGCTCAGCTGAGCTTTTGTTATAGGTACTTGATGACTGATTTACATAAATACATTACATAGATACTTTAGATATTTTTTTGTAAAATAACAAAGCATTTCATGGTCAGACCCAACCATGTTTTGCTGCTTTGCTTTTTTTCCGCATTGGCAACCATTTTATGGCACAAAATACGTAGACAGTGAAGTTTTTTTGGAATAATTAAGTATACAGATATGAATAAAAGATATGATTTTATGAAGTCACGCTTATAGGTAAAAATAGGTACTTACTTATGTCTTGTCTATTTTTGGTCTGACATGGACAATTAATAATTTAAGAGCTAATCTTCTCAAGTAAACTGACACCCCTTCAACAGTCATAACATAAAACATTAATTGAGAAGGATTCCTCATTTAATTGTTTTGAGACATCATCTAGGATCAGACAAAGTTAACGATCTATGTGGCGTAGCAGGCAAAAGTCTGCTAACTACGCGGAAGGAAATGTTTTCGATTACCGCCGCGGGACAAAATTTTGTACGATGCGATCTACAAATATTTGTTCCTGGGTTCTGGATGTTATCTATGTATAATAATAAATCATCTTATATATTGTATTAAATATATCGTCACCTAGTAACCATAACACAAGCTCTGCTTAGCTCGGGGCTAGATGATGCTGTGGTATTTCCAGCTATATTTATTAACTAAATTAAAAATTCGCCCGCGTAGCATTTTACTCTATTGCGCGGAACCCTAACTTTTAAATTATTCCGCTTTTCGGGAAGACATTGAATCGAATGATTTTGAGAGATTTGACGAAGGCTATTTTCACGGAATATTGTATTTGAGGTAGAAATTAGTTTTGGATAACTTTTTTCGTAATCAAACTACATATGTACACTGGTTAACAAAACTAACTGGTGTACAGTAGCAGACAGAAGTGGGCTTTGTGATAATAATATGTTATCTATTAGGTACTATTAGTATTCGTTGCAGGCAGAGGTAGCATACCTACCCATTTATTATTTTAATTAAACAATAGGCATGACCTACGCATACAGAATACACACATGCCGAGATCGTGCCTTTTATAAAAATACAGGGTGTAAAAAGATAAAAACATTTCTTACGATTTCTCAGTCCCTTCTGTAACCAAATCATCAATCAACCTATTTTCCTTTGAATATTATGATCGATGTATGTATGTATAAATAAATAATATAAAAAACATTTCTTTCGAGTACTTATACAAGTCATAGTAGGATATATTGTAAAATTAACTTTTAAAATAACAGGATAGCTGGACAAGTACCGTTCACATACAGCACATACATTGTACCCGTAGTAGTTTAAATGTACATAATGTCTACCCATAGTATGTAGCTAGACATACCTACATACATTTAAAACAAATCTAATATCACTACATAGTAGGTATAAGACAAAGTCGCTTTCTCTATCCCTGTATCCCTCCCTATGTATGCTTATATCTTTAAAACTACGCAACGGATTTTGATGCGGTTTTTTTAAAATAGTGTGATTCAAGAGAAAGGTTAATACGTATAATAAAACCGTGCGAAGCCGGGGCGGGTCGCTATTTACCTATATACATCTAAAACCACGATTACAAACCGGTTCATGTTTTGATGAATACAAACATAAACACCAAATAGAATGTCTTAAGCAAAATCTTAAGTTATATTATAACCATAGACTTAAACATTTTTCAATTATAACTGTTATAAGGTCTGCCTTGCCTTAAATCCTACGTGACTAACCACACGTTAAGAGTTTACCTATGACGATAAATCGCTATGACTGGTTATCTTTTTAAATCTTGTGCAATTACTTTAATTTTCTTTTTTACTACCTATATCTTCTTTATCTTACTTTAAATATAAGAAAGGAAATTCTCAGTAAGTTACGCGGAATCGGGAAAGGAAAACTAAGAATAACCAATATTTTTGGTGTTTGAGCTTAATTATGTAATTACATTGTAAAATCACAACTTCATTTACCACCAACATAGTCACATTAAGGAAATTTTGAAGTAAATAAAATTAGAGTAAATAATAGTATCGCTCTCTATTTACTATCTTTGCTATCTTAAACTCTCAAATTATCAAGGTAATTACGATCTTGAGGTTGAAATCCATGCCCAAGGTTCAAACAATCAAATTATCAGTTTTTTTCCGTTTTTAAAGATACTGAGTAGGTATGTAGGAACACAACATGAAATGTACTTACACAAATGTTTTTATTTCGTGCGCAATGTTCATAATTATCTTCAGCGGATAAATAAAATAAAAAGCAAATAACTATTTTCATTACATTATATTATATATTAAATTTCATTACATTATATCCATTACAGGCTGATGATGATGATGAAGGAATACTTTTACATACCTTTTACATACCGGTTTCGCTCTTTCTCAGTTACTGTAAGTACTTAACTATCATGTTACAAATATGCCTTTTCACAATAAAAAATTAAAAACATTTAGATTTCTACCGAACTTATAAAAAATTTATATAAAAATAGAACTTACTTAAATATACCTACGTAAAGATATCGAGTGATGGCGGAGAAAACGATCTACAAAATTTACCTGCATTACAACCATTTTTTTCCACATAATTTGTAGACTGCTGTTTCTAACCTAACCGACTTTGATTTTTAGATTGTCTCCCGATTTATTAATTAAACTAGGCTAAGCCTAATTTAATCTCGTTCACTCATGGGCCCCTGCGTTAAAAACTTAATAAACTAGATGATGCTGTGTGGATTGCCCAGCATTATTTATTTATTTATTTAAACATAAAATTAAACAGGGTACGAAACCCTCTTAGACCTGGATTCGAACTAAAAGCCTTCGAATAAAAAAAAGCAGTGTTGCTCGCAAAACAGATTTTTCGGAATTTTCCGCCTTCGGTCTTTGAATAAAGGCTGATTTCCGCGTGTAAACTTTTTAGCGCTGTTCAATTAACTTTTTGTCCCTAACTAGTCGATAATAGGAGGTACCTATCGTAATTAGAAACCATGGGAATACTTCCACTGTTAATTGCATTGTTATGAATGATTCGGACCTTTTTGTACTGACGTTCGTTCAGCGCGATCAGCGGATTTACATAGTTCGATGGTAGAAAAGTAGGCGATTCTCACGGTATCGAAAACTATAATATACGACCGATGTGGCGCGGTGGGCGAAGGTCCGCCTGCGACGCAGGAGGTTGCGGGTTCGATTCCGCCTCGTAACAAATTCGTGTACGATCTGCAGAAATTTGTTCCGTTGGTCTGGGTGTTTTCTATGTATAATAAAAAAAAACTATCTATGTAATGTATTGTATTAAGTATATCAGTCATCTAGTACCCATAACACAAGCTCTGCTTAGCTTGGGGCTAGATGATGCTGTCTGGAATTATTTATTTACCTATTTATTTATTTATAAAAAACCCGACTTGGTTCTTACTATTTCTTTTTTTTCAAAATGAGAAGGTATAGTACGGCCTATGAATTGTAGCTACTAGCCATAGAAGAGTATAATAGAGTATTCTGATACCTCATTTATCAAAATAGCTTTAGCCATTTTTTACTTAGTAAATAGTAAGTGTTAGGGAGGTAGGTAATAAAGAGTGTCCTCCTAACAAAAAGAGCAACCACAGATTGACTTGAAGAAAATGCATTAAAACTTCTGTCAAAATCCATCAGTAAACAAAGCGGTAGTGACACTGAATCCATTTACACAGGTCTAGTGTCCATCATCAGTCAAGCTTAGATAAGATTGGTACCTAATAGATAACTAGGTAGATAACTGCATAATATCTACTAACACTAACTAAAGTAGAACATGGACACCAACTGGCAAACTGTTTATTTTGCGAGTACGTATTTGCAAGTCCTAGTTCGGAAAGGTCATAATATATGCCCCCATTTCTTTGAGATAAACATGAAAAATTGGATCAAGAGATGGGTTTTTATCTTGATTCTTATCAAGGAAAATATCTTCTGCTATTAATCCATAAACTCTACATTATAGTGCAGTGTGTTGGTAAAATCTGATAAGAAAAATAGGTGGTTAAACATGATAAATACCCGTTCAATAGTTTATTCTTATGTTTTCTGATCACTTGAGTTTAAAAATAATTCAGTCTGATAAGGTGAAGGTGTGTTAAAAAAGCATGAAGAAAACAAGAGACTTCTGATTTCTGATTCAATTGTCAATGGCAGACAATATTTATGATGATTTAATTAATAGTCAGTTTAACCTTACAATCATTTCCATCATTATCATTATTTTATATTTAAATTTTACAAATAATGTCAATAAAGTTCTCTTAATTTTTTTTTTCTCCGTAAGTATTTAAAGGTTTATGCAACCTGGTATATCCAACGAGGATGGTCAATATTGTTGAATGTTTTATTTATTAATGTTTGCCGCAATGAGCTTTCAGCTGGATTTGGATTGAAATATTATTAAATATAGACTACTTATTATGTATGTACATAATTAGTTTATTTTATTACACTAAAACAGAACACGAAAAAATAGTTACCTACACTCTGTGACACTCTCTGCTACCTTGTCACTCAGGTTGGCTGAGGACCCATTTAACTCGACAGTAAACAAATCGTTTACAGTTTGAGAAGTATAAAGCCGGATGAATAATGTATGTAACCACGAAAACCGATAAAGGTACTTTTAAATACTCACAGTATACACCATACTATTCACGAGAAGCTGTTGATGACCCTTCTTGTTTATTAAACAAAATTTCACGCATCATAAAATCACAACACAGCTGTTAGTCGAATTTCAGATACAACAACGTTTATTTTTAGAGTTTCCAAACACAAGCACTCATTCAAAGAGGAAACTAAAAGCGAAAACGCGAATTACATTCAGCATCATGAACAGCGAACGCACAGGTATTCACAAAAAATTGCGCGACACACGTCTCGCTCGCTTGAGTTCAAGAAATGTTTTGTGAAAGAAGAACTGATGAAAATATTTTTGAAATTGAATGAGCTGATGATTTTGACGGATGATTGAATGAGAAACATTGAATGAAAACAAACTATCTGCCATGCAAGTTGGCTGACGTCAATAATGTAAGCTACCTCATCAAAATCCTGATAGGACCGAAGTCCATTTTACTGATGGTAATGAAACATTATACAATTATTATTATTAAACTTTTATTCAACTTTGTCGTCTCTCCCGCGCGTTAAAAAGGACTATTAGAAGGCCCTTTCCTATTCAGACTATATAATGATATGTTATTTGTGTTGTTTTTATGGACTACTTCAGTGTAGTGTAGGTAATAGATATTAATATATCTTTTGAAGTGTTGTCTCTTGATGTGTCTACTTTCTTGGTAGGTAGGGGAGGTAGGGGAGGGATGGGCACTTTTTCACTATTTATTGCATAAAAAATCAGATTTTATAGATAATCAACTTTTATTGCCAATTCTTATTGCACCACATATTTGGCTAGATATTATTAAAGAGCTTTCTTTAAAATTACAATCAGTTTCAACATTACGAGATATTTTATAAACTAAGTCAAAAGTGCCCAATGCTCCCTATGGGAGGGAGGCTTGGACATACCCTGTGGGAGGCTTGGGCACGGCCTATAAATCACTTTATATCCATAATGGAATTCAATTATTAGTTACCAAAAAACTATTATTAAACTATATCAATAATAGAAACCAGAAATAAAAGTTAACAAATAAAAAACATCGTCAACAGTATCTTAACATATAATAATTATCTGAGATTGGGTATAACCCATAAAGGGCTATCAAATGTGTACTTAGAGCTACCACGTTTGGTTTTATTGCATGTCGTAATTTTTTTGTTTTTAACTATAAACTAATAGTTAAAAATCCTTTTACTGAACATAATAGCAGGGAGCGTTGGGTATGCCCAAACCACCCGCACGTCTAGAAGCCCATTACTCCCTCTGTATACATTTTCGACATAGGTTACCGGTATTTTTTTGAATCCACGTATTTAGGCTTGGATTTCAGTTTACTTTATAGATTAGTAAATGTACAATAGATTAATAATAGAAAATACACATATCTTTAATTAGTTTTCTCTTTAAAAGGATCCGAAACCGCAACAAAATATTTACTTTTACGAGCGCATTACCTTCAAACGTGTTTGTGTTTGACAACTCACAGAAATGACAGATAGTCTATGGATGAACACTGTTGCCAGTCGGTAAAGTAAACTACCAAATCAAAAAAAAAAAGAAAGTCTATGATCAAATCAGAATAAAAGGGGGGTGCCCATGTCTCCCAACTGCCCATACCTCCCCTACCTCCCCTACCTATTTATTTTACACGCTTTGAAGTTCCATACTTAGAAGATGCCATAACATGTAACCGATATAGGACTAAATAAAAAAGAATAATAATAGGTCACTCATGGAAACAGATTTTTTTAATAGTGATGTGAATACAATCTACCCGCTCTTGTTTGTAATATTTATATGAGCTTCGATATCGAACGAGGTGACACATTACCGAGGTTTTGATTCGATTTGATACGACTATGAAAAAAAATCAAATCAACCGAAATAGGGTTTACGAATCACAGGCTTGAATTGAAAGCTAAGATGGATTCGCGAGAATTTCAGATATTTGATTTTTTTATTATAAATCCATGAGAACTTAAAATAAAAATTACAATGCGGTTTTTAAAAATTAATTTTATTTTTTTTTTAATTATATAATTATATTATATTTTTTTAATTTTCTTCGTTTTTCAAGAAAACAATACTGGAACTGGAACTGCTTTCTCACAAAGTGTAACATTTTTTCTATGAACCAATATTTTAACAAACTTCAATTTCATGCTATACTTACCTACACATTGGGGAACAAACAGCATAATCAATAGTTAAAGTAGGCTAGACTGGGTACGGTTGTGCCAATTTTCACGTGATCGCCCATATTTTTGTTATTATTCAAATAAGCTCAAAGTAAGAGGGGTTTTATGGTGAAATTGACATTTGTCTACGTATAAATACTGCAATTATGTCCTTAGGTGCAATGGTTACATGACAGGAATCATTTAAAAAAAAAGAAAAAATGTCACAATCGTCCCCACCCCAAGGACCGTTGTGTTGTGACACTGCCTGGGTTCAAAAGTTACAGGTTAAATAAAACACATAAATAAGCTAAAATCAACTTCATAGCATAAATTCAATATAGCTGTTGTATCACTTACGACTAATTATAATAAGGCAGCATCTTTAATTCTAAACTTTATTCATTTTAATGAACCAATAACCTTACAACTTCTTATAAGCTGTTTTACAGCAACTATAAATATTTATGTAAGAATGACATGCAACAATTGCAGTAGAATCAACAAAATCTAATTAACTTTTTACTTTTAAACAGAAATCTAGTCAATTTCATCACTGTTATCACAAATATACTAATGGCCCATATACTAATACTAATACCCAAAATATATGGCACAACCGTACCCATTGCATACATTCTCAAAAACAGGATTGCCATGACTGAACCGAATAACCTAGCCTCAAATTAATTACTGCTATTTAACCACTGATGATTAAGCTTTTACGAAAAAAAAACACTTATGACTCTATCTATACACATAAAACAACAATCACTTAAAGAAATCGAAGAAAAAAACTTCCAATTCATCGAAAAATACCAATGTGCTACTCTACAGGCCGCTATGTCGCGCGCCGGCTGACGCAATCCTGTGATACAAGTTCGGATAGACAATCCGCTCCTTTCGCCCCTTGCACCCACCCCCGTATTCCTTATAGTTTAGACATTATGATGACTGTCACTACCGTACCCTGGCACAACGGTACCCAGTCTACCCTACTTTATTTCCTTATGACCTTACAGAGGCACTAGGACATAATTATATGATGCGGCTACTACAGTTCGTTGTAAATGCACCTGAGGAAATAGTACCTACTTCTTTTTTGTTTGAAACATCGCATAGCATTCAAATACCTTTAACTTCGAAAGATAGTAAGGTATATCCCGGACGCGTGAGTGGCGGTAAATGTATAAATCTTAATATTTATCAATGCATTTTCCACATCCACCGAGTAATATTCATACAAAATCTCCAAAATTTAAAATGTCGAAGCCTATTTTAATAGAAACCATATTTTGATGAAAAGCTCTCACTATTTCGACGTCAAATGAAGAATGAACGAAATTTATTATTGACGGAAGATGTGTTGCTAGACAGAAAATAAATAAAGGCCGTCAGGTAGACAACAACTTTTCTAGCGTAATGGTATCGGTAGTTGCGCTAGAAAATGTAAGAGCATTTAGAACTAAACATTTCTAGAACTAAACATTTAGTTCTAAATGGTCTAACTTCTAAGGCGCACATAGATGTTGCGCATTTATTACGATATTAACGTTTACGGGTTAGGTTATTATTAATCGCATAGCCGTTTTGGTTAGGTAGGTACCTACGTTTGTTTGGGAATAAATTAACACTCGCCCAATAATTTCATCATTTTAAATATTAGAGAATCATCCTATGTTTTAACTGTCTTAGCATTATATATTGATTCTCATCGATCGCGCGAGAAAAACCTTATTTTTCTGGTTGAAATAAAATTTTCTACTTTTAACAAGTACTTAACTCAATATCTTGTTGCCTTGTTTGTTATAATTTGGCATATGTAGTGGTATTATTAATTAAGGGCTGTGGATGTGGTGTGGATTTGTTTTATCGAAGATATATATAATCAATAATCAATAATCAATATCTTTATTTCTTTAGGCTTACAAAATAAGCACTTAGACAAGTCAAATTTAATTCGCCTCAATTTTTTGTCCACTAGTGGAAGAGGCGAAATAGAAACCACTAGCATGTGTAAAACTTATGTGTCTAATACATGTTTGCCTTATAAATAATTACATACTATTGTCGATGTGGAACTGAGCGACATCTGGCCAAGCACTAACGTCATTGATGTAATCATTTATGGAGTAATATGCCTTCTTGATAAGATTTAGTTTTATGTACTGTTTAAATCTACGAATAGAAAGTTCAGTTGCTTCAGATGGAAGCTTATTATAGAAGCGCACACAATTACCCATAAATGATTTCCCCAGTTTTCGTAATCTAAATGAAGGAATGTGTAATTTGGTCTTGTTTCGTGTATTTCTATTGTGAACATCACAATTTTTTAAAAAGTTACTCTTGTTTTTGTGTGTATACATTAAATTTTCATAAATATATTGCGAAATTACAGTTAAAATATTTTTTTCTTTAAATAATTCCCTCAATGAGTCACGTGGCTTTAATTTATAAATTGCACGCACCGCCCTTTTTTGAAGAACAAAGATAGTCTGAATATCAGCTGCCTGTCCCCAAAGCAAAATACCATAGGACATAATACTATGGAAGTAACTATAATAAACTAACCTAGCTGTGTCCTGATCAGTGAGATGTCTAATTGTTCTCACTGCATAGGCTGCTGAACTAAGTCTACCCGCGAGAGCATCAATTTGCGGTTGCCATTGAAGAGTTGAATCAATATGCAACCCCAAAAATACAGTAGAGTCTACGAAGTGAATAATCTCATTATTTAACATGATTTGAGTTGGGAGTTCTCTAACATTTGGTAACATAAATTTTATACATTTTGTTTTTTTAGCATTAAGTAAGAGGTTATTGGCGGTAAACCAATTTAGTATCTTTGACAGCGAATTATTTACATCGTCAAAATTATATTTATTTCTGTCAACTTTAAAAATTAGTGAAGTTTCATCAGCAAATAAAACTATATCACAAAGGTCTTTTGCTAAAAAGGGGAGATCATTTACATATACTAAAAATAAAAAGGGACCTAATATAGATCCTTGGGGGACGCCTATTTCAATTTTTGAGCCCGTAGATCTTTCTTTACCAACGTCTACTTTTTGAACTCTATCAGATAAATATGATTGCATAAGATCCAGTGCCTTGTTGTTTATTCCATAGTGTTTCAGTTTCTCAATTAATGTACTATGATCTACACAGTCAAAAGCCTTAGAAAGGTCACAGAATACACCAATAGCGTTTTTGGCTTTATCCCAGGCCTTCAATATATGCCTTAATAGAACCGTACCAGCATCCGTTGTCGATCTACCCTTGGAGAAGCCAAATTGGTTTTCATGAAATAACCTATTAAGGTTGAAGTGAGAAGTTAACTGGGTGAGAATAATTTTTTCAAAAACTTTACTCATTGCAGGAAGTATTGAAATCTGTCTGTAATTGGCCGGATCAGTGTGGCTACCAGATTTATAAAGAGGAACTAACTTACTATATTTCATGAGATCAGGAAAAACTCCTGCGTCGATACAACTATTGAAAATATAGGCCATACAAGGAGCCATTTCCTTAACAATTGAACTTAATACTTTTGTTGATATACCCCAGAGATCCTCAGTATTTTTAATGTTAATGGACTTAAAGATTTTCACTACATAATCAGCATTTACATAACTAAAGATAAAACTCTCATTACATCTAGCAACTGAAGATTCTAAAAATTTAACAGCCATTGATGCTGAGGAGTTTAGAGACTGGGTAACAACTTTAGGAATAGCAGAAAAGAATGCATCAAAAGCATTGGCAATATCTTTTTCATGTATAAGAATTGAATTATTAATTTTTAACCTTATTTCTTAATAACGTGGCTTTGATTTACCTGTTTCGTTATTTATTAGTCTCCATGTTGCTTTTACTTTATTAGATGATTTTATTATAACATTCTTTAAAAATAGGCATTTGGCTGTGTTGCAGACTTTCTTAAATGTTTTAGAATAGTTGGTTACATACAATAGAAACGCAGGATCATGTAACATAGTTTCTCTAGAAGCATAAAGGTCATAGAGTCTATTCCTACTTTTATAAATACCCGGAGTGGCCCAATCAACAAATCCGACCCTATCTCTCACTGTGCATGTTTTAAGTTTGAATACTTCACTGTGTTCCTTGTGTATGACATTCAAAAGTGTGGAAAATAATTCATTGGGGTCATCAGAACAAGATATATTAGATACTGTTAGTTCTACTCTACTTTGAAAATTCTTAATACGGTTCTCTGTTATTGGCCTGCATGTATATTTTTCTACATTATATCTATCATTATAGCTAAAATTAACACTTTGACCATAATGGTCTGATTGGAAATGCCTAATTACTGCTTTGCTGGTTGGAGTTTGACTACAGTAAATATTATCTAAACAGGTGGCAGATGTTTGGGTTACCCTAGTGGGGTCATTAAAAAGATGTTGTAAACTAAAGCACTTGAATAAATTAAGCAATCTGTCGGCAAGGGGATTTGATAAAATATCTATATTAAAGTCACCGCAAACAATGAGATCCTTCCTACAAGTAAATACTTTCAGCAAAACTTCTTCCATAGTACATTCAAAAGCAACCTGATCTGCGTCAGGAGGGCGGTATACACACACAACGATATGTCGCTCCAATTCCACACAAGAAAGTTCAATAGTCCTCTCAATAGAAAGTTTTACAATATCTTTTCTTTCTTTACATTTACGACTATTTTTTACTAAAATAAGAGAGCCACCACGTATTGCAGCTTTTCTTTTATATGAACTTACAAAACAATAGTTATTATAAAAAGGCAGTAACTGATTCTTTACAATCCAGTGTTCTGTTACACACATAACATCTACATTTAAATGGTTCATAAATAATTCTAATTCTAGGATTTTGCTGGGTAAGCCTTGTATATTCTGATGGACTATGTGAAACATGGCTTTTTGCTTTCCCATTGTCATCGCGGTCAGTTTAAATTTGAGTTTACTGACACTGTAGCTTTAATGCCCTCATTAGTACTATTACTAACTACATGTACAGGCTCGTCAGGTAACTGCGTTATACTACTTATAACGGGATCAAAAATATTGTATGCTAATAATTTAGCAATTATCTTTTTACATTGTTGGGTTAGGTCCACTGTGTCCCTAGTCAAAATAGTTTTACTAATAAAATTATTAGAATCAAAAAATAATACATCATTATGACAACATGTCATGTTGTACATCAGCAAGTTATTTTTAAATAAATTGTCATTTTGTTTAAGTGTTAGTGACTTTGAGTAGGGGAATGAGCAAATAATCAGTTTCCCCAGTCCATTCTCTACCTTTCCTAAGAGTACTTCAACAAGCCTAATCAACTGTGAACGTTTTACACAAGTTTCACCAAGCTGAACTATTAGGGTGGTGCTGTGATTTAGGGAGTTATCTTTCTGTATATAATCGGTAATTCTATTTATGTTACAATGTGGATAACAATTATTTACAACATTTTGTAAAAGAAGGTCACGCAGTTTTAATCCCATCCCAGCACCCAACTTATCTGAATATATAACAGTCTTCCTAGTATTTTGATTGTCTAAATCTAAATCCTTAACTGAAGACGGTGCAGCTTGAACTGGACCCTCGTTGGGTACAATCGGTGCTTTATGGCTACCACAGTGGGCCCCGTGCGAAGGCAATGGCGGCGCCGCCAGGAAAGCAGATGGAGACTTCAGCGGTGATGGGGGCACAAGCTTCACAGCATCTTCCGTTAAAGTTAAAGTGCTACAGTATATGGTGGCCATCTCAAGATCAGTTTGCGTGCAATTATGCCGTACTTCAACATATGTACTCTCATTATTTAAAATATCCTGCATCTTGAGAATGCGTTCTTGTGTATTACTATTATATACATAATAATAATAATGGACAATCCACACACAGCATCATCTAGCTAGCCCCAATCTAAGCGGAGCTTGTGTTATGGGTACCTATAAATGACTGATATACTTAATACCTACATTATGATACATTGACTTATCTATAAGTTATTTTATTATACCGTACCCCAAATTATACTTAATGAATTAATGATCTATGAAACACGGTGAGTGAGCTCACACAATTATACTTGATGCTGTGTTTCCACCGGGCGGCCAGGTGGGATGACGATCTGCGAAAGACTGCTGGCAGATGCTGGACGCGGCTAAAGACAGGGTGCTATGGTATTCATTAGGGGAGACCTATGTCCAGCGGTAGACTAAAAGGGGTATTACACTACACGGTATTCAGGGACCCTAACCCTAACTAAGAGTGGTGTATTAAGATTTAGGGTCCCTAAGGGACCGACTCGGACCCGGACGATATTCAGGGCCCAGTAGTTAGGGCCCTGAATAACGTGTAGTGTAATACCGCTTTAATGCTAAAGGCTGATGATGATGCTGTGTTTGATTGAAAGTAAACCAAAGTGACAAAGTGCAAAGTTGCAGTATCTGGCAACAATTCGTAAAATTTCAATCATTCACTCATCCGTTCGCCACCCGTCGTCCATTTTCATCAAACCAAACTCAAAAAAAACGACGACGGAAACGTAAATTCTTCTTTTTGTCGGTTACAAATATTTCTGGTCGAAAATAATGAAAGTCTGTAGTTTAAATCCATGAGTTTCTGTTTTGCCAGGAGCCAATTTTATCAGGAGGGTGTAATTACGAGAAGCTAAAACAGTAAGTTATTGACATTTGATTTGTTTGTAAAACGAGAAAGTGACCGTTGTCGTGAACGGCGAACTCGTTGCAGATGCGCTATGGTTTTATGTTTCGCCAATCGGCATTTATTGGGCACGGCTATAAATGTAAGTAATAATAAGTGAATCAATTTGTTCCGCAATCTTGCATCGGAAGGGGAGCCATTTGACAGAGCTCAGCTGTGCTGAAGTTAGCTGATTCACCAACGTGATGTTTTATTGAAATTCTGATGCTTTGTGTTCCTAGAGTCGCTATAAATACACGCCAACGCGTAGAAAGTTGGCACTATTTGATGAATATTTGGTGTTGTTTCTCAAAAATTAACTTCAAAACCATAATAGGCTCAATAAAAGAACTTTGTCATTATTTACATCCAGGCTGGCCTGCCTTATTTAAACTACCATGAGGACATCATAAAGCAGATTGCGACTACTAAAAACATTTACCAGAAGATATGTTGGAAGCATGAAGATGTAAAACAATAGCTTAGTCTCGGTGTCCACCAGTTTCCAACCTTATGGTCCCTTCTAAGTGTTGATTGCCTTAAACCTTTTGGAAAAATAATTGGTAGTAATAAAAGGTCAGATAAGTTTCATTTAGCTGCAATGTATCTCACAGGGTTAACTAGAATCCGTATTGAGAAATCTGGTTTGTTTCAATAATGTAAATTTTAAGTTAAAATGTTAATAATGTAACATGCAGGTACTTATCCTTATTTTATAAGAAGATTGACTAAGTGAGGGTAGTTTTAATTTAACCTATTAACTGCCATGCTCCAGCAAATAGCTGGAGGGAGCATCACAGTGCAAGAAGCCGTTCCATGTGTGTGCGTCAGTAGCAATCAAAGAGTTAGATGAGAAGTTTATACAAACAAAGTCACTATGGAAAACAATTCCAATTTATTCAAAGATGTGAATGTAACATGATACAGTAAACAAAGAATCTAAGAATGTAAGGGAAAATAATGGGAACGTATTCGAACACCTAAAATTAAAATATCTACAGTTAAAACGCCAAAGTTCAAAACCCCTAAAATTACAATATCTAATGGTTGTTTGATCTAAATTCAAAATAATGAAAGTTCTAAATGTCAAATGAGTGTTTTATCGAAGTTTATAAAACTTAATTTTACAATAGCAACACATGTATTATCTAAAGTTCTAAATTTCGTTTAAAGTTAAATTGAGGCTGGTCGCCGAAGGCGACCAAAAAGCCGAAGCTGCGGAGGTGAGCAGTGGTGCCTGTCCCTTGGTACGCAATGGCGGAGAGGCTGCACTTCCCGAAGCGCCGGAGCTATGGCGAATCGCAATGGAACCAAAAAAAAACATTGGATTAATCGTTCGTTAGTGCGATTAATTATAGTTTAATTAAAATTATACATAGGCTATATTTTATCTCGGAATTCCCACGGGAACGGGAATTACGCGGCTAAAACCGCGAGGCGCTTCTAGTCTTCTCATATTTTATGTAGGTGTTTTAACTTTCTATGTTGTAAACCACGACATTGTATACTTTTATATTATGAATATAAATATTTTGAACCATTAGGTATACTGGATGTTAAGAATTGCAAACTTAGGCTCTTTGTACGTCGGTGTTTCATCATTAAGGTATTTGAAGTATTAGGTATTGTAATTTTAGGGGTTTTGAACATCGGCATTTTAACTGTAGATATTTTAATTTTAGATGTTCGAATACGTACCCAAAATAATTTGTGTTATTTTGATTAAGTACTTATTTTTTACTTTATTGATAATCATGAAATCTTTACTACACAAATTAAAAATATAGACCTTGACAATATTAAGGACATGTACAAAGGCGAGCTTAACCCTAAAAAAGCTTTCTTACAGCTAACCAATATGTAGAACTAACCAGTATGTACCTAATAAATATGCATAAGTGTACATACAAAAAAATATGAAATAATAAATAAATATTCGGGACAGTCCACACAGCATCATCTAGCCTCAAGCTAAGGAGAGCTTGTGTTATGGGTACTAGATGACTGATATACCTACTTAATAGGTACAATACTTGATTACTGATAGACATTTTTTTTACTATACACAGACCAAATTGTAATGTTTCAAGTCTTTCATTTAAATTGAAATAAAAGGTGGATATTGCTATTATGTATAAAACATGCATACTGCTATTAAGTTAAATAAAACATGGTATGAATACTGCTATTAAAGTTACACAGGCACATCAAGAGTCAACTCACTGGGCTCAGCTGCCTTTAGGCTGGATAAGAAATTGTGAAATTGGCAGAAGACAAAAAGATACAATTTGTTTTTTTAATCCCTCAGGAGTAAACTCAAAAAGCCTACAGACTAAAGACCATGGAGGATGAGAATGAATACAAAAAGTTGCCGACAGAAGACAAATGCGTCCACAAGCTGTGGAAGGCCCGAGTGGCGGGCTACGAGGAGGCCCTGAAACTATTCAACCAGATTGATGATGAAAAGTCACCTGAGTGGAACAAGTACCTTGGGCTGATCAAAAAGTTTGTTGTTGATTCTAATGCTGTGGCCCAGGAAAAAGGTTTGTGCTATTTTATTTACTTCAAATTATTTTCTTCTCTTATGGTAATGCTAATTTCCAGATAGTAAAATATTTAGATAAGTTATTCCAGGTTTAAATCTTAGTGTATGGAAAATTTCACTCGACTTCTAAGAAATTTTTGAAATTTCAGACCAAACTATTGAGAAATTTTCGTTTGAAAAAGCACAATCAAACATCTATTCAAACTTTAAATTATTGAATCATCATCAACCTATACCAGTCCAATGCTGGACATAGGCCTCCTAATAAGCGCCATAGAGCCCTGTCTAATAATTTAATACTTAGAGTGAAATATTTTTTCGTGCTGTATCAATTAATTTTGTTGTCGTACCTTAGATTTGCAGACATCATATAAAAATGACATTCTAGATATAGGCACTGACAAAAATACTGGAAAGAGTCAAACATGATGCCATACCCGAGTTGTCCATAAGCGTAATAAACATGCCGCATTGGGCTATTAAAAAGTCTGAAGGATAAATTACAAGATATTTAATCTCAACTAAGATGAGAAGTGACACTCAAATGTACAAATGTTTCTCACTAAATTCTCTTCTTATTTTGTAAATATACTCATACATTTATGTCGTAAACAGGATTCTTGCTACACGACATAATCTGATTGGGTTCAATTAATAATCCAAATGCCAATTGAGGAGGGTTATAAGATTGGAATACTATGCATTATTTAAGTATCCTCCTGCGTCGCAGGCGAACCTTCACCCGCCGCGCCACATCGGTCATCAAAAGGAAAATAATGTTAAATTCCAACCACCTTCACAATATAATCTTACTAATATTATAAACGTGAAAGTTTCATGGATGGATGTTTGTTACTCTTTCATGAAAAAACTACTGAAAGGATATGGATAAAATTTGGCATAGTGATAGATTATAGTCTGGAATAACACATAGGCAGTTTATCCCGGAATTCCTACGGGAACGGGAATTACGCGGGTGAAACCGCTAGGCGCGGCTAGTAAACCATTGTTATTTCTCACTCTGTCTTCTTCTATTGACATAAGTTAGTGGGAAATAACACAGCTTTTAACCGACTATTATGAATTAGGCTTAGAGCATGGATGTACTTAACTCCATGGAAGTGAATTTGTACCTTCTTTTCTTAAGATTCTTCAAGATTCGTCATTAATATTTAGAGCTATTCACAGGTACATAGGGCTTAACATGTGCAAATATACATAAGTATCTTGTTTAAACAGATGCGCTCTTGAATTACTTTATATGCATTTTTACCAATATCAATGATGCATAAAACAGGAAACAACAGACTATAGAAAACAATGAACGTCTGGTTTCTGCTATAAATAAGCGATTTATGTACCACCCGGCGAAAGCGTAAGGTGAATATTTGCTTTTAAAAACATGAGTTTACTGTTCTCGAATCGAGCGATTCTCGATCGCTTTTATTAATGGTTGTATGTCTTTGGTAAGCGTTAATGTAAATCCTATATTTGCACTTAGTCTAGTTTTTATAATCATGAGCAAGATTTGAAGGATTTTGTCCTTATTCGTTCAATTGCAAGAAACTTATACTGTTATTTATAAACAAAGACTAACGTATGATTAATTTTACTCCAAGTCATAAGTCCGTAGTAGTTAGATTCAGTATTAATAAATAAAGAGTAAGAAGGAAGTAAGCTAATCCGCATTTACTAGTATATATATATACTCGGTTAGTCTTGGATTAACTAGTCTAAGAGTAGTTGCGTAATAAGCTCGGAATACAGCTTTTTTATTAATAAGGCTATTAGTGTTTGAGACTGTTTATTTCCTGATAAGGGTATATTTCTAAGATAAAAACCTACCCTCATACCTGTGTGGCATAACCGGCTTCACTACATGGTATAAAACAAAGTCTCTTTTTCTGTCCCTATGTCCCTATATCGCTATGTCCCTTTGAATGCTTAAATATTAAAACGGATAATAAAATTAATAAATAATAAAATTTAACGGATTTTGATGCGGTTTTTTTAATAGATAGAGTGATTCAAGAGGAAGGTTTATACGTATAATAAAACCGTGCGAAGCCGGGGCGGGTCGCTAGTCTAATTATAAAATTCTAAATGGGGAAACTGAGATCTGTACGGACACCACATATGAGAATATTGAGAATGTATTGAGCACAACCAATGTGGCGCGGTGGGCGAAGGTCTGCCTGCGCTTTCAGGTTCAATTCCCGCCGTGGGACAAATTATTTAAAAATCTACAAATATTTGTTATTGAAAAAAATTAAAAGTATCTATTTAATTTACCTACCCATAACACAAGCTCTACTTAGATTGGGCTAGATGATGGTGTGTGGATTGTCCAGCATTATTATTGTTTTTTATTGTCCCCCTGCCTACTGCCCTAACCAGCCCAACTACTTGAAGAACTGGAGCAGGTAGCTGACTTTTGGTGATTGATAGCTTAGTTATAGCTTTTCTGTGGGTTCGGACGTTGTTGGTGCCTTGATGCCTTAAGCCGGAAACATATTTACGTGTCGCGACATAACCCCCACCACCGCTCTGGCGCAATCGGCGAATCGGCGGCTAGCATTCTGCGACACGATAGACCGTGTCGCGACACGACACGCCATACAAGTATGTCCCTAACCATACTAAATGTATGAAACCGATATGCTTCTGGCGCTCCGACACACCGCGACACGCAAGTATGTTTCTGGCATTATTACGGGCTTGCATCCTACATAACTCTTAATTCTTTGAGAATTTGCTTATCTAAGAACTGGCAAAAAGTTGGTCAGTCGTTTATTGGGTCCCTAACCTGCATCAAACGCGTATTCATGAAGCCTATGATAAGCCTAAACACGTGTGTAGTCTACACGTCCACAACATTAGCCACAGAATTAATACACGCGTGTCTGAGCTTCTACATTAGGTGAAATTTAATGTTCACATCACTTTATCACTACTCAAGTAATTTGTAAGCCAATTAAAGACGTAGCTTCACATGTTTTCGCTCATGTTAACAGAGAACAGCAAATCACGTGCTCCTAAATCCTAAAATCTTATTAAAAACCAGTTCATATGTTATCGGTTAATGAACTTCTTCAATATCCAATTGTGAAAGTTCATTTGACCTCAATGTTTGCTCTCTGAAAGAGAACCATTGATTCTCTTGTACCTACCTTGCATTTATTGCGCTTTCGTATTTTGCCTACAATTATTTCCGGTGTTTTGAACGTTATTGAAGACACACCCACTTAATATTATACTTTAGTATCGATAATGCAATGTTTTAAAATACTGGCCCAATCACATCTAGGTATATTATAGAAGAATTCATAAACGATTTACTCGATACTCTACAGTTCAGGCTAAAATTTTGTATAGACTCAGGCATAGAACGAGGAAGAAACAAAGGCCACTTTTTATCCCATTTATTAGGTAAAAATATTATTTGAACGCTTTCATCAGCAACGCATGCGATGCCGCATGAAGAAACTAGTCACTAATATGTTAGCTAAGCTATAAGTTTAGCTCAAAGATTACGTATATCCATGTTGAGCGACAAACATATCATAGTGCGAAACCGACGACAGAGCTTATTAAAATGGAACTGATTATTTCTGGCTGGTTTTGAAATCCCTCTCATGTTTCATATACTGCACCATGGCGAATGCATTCATTATCTCGCGATAACTAGTTAGTTAGCTACCTAATGTGCTCCTGCAGAACCAAAGGACAGCTAAACGGTCGGCCATTATCCAATCATCGTAAATCTCCAGTCTTCTATTGTTTGTAATTGGACTCTGACGAATTATAAAACCGTTGGGGATTCTCAGACAAAGAGCATTACTGCCCTTCAAGGCAACGACCGCTGTTCAATATCTAAGGCGCTTTTCACATACTAAAGTATGAAATGTATGACGAGGGTCGTGGCGTTTCATTTGCCATTGGATTCACCAACGCTGGGTAGACACTTCAGTGTTTATCCATCACAACGAACAAATTCATAGTGTTTATTTTCTTTAGACCTTACAAAAGGCTCTTGGACACGTCAGAAAGTTCATACATATAGATACATTATATTAAAACTACGAAATGAAGGAGTGATCACTTTGTTTTTTTTTCGCTTCAATCTTTTTAAAGCAAAAAAAATCAAGCAAAAGCGAACAAGAAACCTTTACCATGTTAGGTTGTGTTTTCGAGTTGGATCAAAACTCTTCTAAACCCTAGAGACCTAACCTTCGCAAATACCCCTTAAAACCTAACCATTCGTCGATGCGACGAGTATATTTTGAGCTCAAATATTTTAAAAATACTTACAGTTTCAGTTAATTTTATCAATTGATTATAGGAACCCAGTATTATTGTACTTAATAAAACAATAAGTTTGTATTATAATGCGAAAATATTTCTTTTACACCATTCTTTTTGCTTACATTAAAAAAAAAAGTTCAAAAAAACAACACATAATAACCCTGATTTCTTTGACGAACATAAATTATAACGCTCTTTTCATCCTGAAAAACACATAAAACCTATTACTTAGAAGCGCATTTTATGCAAAAAATCACTTTGTGTTCAACACAAATTACTGTTGCATTTTTAGCAATACAAGTTAGTCATGCGCCTTTTTTATATGAATATGATACCACGATATTATGAAAATCGCAGGGCGCAACTGGATGAGACTGGCGAAGACCGTGTGGAGGCACAAAAGTTTGAAGTTTCACCCGGCAGTGGGTGAAGTCGGAATGCGGATGATGATGATGATGATTATACCACAGACTTAGCGATTCTTCATATTTGGAGCCTAGTCTGGTTGGAGGTCATGACGGGATGATGACTGACCTTCACCTTGAACTAGATCAGACTCGGCTCCTAGATTTTGTCTTTACATGGGTTGTACAGGCATCGGACGAATTTTCAGCATGTTTTTGAGCCTGGTTCTTCTAACTGTAGGCGTAATTTTATGAAGATAATGCAATAATATGCATCTTTACGTAAAATCACGCCTAATCATTACTTGGTACAGCCATGATATCCTGGCTATCCTCCTGATCGAAAGGTTCATCTTGAGTACCACTTTTAGCATCATCCACCTCAAGATCATCTTATTTTTCATTATCAGTCAATTCATCCAAAGCAATACCGTCTTCCACTCTGAAT
Source organism: Eupithecia centaureata (assembly GCA_944547425.1). Classification (NCBI taxonomy): domain Eukaryota; kingdom Metazoa; phylum Arthropoda; class Insecta; order Lepidoptera; family Geometridae; genus Eupithecia; species Eupithecia centaureata. The sequence goes on along the minus strand of OX155678.1, from coordinate 11,714,852 downwards.
AATAAACGCGTTATATGGTCATCAGATAACAAACATTCAGAAGGCATGGTAATTGATGCAAAAAAAATATGCATGAGCTTTGAAAAAATTATACGCAAAGCCTAACCATTCGTCGAAGCGACGACTATTTTGGTTATATGTCCAAAACTAAGGTTCTTACACGACGAACACAAACGCCTCCCGAAAAAGCTCAGCGAATACCGAGTTGACAAGAAACAACATAAAGATTGGCACAAGAACAAAAAAAATATCGCAATTTTTCTGTTGCGTAGTCGTCGATTCGACGAAGGTTAGGTCTCTAGGGGCTTTTTTATCTTTCATACAATCTGATATTTTGTAATGAGCCTTTTCACAAAGAATAGTTTGGACAATTTGTTTGACTTGATTACTGATAATTTTCGCAAAGCTGAGTGGTGGCCTTATTTACCTTAGACACGCGCATACAGTAAAGAATGCACATACGCGGAGTATTAGTAATAAGTACAATACATTTTCGTTGTGTAAATATTTGCTTTACAAAACTAGTAAAGCAAATATTTACTTTTTCTATGAACGCAAGCTACCGTTTAACCCGTTCCCGAAAGTTTTAAGACGCTATCCGTGTAGGTACATGTGAAATAAGCCCACTACTAAACTGTTATCGTCTGCGCGTGAAAAAGGCCTAAAAAAACCACTCGAGCATTCTTAAGTCCGAACAAACATTCACATAAAGTAATTAGTGCGTTCTAAAGAAGAATGGCGAAAATGGACCCAAAAATTTGAGGAAACGTACATGGTCAGAAATTGGAACATACATTCCTTTGATTATGGGGCTTTTAATCAGAAAATCTCATAATTTTTAAAGTTGGGAATCGTAAGTTATAAACGTTTTAATATTTTCAAAAATGTAATAACGAAACGAAATCAATGATGAAAAAAAGCGAGAGAAATAAAATAAGTGCCAATAATGGAACGCTCAAACGTCAAACTACGTGTCAAATGGCAAAGTCAGTTGACATGCGTGCAATGTTTTGACTTTGATTTTGTTTTCGAATAATCTTAGGCCTCATTCGCACGAGAGCTTAAAAAGCTTTGCGTTCAATCCCAACGTTGGCGCTTTTATAACGTTCTCGAAATTATTTTTCATATGGGCGCTTTTAAATAACTTAGTTAAGTTATGTTTCCTCTCACGCTTCTGTACGACGACGTCGAAGTGGTTATACTGCTAAATTACTGCGTTTGCGATATCACCTATACTGTACAACGACTGGCATTGAGATAAGTAAAACAATTAATGAAGTTTCATAAATTATGATGTACCTATTCCCTTTAACGCACAACGCCCAGCGCTCAAAATGGAACACTGCTCGATAAAAAAGCGTCGCGATTTAAAAGCGATGTCGTATGAACAAGTACTTGGAAATGTATTTGTTCTAATAGTACGCTTTTTAAAAGGGCGTCTAAAAAGCTCACGTGTGAATGAGGACTTAAATGGGACAGGAACTTCAAATTGCCGTAGAGTCATCTCGGGAGTCAAAATAATGGTCACAAAATAGTTTTATGTTGTTTATTGTAGGAAATGACCTAAGAGTAACTAGACATAGAGTGATAATTTCACACAAAATTCCGCTTTAACTTGAAGCCATAAAATATTTTTTCAACATTTTATTGTAATGGCGTCTGTTTTGTTTACGATTGATTTTTGTACCTAAACTAATGTTTTACTCAAGCATAAAAGATTCCAGGTTGTTATTATTTATATTGAATCTTGGACTGTTTTTAATGATTATGTGAAGAGTTGTGACACACTTTCACTGCACAATAAGTAATTTTTATTAGAGCTTTTCCCCGTAGGACTTGACATAATGCACTGATGAGTCGAGCGATGTACTTACAACTTAGCCTTTAAAGGCTAACTTAAAATGGCTTCACTTCGCGTGAGCCTACTGCGGTTCTAAGCCTAATTATTCTAAGGAAATGACAATAACTCATTACCTATATTATTATAACCTAACTTCGTTCATTGTTCATATAATATCTTTTTATTCTCAACTTTAAGAAGCTAAATTCTAATATCATTTTGTTTGTCTTGCTAAGGTGTATGAATATTGATTGATTTCGTTCATGAACGCGCCAAAAAATGGGTGGGGCTGAGAGTCAAAGAACTTCGCCAGTCTTCTTTACGCATTTTGAAGTTCTCCGTCCCGATTCCACTGAACTGTTTCTGCTAAAATTGTACTTGTACCAATACCTTCATCAGTAAAATCTGCTTTCATCAATATAATCAATAACTTTAGTTCTTTAGGCTTTCAAAATAAGCACTTAGACAAGTCAAAATTTAAACCTTAAATAACTATCAAAATATTATAAAAGAAATAAGGTGTAACTTGATTTTCCATTCACTTAATTTTTTTGTCCACAAGTTGAAGTAAAAATAAACCACTATCATTTTTATGTGTAACTTGTGTCTAATACATTCTACAATGATAATATTGAAATACATAGGAATCGGTATAATTAATCGAGCTTCCGACAAGCCCATTTAAAGAGTTAATATCTAATAGGTGCTGTAATTGATAACGTTGCCTTTAAGATTATATTATTGTACTGGTTTAAAATGCTTGTCAAGCTAAACCAGTGGCCAATATTTAGATCGTATAGTGGGTCCTAAAAGTGTTGGAAATCGAATGGAATAAGGGCAATATGTAGGTCGTATAGTGGGTCCTAAAAGTGTTGGAAATCGAATGGAATAAGGGCAATATGTAGTTTGTATATTACATCCTAAAAGTGTAAACGGCAATTATAGGTCGTATACCTACGTACGCATTTCATCATCTTAATATTTTCCCTCAGGTTTGGAAGCAGCCCTAGTTTTCGTAGAGAACTGCCATGCGGCCGGCAAGACGACAGGCGAGGTTATGGCCGGCATTGTGGCTAAGTGCGTCGCTGCTCCTAAGACGAAGACCAAGGATCTTGCACTACAGGTACTTATTCTTTCAGCCAGTTGGTGTCAAGTGTCAATTTCACAGCACCGCAGAGTGATTACGGTAAAATCTCCCATCCAATATTTGAAAGCCCTTTGATGATGAGCCAGCATATCATTCCTATTTCCAAGTGTAAATTTGAAAGGGAAGGATACAAACAATACTATTTCAGTTGATGAAGAGTTTTAAGGACAAGATTTAGGCAAAAACGATAACATTCATTCACTTTGACATCCATGGAATCAGAATGTTTACTACCCGGCCTCCCATCCATGGATCCATTTAGAATAGCGTAATCACTCTGCTGGAGCAATCCACAAAGCAAATGTGTACTTGACTAGATAAGTGATATTCTTAATACAAAATGTTATATAGATATTTATAATATATTTTAAGTATAGAAAACACACAGAAAAAATATCTACAGATCGTTAGAACATTTGTCCTGAGGCGGGAATCAAACAACCACCCATTTTTGTGCATGGCATTTACCCAGCCTGTGCTTTTCACTTTTTTGTGCTATCAAATTATTTTTAGTATGATTCAGCAAAGGTTGAGTTGTTTACTTATTGAAAGAACTGTGAGCTGGATTTAGTAAGAATTCGATACGTCATCAGCATGAGACAGGATATTCAAAGATACTAAACACTAGGTTGCTAGGTTGCCATAATAACATTACTAACCTACATTTCTCTTATCATTGGTCGATTTGTAGTAGTCCCCATACGTCATTGGCAACTTCGAGAGTCCATTTTCTGGGTATTAATAATTACTTAACCGTACACCAAAATAATCATTTTTCTAACAAAATATACTAAACTTGGATTAAGGCGCAAACTAGAGCCGATGCCCTTGAGAGAATGGGCGCGGCTATCATTTCGCCCCGCACCTTCCCCACATTCCGGGCAGCGCCAGACCCGCTGTCGTCGCGCTGAGAAATAGTCTTCGCGCATAAACCGAAAAAAGGAAAATATTCGTGACAGCGCGGGTGCGGCGGGCGGCGTGGTAAACGAATGGCAGGACGCAAGAAATGCGTATTCGATTCCCACTCCTAGATATTTTTTTACAATATCTGCAAATATTTGTTTCTAGTCTTCTAGTCTAGTCTTGTCTTGTCCTAGTCTTCGGGTTTATTGGTATCACGAACCACGATGGTAAGTAACCTAATCTGGGAACAGAACTCGCTATACTTAGGTATAGTTATGTAATGTGACTCTTGGGTTGATGGTGTTAGTAGCTGCTATCCGCGTTGTAGCTAGATATACCTCCATCAAAAGTAGTCTATAGACTACCTAACTACTTGAACTTTTCATTCACCACTAAAATTAGTTGATGTGGATAATATATAATAAGTGGAATATTCCAATCATTCAATAGTTTGTTCAAATCTATTTAGTAGTTACGAAGATAATGATAGATAGATTACCTACCTACGTGGTAAAGCCAGGGTAAAGGTAACAAACATTCACACAAACTTCTCTTATCTAAAATGAATGTTAGTAGGATATCAACGAATAGGTAGGTACTCATAATTCGGGTAGAATGATTTGATCCAATAAATTTCTGATCTACAGGAGAAAGGGCATAATGGAACAAGACAAAAAAATTACGAAAATTAGTAAATAATATCTTTATTTGTTTAGGTTTACAAAATAAGCACTAAGACAAGTCTTTATATTCTCTATTTACCTACTACATTTCATTTATTTACATTACATTACAAATTTACAAGTCAATATATGGAGGATCGTTATCGACATAAAATTTTGACCTGCACATTTTGCATCGCATTGTAAATTTGGATCGTAATCCTATCTGTTTTTACCAAGTACCTAACTCGATATCTACAAGATGACAAAAAAGGCGATGTACCGTTACCCAGTTTCCTTTACATTTCGAACCCCATTCCCATTTCATTTCAGAAAGTACACGTTCACGTAAGAAACTATTACAGATCCCTTTCACATATCCATACTCTATCGATGTGAGATTGAGTGTGAACTTTTTTTGAACTTAGCTGCAGGCAGCGCAGTTCCTAAATATTCTTGGATCGGATCGGAGTAAAATGAGTGGTGTACCTACTGTCTAAAGGATTCGATCCTGAATCACGAGATCCCGGGATCCTGGTCGATTTTCGATCCCAAAAATTTCGGGATTAATTTTCAAATCCCGGGATTGTTTGGATTATTTTTTACAAATCCCGGGATTTTCGGGATTGAGATTTTTTTAAAAAATAACAAAAAATTAGGCGCGTAAATGTAATGATCATAAATTATAAAATTAAAATTATAGCAAGTTCTTTAAAAATAACAAAAAGGAACATCTGATCATTTTGGTAAACATCGGTTTAGTTTTCTTTTTAAATTATGATTGTAATGATTGTAACTGTAATGATTATTCCTAGATTTTTTTTATCAGTAAAAGCTCTTTTTATTACCAAATAATACAATTTATAAAACCATGTACCAGTATACAAAAAAGCACTCTTTTAATAGGTACTCAACCGCCTCTACTGTCACGTCGTGGTAAAATTTACGTAAAATTATTTTTTTTCAACAATCATGACATGCCTTTTTTATTGAAATAATACGTTTAACCGTCATTTAATTTTGTTTTTATTGACTGATAAATTAGTGATCGGATATTTTTCAAATCCCAAAGTTGGGGCGAAGACATGTAGGAGCTTTTAAAACCAACTTTTACAGGAATCCGAAGGAGCACGAATTATAAAATTCAAGCAATTTCTATAAAAAAAAATATATGTCACTTTAATCTGTTGTGTATTTTGTTAGTAATTTTTTTTTTTGTGGAAATATCGATTTTAGTGAAAAACGAGTCGGAATAAATGTGTTTTATATTTGATGTATAAATAAGATTACAACGAAATAAATAACATTCTAGAACATTTTGGAATTCTTCGGAATCTAAATGAATTCCCGAATATTCATGTTGTGTCGTATAAAAGAACGTGTCGTTGTAAGTTCATATAAAAGAAAAGCTGCAATACGTGGTGGCTCTTTGATTTTAGTAAAAAATAGTCTTAAATGTAAAGAAAGAAAAGATATTGTAAAACTCACTATTGAGAGGACTATTGAACTTTCTTGTGAGGAACTGGAGCGACATATCATTGTGTGTGTATACCGCCTCCTGACGCAGATCAGGTTGCTTTTGAATGTACTATGGAAGAAGTTTTGCTGAAGTATTTACTTGTAGGAAGGATCTTATTGTTTGTGGCGACTTTAATATAGATGTTTTAGCAAATCCCCTCGCCGACAGATTGCTTAACTTATTCAAGTGCTTTAGTTTACAAAATCTTTTTAATGATCCCACTAGGGTAACCCAAACATCTGCCACCTGTTTAGATAATATTTACTGCAGTCAAACTCCAACCAGCAAAGCAGTAATTAGGCATTTCCAATCAGACCCTTATGGTCAAAGTGTTAATTTTAGCTATGATGATAAAAATAGTGTAGAAAAATATACCTGCAGGCCAATAACAGAGAACCGTATCAAGAATTTTCAAAGTAGAGTGGAACTAACAGTATCAAATATACCTTGTTCTGATGACCCCAATGAATTATTTTCCAAACTTTTGAATGTAATACACAAGGAATACAGTGAAGTATTCAAACTTAAAACATGCACAGTGAGAGAAAGGGTCGAGTTTATTGATTGGGCCACTCCGGGTATTTATAGAAGTAGGAATATACTATATGACCTTTATGCTTCTCGAGAAACTATGTTACTTGATCCTGCGTTTCTATTGTATTGTATGTAACCAACTATTCTAAAACATTTAAGAAAGTCTGCAACACAGCAAAATGCCTGTTTTTAAAGAATATTATAATAAAATCATCTAATAAAGTAAAAGCAACATGGAGACTAATAAATAACGAAACAGGTAAATCAAAGCCACGTTATAAGGAAATAAGGTTAAAAATTAATAATTCAATTCTTATACATGATAAAGATATTGCCAATGCTTTTGATGCATTCTTTTCTACTATTCCTAAAGTTGTTACCCAGTCTCTAAAATCATCAGCATCAATGGCTGTTAAATTTTTAGAACCTTCAGTTGCTAAATGTAATGAGAGCTTTAACTTTAGTTATGTAAATGCTGATTATGTAGTGAAAACCTTTAAATCAATTAACATTAAAAATACTGAGGATCTCTGGGGTTTATCCACCTAAGTATTCAGTTCAATTATTAAGGAAATGGCTCCTTGTTTGGCCTATATTTTCAATAACTGTGTCGACGCAGGAATTTTTCCTGATCTCATGAAATATAGTAAGTTAGTTCCTCTTTATAAATCTGGTAGCCACACCGATCCGGCCAATTACAGACCGATTTCAATACTTCCAGCAATGAGTAAAGTTTTTGAAAAAAATATTCTTACCCAGTTAACCTCTCACTTCAATCTTAATAGGTTATTTCATGAAAACCAATTTGGCTTCTCCAAGGGTAGATCGGCAACGGATGCTGGTACAGTTCTATTAAGGCATATATTGAAGGCCTGGGATAAAGCCAAAAACGCTATTGGTGTATTCTGTGACCTTTCTAAGGCTTTTGACTGTGTTGATCATAGTACATTAATTGAGAAATTAAAACATAAAGAAATTAAGAAAAAGGCTCTGGATCTTATGAAATCATATTTATCTGATAGAGTTCATAAAGTAGATGTTGGTAAAGAAAGATCTACGGGCTCAAATATTGAATTAGGCGTACCCCAAGAAGCAACTGAACTTTCTATTCGTAGGTTTAAACAGTACATAAAACTAAATCTTATCAAGAAGGCTTTACTCCATAAATGATTACATCAATGACGTTAGTGCTTGGCCAGATGTCGCTCAGTTCCACATCGACAATAGTATTGAATTATTTATAAGGCAAACATGTATTAGACACATAAGTTATACACATGCTAGTGGTTTCTATTTCGCCTCCTCCACTAGTGGACAAAAAAGTGAGGCGAATTGAAAATCAATTATCACATAATTTTTTATATTATTTTGATAATTATGTACCTATAGTATTAAATTTGACTTATCTAAGTGCTTATTTTGTAAGCCTAAAGAAATAAAGATATTGATTTCTGATTTCTGTCGTCACTCAAAGTTTAGGTAAATAAACGCCTGAATATCCGATCACTGCTGATGACGTTACCATTATGTGGTTATTTAAATTAGTATTTTATATCATCTACCGTAAAAAAGTAGAATAAAAAAAAATTATATTATATTATTAATTATTTGAAAAAAGAAGTAATTGTGGTTTTAATTGATTTTTACTTTGTTTTTGAAAGTAAATAAAAGTTGATTTTCATATATTACTTCGATTTTATTTACCTGTCTACGGATCCCGGGATCGCCTTTCACAAATCCCAAAATCCCGGGATTGAAAATAAAGACCGGGATCGAATCCTCTACTAGTGTCTCACTTCGGAGAGACATAAATCGTTGTGACTAAGTATCTACAGGTATTTACTTATTAGCTTTCAGTCTGCTCGGCTGCCTTTTCACGAAGTGTAGGTACCATACTAGAATTCTGATGAAATTCATGAACATAATTGTCATACTTACATATTTTATTACATCACAGCATACTACTAATATTAGCTAGGTCCTAAGTACTGGATATTTTACCTCTAGCATACTTGGCATTTCCTCTTCAGTTTCAAGTTGCTCAGTCACTGTACATCTGTAAATGAATAATAGTATAAGATATGTAATAAATGAGTAGTAGATAAATAAGAAGTAGGTATTTAGGTAGATACCTACTTACATCTTCGTTCATTTATTTTTACCTGGTACTACGCTGGACGATGGAAAGCGGACACCATAGACTTCCAATATACTATTATAAACTTTGTAGTTCCTTACTTGACATCATTTTCACCGTCCATTGTCTGAATATTTTCTTTCTGATGGATTAGCCTTTTCTTCGATCTCCTATAAAAATACATGATAAATCTAATATTGCTAATAGTAGCAATTGCACAAAATTAGGGAAATAAAATAAACGTAGGTAGGAAGGAAGTAGTTAGGTATACTTACATTATTTCCACCAACTTTTGGGCTTTCAGAGCTCTGGTCTTCTTGAGCTTACTGATTTTCTTTATAATTCACCTACACGTACACACAACAACACTGAACAGTCAAAGTATATTTAGGGCGAGGGTATTATAAAAGTAACTTAGCACTAAAAGCGTCCTTGCGCGATAAAAATAAATATTTATGTACAGGTGATGTACAGCTTATGTACAGTCGGTTTTCTTATATTTTTACAAACTATTTAAACTAAATAAATAAATAAATATAATGCTGGACAATCCACACAGCACCATCTAGCCCCAAAGTAAGCTACTCAAAGCTTGTGTTATGGGTACTAGATAACTAATATATTTTTAATACAATATATACATAGATAGATATATTTTTTTAGTATTCATATTAAACACCCAGACCAACGAAACAAATTCCTACAGATCGTGCACAAATTTGTTCCGAGGCGGGAATCGAACCCGCAACCTCCTGCGTCGCAGGCGGACCTTCGCCCACCGCGCCACATGGGTCGTCTAAAGCGTCCATGCGCGCACAACTTAGAACAAATAAAATCAATTATTAAAAACATAAATTCGAAGAGTAAGGTGTGCGAGCACTAGGCAGACAAGCACAACCTCCCCGTACAACAGCCAGCGAGGCACTGCCGCCCGTCGCCCGCGCGACCACTTACGCCCACTAATCCTACGGAAAACTAGAAAAATAATATTTACAAGGTGAAAAACAGTCGCATCGCAAAATCGTACGTACCAATTGAAGACAAAGTTCTTGCCGACATTTAGGTGAAAAAAAAAGTACAAAATTCTAAGTCGTTTAGAAGTAGATACAAATTTAAAGTCCGAAACAGCTGAACTTTGTGAATTTTTTTCACAGGGAAAATGAACACGTAGAACATTTTTGTACGTACCATTTATAGATAAAATGTCAATTAAAGTCATATATTTTTTTCAGCTCATAAAGTTGACTCCTCTATGAGTAGATAGCCTCCAAAAATGACCATTCAGCTACTGTTTGCGCCTTAAAAATAATATATGCCCATCGGTTTTGCTGCAATCATTTATTTGGTGTTCATGTAGATTGTAGGTACTTAATTTAGGCGTAGGTACGTACATAGATGTACGAATGTTTTTCCGATGTACGGTTAAAAATTTTCCCTTCAATTTTTTGGTGAAATTTTGATTCTGTTCTTAACAGTCGCATATATAATAATTTATATAATAATTTATAAATTCATAAATATTAATTAGTCAGGAGTAGCTTGCAGGCGAGCAAGTGAGTCAGCTTTGTGAGCAAATACCTCGCGTCACCATAAAATTACCATGAATGAAAGAATTTTGCGCAAATTTTCATGTTTACCCCTTTAAACATGAAAATTTGCGCAAAATTAATAAATAAATGAATTGGCAAAGGCAGACCAACAATTAAAAGTTCGCAAATGATGAATGATTATGTTGACCGGTATTTTGATCACTGCGTGCTAAAAGCTGCAGCTTCCTCAGTATTATTCCTAAATCCTACTTCCTACTAATATTATAAACGCGAAAGTATGGATGGATGGATGTTTGTTACTCTTTCACGCAAAAACTACTGAGCGGATCTAGATGAAATTTGGCACAGAGATAGATTATAGTCTGGAATAACACATAGGCTATATTTATTCCCGGAATTCCCACGGAACGGGAATTATGCGGGTGAAACCTAGAGGCGCTGCTAGTCCTAAATATATATCAAAGAGCTCTGACGAATACCAAATTCGTCAGCTTTTTGATTCCTAAATTGACGGAACAAATAGATCGAAAACTCCAGCCTACAGCAATCCACTGCTGGACTTAGGCCTCCACAGACAAGCACACCTGTCGAGATACATATGATGCAAACATACAATAGTCAATTGGTACACTAAAACAATTCTCTCTAGTCTGGCTCCTGAAACACAGTTTTAAACTAGTTTAGGAGCTCATGTAATCATTACTGTCTGTAAAACTATTATAGGTAAATATCAATAAAAACCATTTTACATTAATTTTTTTTTCAGGTCATTCTAATGTACGTAGAAATAGAAAAACACGAGATAGTATCTGAAGAACTGATCAAAGGAATGGAACATAAGAATCCTAAAGTAGTCGCGGCATGCGTCGCAGCGCTGAATCAAGCACTCAAACAGTTTGGCAACAAAGTAATGGCGATCAAACCTATGGTGAAGAAGATACAGGTGTTGTTAGCTGATAGAGATAAGACTGTGAGGGATGAGATGAAAGCGCTGGTTGTTGAAATGCACAGGTTAGTAACAAACAATTAATGATAAAAGAAATTAATGAATAAATTCTTTTTTTTTTGTAGTGGAGGAAATCAATTTATCAAACTAACCCCAACACTAAATGGGATAACTAGCTAGGAAAGGAGAGTACTAAGCTACACTTAGGGAAAAATATAAAAATGTATCCTTAGAGTATTTGAAGCTCTATTAACAGAGCTTTGAATACTCTAAGGACTCGCTATTTTAACAGAGCTTTGAATACTTAAGGACTCGCTATTTATCTCCTCTGTCTGCAAAAAGTACAATCTTGTAATTTAAAAGCCATTGTTTCATTGTCCCATTAATTTCCGACCAACGATACCGTTGAGGTCATAAAATCATGTGTTAGATAATTTTTTATCATTTTACCACTGTATAAAACAATCAACATTATAGACTTGACATACCAATCAGAATGTTGTTAGCTAACAGTCTATAGTACGAAGAATTATCATCACAAACATTGTATTCTCAAGCTCTTCTAACTTTGAGGCTAGAAGCTAAGACAACTATCCAGTAAATCCAACATAATTTATTAATTCTAGATGGATCGGAGCAGCGATAGAGCCGCACATAGCGCCATTGCAAGCAGTGGTACAACAGGAGCTGAGAGAGGCGTTTGGAAGCACGGGCGCCGCAGTGCCGACCAGATACCTTCGCAGTCAGCAGAACAAGATTAGAGACGCACCCGCCGCCTGCTCTGTTGACGGTACGAATGAATGAATGAACACTTTAATCACTATCACTACATAGTATAAAACAAAGTGCAACCCTCTGAAAGAGGGCTCCCTCTATAAGAGTGTAATCAGGGTGGAAGTGAGAGTAAGGGAGGACGGAGGGTTGGAATATTTAAGATTTGATTTTTGCATCTCCCGATAGATGGCATTAATAAGTTTTTTTTTATAACCAAAATATAGGAGGGTTACAGTACAGCACAATATCTCATCATATCACAATAACTCTTTATTGCACACCAAAATCACAACATAGTATAAAATAAAGTCGCTTTCTCTGTCCCTATTTCCCTATGTCCCTTTGACTGCTTAAATCTTTAAAACTACGCAACGGATTTTGATACGTTTTTTTTATAGATAGTGATTCACGAGGCAGGTTTATACGTATAATAAAACAGTGCGAAGCCTGGGAGGGTCGCTAGTATTATCTCATTAAAAATTAACATTTTACAAAAGGCGGTCTTATCGCTGAGAGTGATATGAATTGTATGTGTAAAACCAGAGGCTTATAAAAGACTTACAAATAGTTAAATAACAGTAAGCTTAAGGTTTTCCGGGTAGAAATTTTAGGGATTCACTTATGATTGTCGTACCATAGTACGTCGCCTGTAAAAGAGCTCTTTGGTGTATTTTATAACACACAAAACAAAAACGTCTTCGATGTCTCGAAAAAAGTTTTGGATTATCGAATACAAAAGCATTCAAAACTGAACCTTATCCGCAGGCGTAGCAGAAGACGAAGACAATGACGCAGGCGGCGGTGATTCCGCCGAGATGGACCCATACGACCTTCTTGACCCAGTGGAAATTATATCCAAACTACCTAAAGACTTCTACGAGAAACTGGAGGCCAAAAAATGGCAGGATCGGAAGGAGGCTCTTGACGCCTTGGAGAACTTACTGAAGAATGCACCTAAGTTGGAGCCAGGTGATTACGCTGACTTGGTTCGAGCTCTGAAAAAGGTAAGCTGTTTAGTTTAGTGTCTACCCTCGAAGTTTTACCGTTTCGTCATCACTCACTCACGCATATGAGATTTAATATAACTTCATAATCATGCATGAACCAAAAAGAAAATATGTCAATCCACGAGATTGGTTGCCTGAAAGTCAGGTGATCTGACTTATAATATATTGTTCCTGCATTTGATTAAAAAAAAAACAAAAGCATGTGCATTTTTAGCTGTACGGTTCACAGGCTCTCACAGATGATGCATGCTATTAGGATTTTGTCCGTGCTAGACAGAGGCAGAACTAGCTTAGACAGAGATACACAGACATGTGTCTCTGTCTCTATCGCAGCGCAAACCGTCACCTACACTAACGAAGCCTCAGGGAGTAGTAACTGCTTGGTAAACTGCGACGGAGGGATTTGTTGGCGAGTAGTTTTCTTCGTACGATGATCACCATAAGAAACTATTCAATGATGAAATATCTGATGATGACGCAGTGAAGAGATCACTGCGGGCGAAGGTCCGCTTGCGACGCAGGAGGTCGCGGGTTCGATTCCTATCATTTATTACCTACTAGCGACCCGCCCCGACTTTGCACGGGTGTATTATACATGTAAACCCTCATCTTGATACACTCTATTTCAAAAAACGGCATCAAAATCCTTTGCGTAGTTTTAAGATCTAAGCACACATAGGGACACAGACGTCTTTTTATACTATGTAGTCATAGTGATAACACAAGCCCTGCTAAGCTTGGGGTTAGATGATGCTGTATAGATTGTCCTGTAGATTTGCTGTGATTTGCTGTAGCATTATTTATTTCGTTTATTTGCAGATAATCTCAAAAGACTCGAACGTGATTATAGTAGCACTGGCCATTCGACTACTAGGCATGATAGCCAGTGGTCTTCGCAACAAATTCTCTCCATACGCAACCGCTTGCGTGCAAGCCTTACTGGAGAAGTTTAAGGAGAAGAAAACTAACGTGGTCGCCGCTTTGAGGGATGCTATCGACGCTATTTACCCTAGTGTGAGTATTATCTACTACTATCTACGCCCTGCTGCTTCACCCACTTGAAAACTGATGAAAAGAAGCCTATGTTTTATTCCAAACCTAGAACTACATCTATTCAAAATTTCAGCACGACCCGTTTAGTAGTTTAGACGTGAAGAAGTAACAAACATCCATCCATCCAAACTTTCGCATTTGTAATTGTTAGTGTGATATCAAGTGTAGCATTGGCTAATCGGATTGAAGTGATAGTAATCTTCGGAATAAGTTCTCTTCGTACTGCTTTGGTTTTAGAATCCTATTTTATAGATAACTAGCGACCCGCCCCGGCTTCGCACGGTTTTATTATACGTATAAACCTTCCTCTTGAATCACTATCCATTGAATAAAAACCGCATCAAAATCCGTTGCGTAGTTTTAAAGGTTTAAGCATACAAAGGGGCATAGGGATATAGTAAATAAGGACAGATAAAGCGAGTTTGTTTTATACTATGTAGTAATTTATTTTAACAAAGGGATACAAAACTTGAAAATTAGAAATGATGATAATCTATAAATAAAATATCTGTTGATAGTTATTGTAAAATGAATTCAAAACGTGTTCTTGAGTGGAGACCGCGACTCGGTAAACGTAGCGTAGGACGCCCTCCGGCCAGGTGGGATGACGATCTGCGAAAGACTGCTGGCAGATGCTGGATGCGTCAAGCTGAAAACAGGGCGCAATGGCGCTCATTGGGGGAGGCCTATGTCCAGCAGTGGACTAATATAGGTTGATGATGATGATGATGATGAATTCAAATTATGTCCAAATGGTTTTAAAGTTAATTATCTTTATTATCAACGAAAATTACAATCAAGGAATAGAAAAAAATATAACTAGTATTTACAATTGAAACCATTACTGTAGACGGTTGCAAACAGTCTAAAGATAGCTCAATTGATCCATGTCAATACCAGTTTTAAAGTAGCTCTTCTTAAACTTATAAGAAGAACTAACCCAAACAACAAAAGAACTAAAGGCTTTGACCGCTACAGTAGTCCAACGAACATCTTGATAAGAAGAGTTATTTCGATTACACGCAGAACACGCAACAAGCGTGACATCGTCCCGTAAACCTACATTTAAAGTTTAAGTAAGTAATTTAGTTGTTGGTAAAATATATAAACGTACAAAAATACTTTATTCTTTTTCCTTTGAGTTACTAATGAAAGCGCTAACTAGGGAGTGCCGCCACTTATTAATTTATTATCATAGACGACAGATGTGGCGCGGTGGGCGAAAGTCCGCCTGCGACGCAGGAGGTTGCGGGTTCGATTCCCGCCTCCGAACAAATTTGTGCACGATCTGCAGAAATTTGTTTAGTTGGTCTGGGTGTTTTCTATGTATAATAAAAAAAATATCTTCGAATATAATGTATTAAATATATCAATTATCTTGTACCCATAACACAAGCTTTGAGTAGTTTACTTTGGGGCTAGATGGGGCTGCGTGGATTGTCCAATATATTTATCATATTATTACGTCAAACAAAGGAATGTCCAAAAATCATGTTACATGTTGAACGAGGAGACCACAAAGGTTAAAAACTGCGGCGTATTCAATTCGCTCACTTTCTGACACGATATAAAGATAAAATTTAAGTAAAATAAAAAACAATATATAGGTTTTATGTTAT
This sequence comes from Eupithecia centaureata, assembly GCA_944547425.1. Classification (NCBI taxonomy): domain Eukaryota; kingdom Metazoa; phylum Arthropoda; class Insecta; order Lepidoptera; family Geometridae; genus Eupithecia; species Eupithecia centaureata. The sequence goes on along the minus strand of OX155678.1, from coordinate 11,699,161 downwards.
TATAGTGCATAAGCCCAAGGTATTTTTTAAGAACAAACATAGATTTTCGACTAGTCGGTACTTGACCATGCACCGCATTTGGTATCGCATTTCCGTACTGCGGGAAGGTTGCGAGTTCAAGTCCCGTCGAAATAGATTTAATTTTTAGGTATTATTTAATTTATACACTTCATCATACTAAGTAAAACTAATTCAATCATTCTATCTCTAAATGGAAACGCAAGTTTTGTGGAGATAGATGAACGAATGAACTTTATTTTTAAAGAAACCTATAACATCATTCAAACATACATTCTTAACGTTCAGAGCAAGATCAGGATATGGCGTTACTAGGTCTATTTTGATATATAAATCTAACACTATCCGTCCAACGTTGTCTGGTAGAGATCGCGCTTGATCGATAAGACCGCCAATTGTAGCTTAGTCTAAGTAATTTAATTGTAGGTACATCGTTATTTTTATTGCATTATTATGCAAACTTATTGCAATAATGTATTTTCTATCGATCTAACTATGTATCAATTCATCTCTTCCCAGACAAACCTAGAAGCAATAAGCGAGGACATGCTAGCCGCTTTCGACAACAAGAATCCTTCGATCAAAGCTGAATCCTCTCTTTTCCTCGCGCGTGCTCTTTGTATCACGCAGCCGGCAGCGTTCAACAAGAAACTTATCAAGCTTTATGTGGCTGGGCTGCTAAAGCTGTTGGAAAGTGCCGGTAAGAAATTGAACTTTATAACTAACTGTGAACTGAAATTTTTTTGTAAAGTAGCTTGGTGTTTTATTCACTTTGGAAAATCCACACGTGTTACATAGATACGACAAGACAGCGGCGTGGAATCGGACAAAACCACATTTATAATAATAATAATAAATAATTCCGGACAGTCCACACAACATCATCTAGCCCCAAGCTAAGCAGAGCTTGTGTTATGGGTACTAGATGACTGATATACTTAATACAATACATTACATAGATAGATATTTTTATTATTCATAGAAAACACCTTGTGACGTCACACGGTTTGGGCGAGGAATCTGTCACCTGTTATCGTTTTCACTCCAGTGGTTTTTCTCCCTTGTACTTTGTTACAAAAAAGTAAATCCTAACATCATCTGTTGCAACGCCGGTATTTAAAAAGACGTGGTATATAAAATTACCCAAAGACCTATGTCCAACAGTAAATCGACAAGATCACGGTTTATTTGCTATAATCATCTGTAGGAAACCTATAAACTTATAGCAATGATTTTTTCCACAGATCCAACAGTAAGAGACGCGGCGGCGGAAGCCTTGGGTACAGCGACTAAACTAGTAGGCGAGAAGAACATAGCACCGCATATTGGTAAAATTGAACCACTAAAGGAGCAGAAAATCAAAGAATTTGCTGACAAGGTATGTTTATTTCACTGTATTCGCCTATTTTTGCATTTATACATCTATTTTATTTAACGTGTTTTTTCGTATTCCTTTTTGTTTAGTAACTTATATAACTATTCTTCATTTTAAAATAATACTAGCGACCCGCCCCGGCTTCGCGCGGTTTTATTATACGTATAAACATTCCTCTTGAATCACTCTATCTGTTAAAAAAACCGCATCAAAATCCTTTCCGTAGTTTTAAAGATACAAAGGGACATAGGGACAGAGAAAGCGACTTTTTTTATACTATGTAGTGAAGTGATGTAGTCATTACACTGCTTTTATCGTTTCTAAGTAAAAGGTCCTTTTTAACAACAATTAATAGAAGCGTTTTACATAAAATAAAACGCATATTAATTTACTTACCTTGGTAAACGTTTAATAACTGAGAGATAGGCCTAACATTTCCCGCCATATAAATAAGTATTGGCTTTGACTTTCTGTGAAAAGTACTAGCCAATCAGTAACCTCGTCCAAAGAGGAGTTGGCCAATCCGGTGTCTTCCCGCCACCGGCCGCTACGTCAGATGTACGCTTGAGGCGCCAACATCTTGTTTCTTCATTGCGTCGAATATCACCAGGCAGAATTTAAAATGTAAACGTTTACCAAGGTAAGTAAATTAATATGCGTTTTATTTTATGTAAAACGCTTCTATTAATTTGACTGTACCTTGGTAAACGTTTAATAACTGAGACGTGTTTGTTATCGCCTGGTGGTGGTGAAGACACTCAACGCCAATGTGAACTTACTATTTTTTAAATAATGTTATAATCGTAAGCCACGTCGCTTTGAATACAAATTAGTCATTGTGACATTCAAAACTGCAATACGTATGGTCCAAAAGACAATTAAAATTTTTAAACAAATTTATCGCACTCTATCATGATGATGATAGAATGTGCCATCGTCCTAGTAGGTATAATAAATAAATAATTCTGAACAAAACCCCACACAGTATCATACAATAGGGCCGCCCAGCTCAGCATGAATATGTTCTGAGTGATTGGGTACTGATGACTGATAAACTTATAACAATAAATTGCTAAATATGTTCGTATTGTATCAGTATACCTAACTGTATAATAATACTTCAGCAGCTTAACTTCTTTTAGAAACAGTTTTTGCAACTTTTGCAATGTGTACGACCTTCGGTGACAATAAATCATTGCACAACTGAAAACTAAAATATCTGCTCCAAAATGTGAGTAGGTAGTTACTAGGTATTTAACTCATTAATTTTCTGGACATAGTACTCGTTTTAACCAATTGAAAGCATGTGGGAAAACAGTTACATTAACATTTCAATTTATTGCAGTGCGCTGTAATACCTAAGTAGGTACTTTATGAACCGTTATAACTATAGTGAAGCTTTGTATGTTCATCTAAAATGTCCAGTTATGGGAAGTTCTTATAAAACATTTGAATAACTGGTTTTTTCTCCCCACAATGTTTGGACTAGATTACAAGTTTTGCGATAAGACTTGTGTACATTTCCACTGTAGAAGCGTAAGAAATCTTAGATCCGATACACATAGCTAAAAATACAGGTATATCTATTTCTTTTTCTCTTATAGGTACTTGTTTTGCTCTTAAATACGCACTGGGTATCCTTCTAATGTTATTCGAATATCATACCGAATAGATTTACAAATTCTCACCCGAGAGCATATAGGTACTTTATATAGAGAGGTCTATTGAGACATCAATAAAATTAAGACCAATAATGGTAACTAGCAAACCCTAGATTACTAAGCAGCTTGTGACATGAAACCAAGTTTACTTCGAGAACCAACGTTATTTGTATCACTACTGTAGGTATTATACTTGTGCATGAATACCTCACCCATTGTCAATGTACCTCGAAAACAAGCTCTTCATTTGAGATGCAGTAGTGTCTGTTGTACTACAATGTTTATAAAATAATAAACAAGAACCATTTTCCGTTTAACTAGTAGTTATGTTGAAACATCTCACGACCAATTACTGAAAATCTGACGTAATCGCTTAAGAAGCGATAATATAGATGCACTTTTATTCTTATTAATCTATCACAGAGTGCTAGAGTTTAGAAGCTGACAATGATCGCTTACTTGTAAAGAATAGTGTAACACTATATAAAATATAAACAGTTCTTTACGTCAAGGACAGTGGCTGTCCTTTACTGACGTTCAAAAAGAAGACTGACGACTTTCCAAGGTTTTTATTACTGTAGTGCGCAAACCCTCAATTGCTCACGGTCATTTCTATAAATGATTATGATGATGATGACAGTTTCAAATATTAATTCTAAAAATGTACCAGTATTTGCGTTAGAGAATACATTCAACAATTTATCATACAAAGCAGATAACAGAAATGCCACTTATGATAAAAGGTATGATGAGGGTAGTTGTAAATAAACGCTTGAACGTTCATTACCATACACACCTTTATACAGATAACCAAGAAATGCCACCGGTTATAAAAAGTATGAAGAGGGTAGTTGTAAATAAACACGGGAATGTTTCTTATCGTTCACACCCTTATCGTTCCCACAATCATAAATCCGGACATGGGTTGAGTACAATTCAGAGCCTATACAGGTAGGTATATTAAGTTAGTGCCGCAACGCCAGTACTTTCACCAAATCTCCTTCTTTTTGTCTGACAAGTAAAGTCTTTTAGACAATGTACTCTTAAAACGGTCAGGCCAGTGAGTGAGCTAGACCCATACATTTACGTGGACATATCCACTGATAGACAGTATCTTGATACTGAAGGTAACTTTGTGCAAGATATTGTGTTTTTGGTAGAAGCTACCTTATTTATACTAACAACTATCTCACGCACGCAACATCCAAATTCGTGATGGAATGAGGGATACGAAAGGTTCTAATAATAGGCACTAAATTTTTAGTGCGGGTGGGCAGCATTTATCTTATAATTCATTTCCATAATTATTCGTGGTACCCACCCTACAATTGTTAATCATTTTAAAGAACTTGTCTCGTCAATGAGAAGTTTTGTAGGTAGACTGAATAACTTATATGTTAACCTTAGAGTCTTTCCTGCGATCTCATGAATCCAAAGGGTTCTTATATCTGCTACCGTTCACATATCATACAGTGTGAAAAATAGTAACTCTGGGTTAGACTATGTAGAATGTAATTCAGGTCGAAGGCTTAGGCTTGCCCTTAATTCACAATGACACCTCAACCAGCTGCTTTACGCAATTTATAATTTGCCTATAAAAATATCAGCCAATCGACAAATTTATCAACCCATCACGCTTATCAGCCCGAGTTTCTTACGATATTCTTATATGACTTTTGTCACAAGTACGGTTTATCAGAAGATTTTATTATTCCTTCAGCTAAACAGCTCCTTCTGAATGTTAATGTCTAACAAGAACTCCGTCTATATCGTGTGTCAGTATCAGTATCGTGTGATCACTCATTCCGCTTACGCGTCCAACCGCAACATCGTTGGTAAAAATATATCGTCAACCTTCGGATCATAACCATTGGGTACTTTTTTCGTTAGTAATATAAAATAAACCACACCACAACTTCCACAATGAAGTGTCCAATTTGCTACTTGGAATTCACTGATGGGGTTCAGTGCTCCATCTGCCGAAACCACATGGACTTTGGGTGTGCCATGATTTCCGAAACCACCTGGAGAAGATATGGCGCTGATAAAAAGTCCCAGTGGAGATGTCAGTCGTGCCGTGCACCATCGCCAGCGTCGCTTGCGCCCTCGGAAACTGCATCCTTCGACTCCATCATGAAGGAACTACGGGAGATGAAACGCCAGCTTTCAAGCCTACCGGGACTCAGTGAAGACATGCGGTCTATCAAACAGGAGCTGTCCGAGCTAAGGAGTACTTGTGACTTCACGAGCCAGAAGCTGGATGAGCTTGGTGGTAGGCTCACTCATGTGGAGACTAGGGTAACGAATCTTGAGAAGTTGCAGGACACCGTTCTCACCCTGCAGAACGAGGTGAGCAAGGCCAAACTCGAGCTGTCAGCGCAGGAACAGAGGTCGAGACTGAACAATATCGAGATAAAGGGAGTGCCCATCAAGAAGGATGAAAATTTATTTTCAATTGTGGAAAAGATCGGTAAAAAGGTGAACTACGTCGTGCCAAAAACTCAGATAAATTACATATCTAGGGTTCCTATGCACAATTCGAAGGAGAAACTGATAATCGTCAGTTTTATAAACAGATATATTAAAGAAGACTTCATCGGAGCTGCGCGTGCTGAAAAACTTGTAACCTCGGACATGGGCTTCTCAGGGCCTTCTAATAGAGTCTACATTAATGACCACCTCAATGCAGACCAGAAAAAACTACTCACCCTGACTAAAACTACTGCCCAGAATAAGATCTACAAATTTGTCTGCGTTAAGCATGGAAAAATCCACGTTCGCCGTGATGAAACTTCGAAAGTTATCGTCATTAGAAGTGAAAGTGATTTAAACAAAATTGTTTAACATGTTGGCAACCTCAATGCACCGTAGTATTAATTTTCGTAAATATAGATAACTTTTATTTAATAACATTAAGCAAAAATATTAACTTCTTAGTTTCGCTACTTTGTGAATTGTTGTGCTCCCCTGCCTTGCTAATGACTATTGCCTTAACTTGCAATATTTATTATTTCGTCATATTACTTGTCGTAAAAATTGTCAATCATAATATGTTTTGTGTCTTGCCCGCGTTTACGAATACTGCTTACGATAGTGATCTATTTCGAACGCTTTACAAATGCTTCGTGTTGATTACCTTGCAAAAATGCATTCAATTGTTTTCCGAACGTTCTAATACATTTCTATCAGACTGTTTACATTACATGATGTTATATTTTCATACATTGATGCTATTATGTTATGATATTATTTTCCAATGGTTTCGTTAAATAGGAATGATCGTGAATTGTGTATCTACTACCAGAACGTTCGCGGATTAAGAACGAAAACTGAGGAAGTTTTTCGTAATGCTTGTTTGAGTTCTTATGACATAATAATATTTACTGAGACGTGGTTAGTTGATAGCATTTCTAACTCCGAGTTTTTGGATGATAGGTATTTAGTATGGCGCCGTGACCGTGATTATAGTTTGACCGGTCAATCAAAAGGTGGTGGAGTATTGATAGCAACACGTAAGGATTTGCAAGTTAAGTTGTTACCCCAATTTAACTCCTCAGCTGAGGACCTATGGCTGTGTGTACGTATGAAACAAACCAATACGCGTAAGTGGGTTGATCTATATTTATGTGTTATTTACTTATGCGGTCAGAATAATGGTTTGTCTTTTAGTTCTCAATTAGCTAACTTTCTTACTAAACTAAACTTTGTGGCGTCGGTTAACCCCTCTGATGCGGTCCTAGTCGTGGGTGACTTTAACCTAAGTAGTATTTCATGGTTACCGAGTGACAATTATAGTTTTTACCCGACAAACCTAAACAGTACAGATGAGTTTTTATTAACTGATGAAATGTGTGCATTAAACCTCAGCCAACATAATGGCATTGTTAACAAAAGTGGTAGAATACTTGATTTAGTTTTTTCTAATCAATCAGTAACTGTTTCTGAGTGTGTTGATCCTCTTACGCCGATCGACTTGTACCATCCTGTCTTATTAATTAACGTGAAATCGTTTGAAATGCCATTGTTGAATTATGCGCCGCGAACCCGTTACTTATTTGATAAAGGTGATTACGATTCGATAAATAGAGCAATTGGTGAGTTAGACTGGAGGGCTATGTTTTCATTGCGCTCTATTGATGAGTGTGTTTCTTTATTTAATGAAAGTATTCATGATCTTCAAAATAAGTTCATTCCCACGAAAAATATTTATAACCAGTCTTACCCTGTTTGGTATAGTTCGGCACTAAAAAAAGCCATAAGGGAAAAGTATAAATTCTATAAGAAATTCAAAAACTACGGTAATAAGTCGGATGAATTCACCTATAAAATGTTGCGTACTAGAGTTAAAAAAATGGAATCAGAATGCTACCTAAGCTATATTGAATCAACTGAGAATTCTATCTTAAATAATCCGAAATATTTTTGGACGTACGTTAAAAACAGATCTAAATCTTATTCGATGCCAAGCTCGGTAACTTATAATAATGTTACTTTCTCTAGTGGTGATTCCATTTGTAATGCTTTTTCATCTTATTTCCAATCTACTTTTCTACATTCTAATATCACTGCTTCATGTAAAAACACCATTATAAGTAATCAGTCAGAATCTGATATCTCTGCTGACATAAATAAAATTGAAATTGTTCCAGCTGACATTATGATCCTACTTAAAAAGTTAGATGCGTCGAAAGCACCTGGACCTGATAACATATCTTCTAAATTTCTTATCAGATGTGCCTCTGCTTTATCTTATCCTATATCACTTTTGTTTAGAAGGTCAATTTCAACAAATACTGTACCAAAATTATGGAAATCCGCATTCATCACCCCTGTCCATAAGAAAGGGTCTAAAACAGAGGTTTCTAACTACAGACCTATCTCTAAACTTTGTATTATAGCTAAAGTATTTGAAAGAATTATTTATAATCAAGTATATTCTGCTCTTAAAAGTACGTTTAGTCCCTTTCAGCATGGGTTCTTGCGAGGTAAATCAACAGTTTCAAATCTTATACTCCTTAATGATTATATCACTCAAGCCATGGACAAAGGTAATCAAGTCGATGTAATATATACCGACTATAGTAAAGCATTCGATAGAATAGATCACTTCACGTTGTTAAATAAGCTTTCTCATTCAGGTATAAGAGGTGATTTGCTAAGATGGTTTGCATCGTATGTTGATAATCGATCACAGGCAGTCGTTCTCAATAACTATATCTCTAGTTGGGTTCCTGTTCCTAGTGGGGTCCCTCAGGGGTCTCTGCTAGGCCCCTTACTTTTTACATTATATGTTAAGGATATTGACTTATGCTTCAAATCATCAAATCTGCTGTGCTTTGCTGATGATATGAAGATATTCTCAACTGTAACATCCAATCTTGACATGGTTGCTCTTCAGTCAGATCTCTCTCGTCTTGAAGACTATTGCGTATTAAATAAGCTTGAACTGAACCCCAGTAAATGTTTCGCTACTACTTTTACTCGTAAGCCTCGGGCTATTCCGACGTGCTATGCACTGGCAGGACAGCTTCTTACAAAAGCTACTGGTATGCGTGATCTTGGAGTTTACCACGACTCAAAACTACTCTTTGACGTCCACATTGACAACATAATTAGTAAAGCTTCGAGATCACTGGGATTTGTTATGCGAATTTCTAAGAGCTTTACCAACGTCAAAACATTTAAAATTCTATATTGCACGTTTGTAAGGAGTCATCTTGAATACGCATCTCAAATATGGCACCCGCGTTATCAGAAGTACATCGATCGTATTGAAAGTATTCAGAGGCGGTTCTTAAGATACCTTTGCTTTAGAGTAAAGATTCCTTACAAATCATTTACCTATGATGAACTCTGCAAGAGGTTCCATTTCTTGCCACTAAAAAATAGACGGGACATAGCTGATTATCTTTACATTCTTAAGATTATCAACAACGATGTGGACTGTCCTGAACTTCTTGGCAAATTAGACTTCAATGTACCGCGTACGCAGCTTAGACATAATCCCCTACTGCATGTCCAACATGTTGGAACTAATTATAGACAAAATTCATTTATAGTGCGAGCAAGTAGAACTGTCAATGATTTCAGCAGGATGTTGGACATTGACCCTTTCAATACTAGCATTCACAAGGCAAGGCGAAGCATGACTCTCAGCTTCTTTTGCACATGATTAGTTTTACTTTTACTTATTACTTAAAGTTTTTTTTTAGTTTAATTTTATTGCTTTATTAAGTACGCAATTGTCGACGAAAAAAAAAAGTTGTGTTCACACTTATACATGGTGTAACAATATACATGTACTAAGCGAAAAGCTGGGTATTTCTACCCCCCCGGGGAACAACTTTTGTTCAACGACTTTTCTAATTTCGATTGGTATCTCTGAAAAAACTAAAACAAAGTTTTCACATGGCCAGCAGATTTTTTACGAAGTGACAACCCTGAAAATCAGCTGTTTCTTATACTTGCGACGATGACCTCAGTATGGTCACAGAATAGATGTATAAAAGAGTGACAGATTCATATTCTTAAAATAGAAAAACACCTACAGCATCATTGAGGCAAATTGTCGTAAGTCATGTCACAAAATTATAGCCAAAATCACATTTCAATTTGAAGGTTAAGTTACGTGAAGTTAAACATACGAACTAAACTACGCTAACACTCGCTAGTTATGTCTTTTTCTAACTGTTGGTTCTTTCTTGTGTGTTGATCTAATCATAATAACCTACTGACTGAATACACATTGATTTCCACTACTGAACAGAGCTGTGAATCTGGCGGATATTGCCATAATCACTTGGCTGGGGATTGCTGATCGAAGAAAAGGTATAGGTAATTCACAGAATAAAAATGCTGCCTTTCATTTGGCGAAGCCCCTTGGTCGACTTTTACGACATCCGCAGGCTGAGTCACAGGGATCGGTTAACTTAACTAAAAACTTTACCAAATGACTCTTTCCGTTATTAATTGTAGTTAGTCTGTCCGTTCTGTACCTACATTAATCTTTGACACTTGTATTTCCACAAAAGAAAGCGACTAAATTTTATTGGCTGTAGCACTTTGCAAAATGGTTACCGACCGCCAATCATAGACAAGTTGAAATCTTAGAGAACCATCCCCTTTCCGCTAATTGGCTGTCGGCATCTATCAACATGCAATACACCAACATGGCGACGCCGCCTTTTTCCAAGCGCGCTGAAATATTTTTTTACGGGTTCCGTAATTTTTTTTAACACCAAAATTTTAAGAAATTCTTTCGTGAGTCACATGTGACTCACGACGTAGGGCGATAAATTTTCTTTGAGTCATGTGAACACCCACACAAATGCATTTTTTATTGACAATGACAATACATCATTCGTAGAATGTCAATCAACTGTTATAACTGCAATTAAATAAGAAAGTTTAATGTTTATTTGAGGTTGTAATTGATATTTTGTTGGAAAAATTTGTTAAATAAATTAAGGCAAGAAAAGCAAAGCAAGTACACACTGAATGCAAAAGATGTGAAAAAGCGTTCTGTTTATTCTGTTAAAATGTGTATAGCAAAAAACTTAATGTTTTACAACGATTAAACGTGATTTTTTTAGATTTTGTCATTGTATGCCATAAATAAAACTATAATACTGGAATTTAAGGTTTTTTTTTCAAAGAAAATATTATAAATCAATCAATAAATCAAGCATGTTTCTCATAATAACATTGTTATTATGAGAAACATATCATTCTTCATCTTTTGCATTCAGTGTGTACTTGCTTTGCTTTTCTTGCCTTAATTTATTTAACAAATTTTTCCAACAAAATATCAATTACAACCTCAAATAAACATTAAACTTTCTTATTTAATTGCAGTTATAACAGTTGATTGACATTCTACGAATGATGTATTGTCATTGTCAATAAAAAATGCATTTGTGTGGGTGTTCACATGACTCAAAGAAAATTTATCGCCCTCATAATAACATTGTTATTATGAGAAACATGCTTGATTTATTGATTGATTTATAATATTTTCTTCGAATAAAAAACCTTACATTCCAGTATTATAGTTTTATTTATGGCATACAATGACAAAATCTAAAAAAATCATGTTTAAGCATGTTTCTCATAATAACAAGAATGTTATTATGAGAAACATGCTTGATTTATTGATGGATTTATAATATTTTCTTTGAATAAAAAACCTTACATTCCAGTATTATAGTTTTATTTATGGTATACAATGACAAAATCTAAAAAATCACGTTTAATCGTTGTAAACATTAAGTTTTTTGCTATACACATTTTGTCCACGTATGATTTACAAAAATATCACGTCACGTTCATACCGAAAAGAGTGCCTCAAATCGTGTAGAGAAATGAGTCACATGTGACTCATGAACTTATTCTAATACGTTCCTATGAGTCATATATGACTCATTGGACAGGGAAGTTAAAATTGAAAATGAACCCTAAAATTTTTCCATCTTTTCGGCGAAATCAAAGGAATGACGAACTATTTTAGTATCACTTGCGTCGCGGTGCCGTGTAGTGCTTTACAATTTTTATCTTTCGTGCCAAAAAAACAAGTTACTAGGACTTAAGAATAATGGCGACTTACAGCAATGCTGATTACTATAATATGATACTGTGTGTGGGTGCTGCTCCAAATAACAACCTGATGGCTGCGCGGAGGCTGTATGGTGAAAGACACCCGAACGCGCCGCTACCCTCATACCGCTGCTTTCGTGAGCTTGTAGGAAGGCTCTATTCTACAGGATCCTTCCACAGGAGTAACTTCGGAGGGCGCCCAAATGCTGTCTCGGTACCCGACGAGGAGGCCATATTGGATTTCTTTGACGAAGACCCTCGAAGGAGTACTCGTAGAGCAGGGGCTCAATTCGGCGTGCCTCATATGAGAGTTTGGCGGATCCTTAATGACGATGGCCAGCACCCGTACCATTACCGGAGGACCCAGGAACTGGTAGCAGCTGACTACGGCCCACGCGTTCAGTTCTCCAGATGGGTATTAGAAAGGGCAGAGGCGGACCGAAGTTGGATCAGCACGGTGCTGTGGAGTGACGAGGCCACGTTTACCCGGAACGGCATTTCCAACATCCACAATGACCATATCTGGGCGCACGTCAACCCACACGCGTCGAGCCAATCGTCCTTCCAACATCGATGGGCCGTCAACGTCTGGGCTGGCGTTGTTGGAGACCGTCTTATCGGTCCAATTTTTTTACCAAATCGCTTAGACGGGGAAACCTATCTCCAAGTCCTGTCTGAACAGGTAGAAGAACTGCTAGAGGAGCTGCCGCTGCGAGTCTACCGGGACCTGGTCTTCCAGCAAGACGGAGCACCAGCTCACTACTCACGCGCAGTGAGGAGCTACCTGGACCGGCGGTTCAGTACGTGGATCGGCCGCGGAGGTACGATTGCCTGGCCACCGCGCTCCCCTGACCTCACCCCGCTTGACTTCTTTTTGTGGGGCTACCTTAAGGGTGTGGTGTATGCATCGGAGTGTCACACAGCTGAAGAGATGAAGAGGCGTGTGGTGGAAGCGTGTGCTGCTCTGACTCCCATAAAAATAGGCAATGCAACATCATCAGTGGTTGGCCGCGCTCGTCTGTGTTGCTTGGAAGAAGGGAGGCATATCGAACCTTACTTACATGCATAGTTATCGGTACGTCATGTGTAACTAACTAACCTAACTAGTGCTAAAGTGAGTGAGACATGTTGATGCCTAAAAAGATACCAACCTTGTGCTGAAGTGTGTGAATTTCTTGTCTGTGATAGTGTACCTACGAGTGACCTACCAAAACATACTTAAATCCCTTCGTAAGAAGCCATCCAGACAGCTGACAAGCGAGAAAATATGAGGTATGTACCTACACTTACAACGTTCCTAACTCTACTTTGCATTTAAAATTTTCTCAATACAACCTAGGAACTTACATACTAGCTACATATCTTATTATTATCACGCATTTATTAGATCGTCTAGTAATCTCCCGCCATAGCTGAAATCTACGAAGATGAATACCTACCTACATACCTGTAGAGGTAGTAGGTAGGTATAGGTTTGCCAAATAGGGTTGTCACTTTATTTTGGCACTAGGAAATGAAAACTTTTTGTATGGGAAACTGAAAAAAGGAATTTTTAATTATCTCCCCCCCACAACTGTTCACCATGGGTTCCTGAAACCCCCCCCTTCGGCTTAGCAGGGGTAATATGTTATACCTTGTATAGTATAATATGATTTTATTAGTGAATGCCTATTATTAGCTTTCTGTATCTATTTTAAATTCTATTGTAATTAGTTAAGCTGATGGCAATCCGAATTAAATAAATAAAATAAAAATAAATATAGGTATCGAACCTCCCAAATCTTTTGTTGATAGGTATGCAATACACGAATCATATACATACATAGATATTGGTAAGACATTTGTCAATAAGTACGCGATACCCTGCACTTTTTATTTTGATGCTTCTATTTAATAATTGTTAACCTTCCTGGTTCTAGTCAATAGGTACGCGATACCCTGGACTTTTTATTTTCATCACTGTTGGAGGTGCACCACGATGCTTTTATAGTTAGCCTTCCTAGAAGTTGTTGTGAGTAGGTACGCGATACCCTGGGGTTCATCGCTGGTGGAGGTACACCACCACGATGAATTCCTTTATCCAAACAAGCAACCCTTTCTGAAGCTTATGTAAACACATATTTATGTTGAATAAGACTCTTCATTCGAGAATAATGCTCATCACGTCCAAGACAATTTAAAGCTGAAAAATATTCGGATCGCCAGAATTTTATATGTCATCGCAGCCGTGCGAGGGAGCGTAATAAACCCTGCGAGGGTTTTATTATATACTTGCAAGGAGATGACAATGCGCCAGCCATTGTAGCCCTGCGAGGGCGTTAAATCAACCCTGCGAGGGTTTTTATTCCTTGTCCAAGATAATCTAAAACTGAAAAATATTCGGTGCGCCCGAATTTTATTTATGTCATCGCAGCCCTGCGAGGGTGCGTTATGAACCCTGCGAGGGTTTTATTATATATTTACTTGCAAGGAGATGACAATGCGCCAGCCATTGTAGCCCTGCGTGGGCGTTTAAACAACCCTGCGGGGGTTTTTATTCTTGCGAGGTGTTTTGCTTAAATATCAAGGTACTTAGCTCATATCGAAAAATAGGAACATAGAACATATCAGTATTTATCCTTGAAATATATCTTGTCAATCGTGGACTTGAGACACATGTTTATATTTGCATTTTCTACACTTCTGTTTGGTACAAAAACAATAGGCAATGAAATATGTATCTACCCGCTCCTGAAAAAAAAGTTACTTTCTTGCCAACCTAGATTAACACTCCGTGCCCTTGCAAAACCACCTGCTCTGTGCAATGGTTAGGCAGAAAATAGGTTAGACAACCTATTAGATTAATCCACCCGACGACATTGGGTGTAGGCCACGTGTTATTTGCACAAGTGTGCAGATACACTCAACATTTCATATTTTGTATATTCGCGTATAAATTACGGGCAGGTGACAACCAAAAGTATCGTACATCGTACGCGTTGCCCCCGTGGCTGCGTGGCCCAGAATAACCAAAACAACGATATTTTAAAGTACTCACGATGTTATTTCCATTACCATCCAATATTGACCTCCTTCTCCAGCTGTCTTTCAAGTCTCGTTTTCACGACATCGGTCAGAATTTTGCATATGATATCGTGTTTACATCCTTGCTAGAAAAATAAGTATTTTAGCACATAGCAACATATAACCTCAAAATAAATTCTAACGAATCGAACGGAAAAACCGTTAAAATCTTACTTAGGAGTAATAGAAGAAAAATTATGCCACTGGCACATGCCAGGTAGTTGTAAAAAGCTTCGGCTTTTGTCATTAAAACAAATATAACCACGTGCTTTAGAGCACAAATAATAAGAAAAATGTCACGGTCTTAGTGCAAGGTAGTAAAAAGGCGTATGCTTTCGTACTAACCATGCGACATGTGTGCGACTCGTGAGTCTCCAACAAAATATAAATAGAATGGACTCATTAGTCCAAAAACAAATTACGAAACTTATTTCGCAAATTACCATTTCATTGAAAAAATGTGGGTATGTAGTGGTGTAGACAAAGAAAAATGTACTTACGCAGTAATTCAATTTTACACCAAACCTTTAGAATACTATGTGCACTTTGCAATAATCCTTGTATGCACTTTGAAATATTTTCTGGAATATTTCTTTAAAAGCGTGCTGCGTATTTGGTAGCACGTCTGTACTCGGCGGGAAACTAAACGCCAATGAAGAAACAAGATGTTGGCGCCTCAAGCGTACATCTGACGTAGCGGCCGGTGGCGGGAAGACACCGGATTGGCCAACTCCTCTTTGGACGAGGTTACTGATTGGCTAGTACTTTTCACAGAAAGTCAAAGCCAATACTTATTTATATGGCGGGAAATGTTAGGCCTATCTCTCAGTTATTAAACGTTTACCAAGGTACAGTCAAATTAATAATTGGCTTTTCTTGTAGGCAGAAGTGAATGTGAAACAGTCTTTATTTTCGAAGACGAAGAAGGTTTAGTTTTATTTTTTAGCCTTAATATTTTAGCATTTTATAGCCCATATAGTTTAATTGTAAACATTTGGGGGTCAATCAATCCTAGTCTTTCATTAGTTCAACATAGTGTATTTATCAAATAAATCACGAGTAGCAGTAGGGTAGATTCCTGGGGTGATTAATATTGTTATTTTTAGTCCGCAGTTTGATTTTAAAGAAATATAGGACACGTATTTTTTGTCAGACAAGCAGTTTTCAAAGATAAAGCGCTTTAAAGTTTGGGATTGACGTCACTAGCCATGTTTTGTATAATTTGTCAAAAATAAAGAAAAAAATACGTATCCAATATTTTTTAGAATATCTAACTGGCGACGGTCTAATCCGTTTAATTGAGGAAACAAATTTTTAGGACTAACTAGAAAGCCATGCTTATTAGTCATCCTACTAGCTTTGTAGGAAAAAGAACTAAAAATATCTATGGTGTTTTAGGCTGAAATCAAAGTGAAAGTAGCAGCTCCAAAGAAAGAAAAGTCCAAATCCTCGCCTCCAACAGGAAAGGGAGATGCGAAGCCGGCCGCTGGGTCTTCACAGCCGAAACCTGTCAGACGACCTGCAAGTAAGTCCATTATAAATTGATCCGGGGGCTTGGTAGTGCGCCAAGCAAGACGAACCAAGCTAAGCGCAAGTGTCATCATCATCAGCCTATATTAGTGCACTGCTGGACATAGGCCTCCCCTAATGAGCGCCATAGCGCCCTGTCTTAAGCTTGACGCATCCAGCATCTGCCAGCAGTCTTCCGCAGATCATCATCCCACCTGGCCGGAGGGCGTCCTACACTACGTTTTTTAGCGCAAGTGTACTAAGTACTTACCTTTTCTCGAAGCGCTTCGTCGTTTTTGAACCCATATTTTTGATTAAATACATTACTTCATACATAACTTGGATTTTTATTATATCAGACTAGTATCTGCCCGTGGCTTCGCACGCGTTGTTTCTAGAAACGTTTCAAGGCTATTTCTATACCTTAGGAACTGATTTAGGGGATTAAAAGAAGCCTATGTTTTATTCCAGTCTTAGAACTTCCAAAAGATCTGTTATAGAATAGAATAGAAAAAACATTTATTTGGACACAGGTACAATAAAAAACAGTACATAAAATTAACAAACAGTAACATAATAATAACATGGAGGTAATTAAGTGTTCAGTAGTTTTAGCGTGAAGAGGTAAAAACATCCCATCTTTCCATCTATCCAAATATTCGCTTTATAATATTAGTGAGATGAAACAAAATTGTCAGGATAGAAAAGGGCAGAACTCAGTTGGTGGTATAGGCACTGCCTTACCCTGGTGATGGCCTAATTTATCCAAATACTAGTTATGTCCGCGGCTTCGCACGCGTTGTTTCTACATAAGCGTTTCAAGACTATTTCTATCTCATGGGAACTGATTTTTGGGATGAAAAGTAGCCTATGTGTTATTCCAGGGCTGGAACTAAATCTATTCGAAATTTCACTCCCATCTATTCAGTAGTTTTTGCGTGAAAAAGGAACAAACATCCATCCATACTTACGAACACGTTTATAATATTAGTAAGGATATAAAAGTTTTAATGTTCAAATACATGTTCCAATTACAGCAGCAGTAAAGAAGCCGGGAACTAAAAAGGTGGCCGCGCGAGGCCAAGCCAGCCCGCCGCGTGAACTAGAGCTATCTCAGGAGGAAGTTGACGCGAGGGGCGAGGAGATATTCACAACGGAACTTATTCTTGGTAAGTTTCATATTTGTACCTATACTATACACAACCGCCTCGCGGTTTCACCCGCGTAATTCCCATTCCCGGCGGAATTCCGGGATAAAATATAGCCTATGTGTTATTCCAGACTATAATCTACCTCTGTGCCAAATTTGGCCCATATCAGTTTAGTAGTTTTTGCGTGAAAGAGTAACAAACATTCTATGCATCTATAAAAACTTTCGAGATCTTCTATTCCAGTTTATTGGTTACAGCAGCCTCTAAACAAACTCGTTTTCCAGGTCTAGTTGACAGTAACTGGAAGACCCGTCTCGAGATCTATTCCTGTGTATTGGTTACAGCCTCTAAACAAACACGTTTTTCCAGGTCTAGGCGACCGTAACTGGAAGACCCGTCTCTCGAGATCTATTCCAGTGTATTGGTTACAGCCTCTAAACAAACACGTTTTTCCAGGTCTAGGCGACGGTAACTGGAAGACCCGTCTCTCGTCCGTCCAAAGCTTCCACGGCACTATCCGAGGGCTAAGCTCCTCGGATGTTGGATCCCAGGTCCTGTTCCGTCTGCTCAACAAAAAGCCGGGGCTCAAAGACACTAATGTGCAAGTCATGAAAGCTCGGCTGGAAGCCTGCAAATATGTTACGGAGAACTTCCCCGTTTCACCGTGAGTTTTTTAAAACTTTACAAACTTTCCTCATTTAATATATCAGTTAACACACAAGCTCTGACTAGCTAGTTACTTACAGTTTTTTGATGTTGGTAAACTAATAAAAATATTTTCTTTCTTTCTTTCTTTTAGCTTGGACTAGACGTTATTGTGTGATTGTCAAAACAATTTATAATTATCTATCTGTTATATGATGACCATATCACTAGTTGTCGAGATACCCATAACACAATCTTTGAGTAGCTTACTTTGCGGCTAGATGGTGCTGTGTGGACGGTCCAAAAAATTTTTATTTAAATTAAAAGTCAATTTGAAGTAGGTAACTACCTAATTAAAATAAAAAATGTAGAAACAAGTTTTCGTCTTCAGCACCGCAGCAGATTTCGTCCTCCAAGACATAGTGACGAAGCTAGGCGAGTCTTCTTGCATGGCGATATCAGCCGAGTGCCTGACGTCACTGGCCGACGCCTGCGGGCTTGAACACGTGCTCACCGAGGGTCTGTCGTTCGCTATGGACTCTCAGAAGAACCCTAAAGTGCAGAGCGAGATGTTCAACTGGATGGCTAATGCGGTCAAGGAGTTTGGCTTCAAGTAAGTTTTACACGACATTCTTACTATATTATAAACGTGAAAGTTTGGATGTTTGTTCCTCTTTTACGCAAAAACTACTGAAACAATCGGGGTGAAATTTTGAGTAGACGTAGTTTTAGCCCTGGGATAATAAATACTTCCCGCGGCTTTGTATGATTTGTTTCTATGGAAACGTTTCAATGCTACATATTTCTATCCCATTGGAACTCATTTACGGGATGAAAAGTCAACGTCCCTTCAAAATTTCAGTCCGTTCCGTTCAAAAGTTTTTTAATGAACAAACATCCATTCAAACTTTCGCGTTTATAATATTTGTAAGAAAAAGTAAGGAGAAATGAATCTCGATGAAGTTGGGCCAATAAAAACATATTTTGTAGTAAGATAGCTAAGCTCTTTGTAAATACTGTTTGACTTATCCAAGTAAATTTAAGTGTAAACAGTTTTGTATTTTTTTTTTGAGTAGGTTTACTTACTATACTTATTTTTATAGTGTAAACTCAAAGATAAATTATTGATTAATTGAACTCAATCTTCCAGCATGAACATAAAGTCAATAATCGCACACTCGAAGAAAGCCCTCTCCGCAACAAACCCGAACGTGCGAACATCTACAGTAACCTTCCTCGGCATTCTATCTCTATACGTCGGTCCATCGCTAATCAACCACTTCGATAGCGAGAAACCGGCCACTAAACAGCTGATTAGCCTGGAGCTGGATAAACATGCGAATAGCACGCCGCCAACACCGACAAGGCAGGTCGGAGTTAGTAAGGTAATACCCGTTTTTAAATCTACTTATGTAGTGCGTAAGTCCTCGCAGTTGGGGAATATCTAAGAATTATATAAAATCGCAAAAAAAATCGGTTTCGGCGGGACTTGAACCGGGATGCGCTACCAACTGCGCCTCGAAACCTAGTGACCCCTTCGTCGAATATCTCGTACTATTTTAAAGTCAAAGTCCTTTATTTCCTTCAGACATCACAGGACTCTTAGATACGTCATAAAATTCATGTGCCTTGCAGTCTGGCAGCAAAGCATCAGTTGGCGACGAACTTGAGGAAGCTTTCGATGACGCGGTAGACGAGGATATAGCTCCCGTGGACGACAACCGGCCAAGGACCGACATAGCGCCGCTCATCACTGAGGCACTGGTCGGGGAGATCAATGATAAGAACTGGAAGGTATGTACAAATGCAAAAAGCATCAGTTGGCGACGAGTTTGAGGAAGCTTTCGAGGACGCGGTAGACGAGGATATAGCTCCCGTCGACGAGAACCGGCCAAGGATCGACATAGCGCCGCTCATCACTGAGGCACTGGTCGGGGAGATCAATGATAAGAACTGGAAGGTATTTACAATTGCTAAAAGCATCAGTTGGCGACGAACTTGAGGAAGCTTTCGATGACGCGGTAGACGAGGATATAGCTCCCGTGGACGACAACCGGCCAAGGACCGACATAGCGCCGCTCGTCACCGAGGCACTGGTCGGGGAGATCAATGATAAGAACTGGAAGCTATGTACAAATGCTAAATGCATCAGTTGGCGACGAGTTTGAGGAAGCTTTAGAGGACGCGTCAGTATTTATTACACACTTAAAAGTGTTATTATGTAAGAAATAGATGACAATCTATATTTCTATAAATAGCTTGCTTCGCCCTTCCACTTCGCCTGTGTAGTAACTAACTGTCAAAATGCAATGAGTGGTGTGCCACTGCTGCATTTTATCCAGGCATTACTTGACATTAGTCGTTTGCAGAAGATTTTTTGGTATATTTGTCAGCTGCTTTAGGTTTCTAGCCACATGTAAATAAAAACAAAAAATACATGTCTAATAGCTTTCAGACATTCATTTCAACTGTTACGATATGCGTACCTTTCAACTTTACTGATATTTTTTCCCAGGTTCGAAACGAAGGCCTTGACAAAGTGAAAGTCATCATCAGTAACTCTTCCCCCATAAAGTCATCACTGGGCGAGCTTCCCGCCGCTCTATCAGCGAGACTAATCGACTCCAACTCGAAGCTAGCGCAGAGTGCGTTGCAAATCTGTGAGCTGTTAGCCACAGCTATGGGATCTAAGTGTAAAACGCATGTCAGGACCTTTTTCCCGGCTTTCTTTCAAGGTATGTCTAATCAAGATCTTTAGGCAATTTGTTATTTAAGTGATACTAGCGACCCGCCCCGGCTCCGCACGGTTTTATTATACGTATAAACCTTCATCTTGAATCACTCTTATCTAAAAAACCGCATAAAAATCATTTGCGTATTTTTAAAGATTTAAGCATACATAGGGACAGAGAAAGCGACTTTGTTTTATACTATGTAGTGATGTAGGTATTTGATAGATTGACCCTTTTCCCGGCTTTCTTTTAAGGTATGTCTAATCAAGACCTTCAGACGATTTGATATGTGATTTGTATTTGATAGATATTTATAGTAGATCCTGTCGGGGTCCAGAATTACCCCCGTTTGGCTACACATGTTATAAATGTTTATTGGTGTGTGTATACGTGACAGCCTGTGTATTTACAGACTGGAAAAAGATGACTACTGAAATCGAAGGGGGTGGTGTAGTACCCCTGAAAATAAAGAATAATGATCCGCAGACCGAAAACTAATTTATAGCCGAAGATAAAAATGTTGCAATTTTAAATTATTTTTCATTTCTGATACTCGGAAAGTAGGTCTGAAGTTGCCTGAAGAGCGGGTTGAAAGAGATACTTTTCAGCCATAGGGAGAATCTTTTTCAACTGACAGCCATCACGTTCCTATTGAACCATCATAATGGCAGAATGTGAAAAATATAGACTGAAGCTAAAAAAAAGGGAAAGCAGCAATTCGATCGTCTCTCTAAAAAAACAGTTGTAGAATTTCAAAAATGCCCAGCATAATATATTTATTTATGTATTTATCTTCAGCTCTAGGCGACAGCAAGCAATGGATTCGAACCGCCGCAGTGTCCTGCATCGAGACGTGGTGCCGCGAAGCCGGTCCATCTGCGCCTCTCGAGGGAGAGATGATATTCGACGCGCTCAAGACTGGCTCGCCCGTGCTGCGAGCGGCCTTGCTGCAGTGGCTTAGCGAACATCTGCCTAATGGTATGTGGACTTAAGCTTCAGTTTAGAATGACCTGGTGCTGCGAAGCCGGTCCATCTGCGCCTCTCGAGGGAGAGATGATATTCGACGCGCTCAAGACTGGCTCGCCCGTGCTGCGAGCGGCCTTGCTGCAGTGGCTTAGCGAACATCTGCCTAATGGTATGTGCACTTAAGCTTCAGTTTAGAATGACCTGGTGCCGCGAAGCCGGTCCATCCGCGCCTCTCGAGGGAGAGATGATATTCGACGCGCTCAAGACTGGCTCGCCCGTGCTGCGAGCGGCCTTGCTGCAGTGGCTTAGCGAACATCTGCCTAATGGTATGTGCACTTAAGCTTCAGTTTAGAATGACCTGGTGCCGCGAAGCCGGTCCATCCGCGCCTCTCGAGGGAGAGATGATATTCGACGCGCTCAAGACTGGCTCGCCCGTGCTGCGAGCGGCCTTGCTGCAGTGGCTTAGCGAACATCTGCCTAATGGTATGTGGACTTAAGGTTCAGAATGAATTAATAGGGGAGAGAATATTCTGCGACCGCGATTTAATGAAAACATACTAATCGCCAGCTGAATATTCCTAGATATTTCTGAATTCAGATGTCAATAACATTATTTCTATAGGCTTACAAAATACACAATAATAAGGGAAATTTTAAACTATAAATAATTACAAATCATAGATATTTCTGAATTCAGTTAACAATAACATTATTTTTATAGATTTACAAAATACGCATAAGACAAGGAAAATTCAAACTATAAATAATTAATTATCAAAAGAAGGAGTCGCTGATTGATTTTCTTTCCGCTTAAATTTTTTGTCCACTTGTGAAAGTAGCTACCTAAAAAACAAGCATGTTTATGTTAAATTCTCTATCTACTTATTGCTTAATTTAAATTTCATTACAGTGCTACTTAAATCGTTTTCCACAGAGTAGCACGTTTATTTCAAAGTCTTTACCAACTTGTTCTAAATTTAAATTTCTTTACAGTGCCACCAAAATCGTTTTCCAAAGAGGAGCTATCAATCTGCGTGGGCACTGTATTCGCTTGCCTCGAGGACCGCGGCGCCGATGTTCGCAAGGCCAGCGCCGACTGCGTCCTACCCTTCATGCTGCACCTCGGATACGAGGCCATGCACAAGCAGCTAGAGAAACTGAAGGTAACATCACACTGCAGTAGGTATAGTACGCTGACGATCTATGTAGTATATTGTTTGATGTAAATCAGTCATCTAGCTAGTACCCATAACACAAGCTCTGCTTAGCCATTATTAAGTATTATTACACTAATATATATTATTAAACTAAATTTAAACTTAATCAGTGACTAACCTTACTTAATCTTATTTCCAGCCCGCATCAAAACCCGCAGTGCTAGCTGCCTTGGACAAGGCCCGACCGAACTTGCCTGTTCAACCTCTACCTACCTCTAAGAGCTCCAAGGATGTGCCGAGAGGGGTTAAATCAGCGGGCGCGCTTAAAAAGGAAGCTGAGAAGAAGGGAGGAGCGCCTGTTAAGGGCAAGGTTAATACCTCACTTGAATTATGACTATAATGACGACCGATGTGGAGCGGTAGGCGAAGGTCCGCCTGCGACGCAGGAGGTTGCGGGTTCGATTCCCGCCTCGGAACAAATTTGTGCATGATCTGCAAAAATTTGTTTCGTTGGTCTGGGTGTCTAATATGTTTAATAAAAAAATCTATCTATGTATATAATGTATTAAATATATCAGTTATCTAGTACCCATAACACAAGCTTTGAGTAGCTTACTTTGGGGCTAGATGGTGCGTGGATATCCTAGAAAGCTTAAATTAAGGTTTTCACGCCATAAACCTAGTAGCGACAAATTTTATAGCTATGATCATACTAAATAAAAATGTACACACAACATGAATTTGACAAAAGGGAATGAAGTAATGAGTTAATAATAGACTTCAAACTAAACTTAATGCATCTTTAACCTACTGCTATTTAATCATTCGATTTTGAACTTAATCACCAGGTCATAAAAGCGCCTTCAGCTACAAGCCGAGGGAAGAAAGACGATGAAGACTGCTCACCGTTATTACCCAATAATAACGCAAAGAACCAACGTATTATTGATGATCAAAAGCTGAAAGGTAAACAAAATTGAAAACCCTTTACAATAAAACATTAACTCAATTTGGCACACCTATGTAGATATAACACACTAGGAAAAGGCATATAAGTGTAGGTAAAGTGATAAAATCGAGGCCTGAGGGTGACAAATCTAAATCGAGCTGTGCTGCGCTGTGCTGTGTCAACGTCAACTCGCTCGTCTAATATTTTAATGAGGATATAAACAAACAATGCTGCGCTTCGCTGTGCTGTGCTGCGTCAATGAGTTGACCAAACATAGCACAGCGCAGAACAGCTCGATTTAGTTTTGTCACCCTTATCGCCAAAAAATCACTTCAACACAACCTTTGCCTCATCTGTTAAGTGTTGAACTGTGGCTCAGAAGGTGAATATGTAGA
Source organism: Eupithecia centaureata (assembly GCA_944547425.1). Lineage (NCBI taxonomy): Eukaryota > Metazoa > Arthropoda > Insecta > Lepidoptera > Geometridae > Eupithecia > Eupithecia centaureata. The sequence continues at coordinate 11,674,948 of OX155678.1, read as the reverse complement.
TTGTGGGTTTGATTCCCATTGCTCATATAATATCATGTTTTTTACATATGATCTATTAATTAATATTTGTTCCCAAGTGCGCCCTCTGACTTTATTGGATTGTTGTAGTTTTTTATTTATAACATCTTTAATAACAAAGGAATGGATCAAAACTTGTATATACAATTGAAACCATTGACCTAACTGCAGACGGTTGAAAACAATAGGTAGCGCAATTAATCAATGTCAATACCAGTCGTCGTGTCCTCAAGACACTGGCTGCATTACCTCGCTGTATAGCAATACTGATGCGCTGAGCCAGATACTCACCAGCTTTTGGGTCACGCGTTGTAGATTTTGAACCTCGCGTTCAAATCAACGTTTGTGTGTTTGATATGTCCGGACTTTCCGGAATTATTTATTATGTTTTATTTCAGTACTCAAATGGAACTTCACAACTCCACGCGAGGAATTCTTCGAACTGCTGAAAGAACAGATGGGAACAGCTGGACTGAACAAAGCTCTCATTGCCAACATGTTTCACAGCGATTTTAGGTAATACTCTTTTCTAATATAATACATTTTAAATTAGTAGTAAGATTTAGACGAATGTAAGTACCTCGACAAACCTCCTTAGGTTTAAATGGTACATATATTAATTTAATAAATATTGTGATTGAAAATGTTTTTATTAAGGCGCCGGTGAAAGATGATTCTCCATTCGTTCGTTAGAATTCGTTGTTATTAGGGCATATTTCCACCGTATTATGCAATGTAAGTATAAATCATTGCATGTGCTTCTCTTTTCATCAAAAATTACGTTTTCTTCCTATTATTTGGTTTGTATAAGTTGGTTATTCTAGAAATTATGCAAAAACTTTTAGTCTAAAAATCTTATTCTACGCTGACGAAGCCGTAGTGTACTGCTTGTTATGAATAAAGGGGTAAATCTATTCGTTTCAGATATCATCTCAAAGCAATAGAATCTCTCTCCGAAGACCTAATGGAGAACGGCTCCGCTCTCATGGCAAACCTCGACCTAGTCCTCAAGTGGCTGACCCTGCGCTTCTTCGACACCAACCCCTCGGTCATTCTGAAGGGTTTGGAGTACCTCTCTGTGGTGTTCCAGTATCTAATGGACAGTGATTATACTATGGCGGAGTATGAGGCTAATTGCTTCATACCCTACTTGGTTTTGAAGGTGAGAATAACGACTTATTGACATTTCATATTAAGTGGAAAAATGCTCGATTACTTTTCAAGTAGTTGTTAGTAGAAATAGATATTTTTATTTCATCTAGTTTTCTTACTATATCCATAGAAGAATCAGAATTATTGTTCAGATGTTCGATTCCCGCCTTGGGACAAACGTTTGTACGATCTGCAAATATTTCTTACGGGGTTCTATGTGTTTTCTATGTACCTATAAAAAAAATTAGTATTATGTATTAATGATATAATCTAGGATCCATAACACAAGCTCTGCCTAGCTTGGGGCTAGATGATGCTGTGTGGATTGTCCAGCATTATTAATTTTCTTCTATTCACAGGTGGGCGATCCTAAAGACACAGTCCGTAACGGGGTTAAGAATCTCTTCAAGCAGATTTGCGTCGTCTATTCTGTCACCAAGCTGTTCGGATATCTAATGGAGGGGCTGAAGTCGAAAAACGCTAGGCAAAGAGCAGGTACTTCTAGAATTAGAATAGAAATACCATAATCAATAATCAATATCTTTATTTCTTTAGGCTTACAAAATAAGCACTTAGACAAGTCAAATTTAATTCGCCTCAATTTTTTGTCCACTAGTGGAAGAGGCGAAATAGAAACCACTAGCATGTGTATAACTTATGTGTCTAATACATGTTTGCCTTATAAATAATTACATACTATTGTCGATGTGGAACTGAGCGACATCTGGCCAAGCACTAACGTCATTGATGTAATCATTTATGGAGTAATATGCCTTCTTGATAAGATTTAGTTTTATGTACTGTTTAAATTTACGAATAGAAAGTTCAGTTGCTTCAGATGGAAGCTTATTATAGAAGCGCACACAATTACAATAAATGATTTCCCCAGTTTTCGTAAGATAAATGAAGGGATGTGTAGTTTGTCCTTGTTTCTTGTATTTCTATTGTGAACATCACAGTTTTTCAAAAAGTTGCTCTTGTTTTTGTGTGTATACATTAAATTTTCATAAATATATTGCGAAATTACAGTTAGAATATTTATTTCTTTAAATAATTCCCTCAAGGATTCACGTGGCTTTAATTTATAAATTGCACGCACCGCCCTTTTTTGAAGAACAAAGATAGTCTGAATATCAGCTGCCTGCCCCCAAAGCAAAATACCATAGGACATAATACTATGGAAGTAACTATAATAAACTAACCTAGCTGTGTCCTGATCAGTGAGATATCTAATTGTTCTCACTGCATATGGTGCTGAACTAAGCCTACCCGCGAGAGCATCAATTTGCGGTTGCCATTGAAGAGATGAATCAATATGCAACCCCAAGAATACAGTAGAGTCTACGAAGTGAACAATCTCATTATTTGACATGATTTGAGTTGGGAGTTCTCTAACATTTGGTAAAATGAATTTTATACATTTTGTTTTTTTAGCATTAAGTAAGAGGTTATTGGCGGTAAACCAATTTAGTATCTTTGACAACGAATTATTTACATCGTCAAAATTATATTTATTTCTGTCAACTTTAAAAATTAGTGAAGTATCATCAGCAAATAAAACTATATCACAAAGATCTTTTGCTAAAAAGGGGAGATCATTTACGTATAATAAAAATAAAAAGGGACCTCATATAGATCCTTGAGGTACGCCTAATTCAATATTTGAGCCCGTAGATCTTTCTTTACCAACTTCTACTTTTTGAACTCTATCAGATAAATATGATTTCATAAGATCCAGTGCCTTTTTCTTAATTCCATAATGTTTTAGTTTCTCAATTAATGTACTGTGATCCACACAGTCAAAAGCCTTAGAAAGGTCACAGAATACACCAATAGCGTTTGTGGCTTTATCCCAGGCCTCCAATATATGCCTTAACAGAACTGAACCAGCATCGGTTGTTGATCTACCCTTGGTGAAGCCGAATTGGTTTTCATGGAATAACCTATTAAGGTTGAAGTGAGAAGTCAACTGGATGAGAATAATTTTTTCAAAAATTTTACTCATAGCAGGAAGTATTGAAATTGGTCTGTAGTTGGCCGGATCAGTGTGGCTACCAGATTTATAAAGAGGAACCAGCTTACTATATTTCATGAGATCAGGAAAAATTCCTGCGTCGACACAGCTATTGAAAATATAGGCCAAACAAGGAGCCATTTCCTTAATAATTGAACTTAATACTTTGGTGGATATACCCCAGAGATCCTCAGTATTTTTAATGTTAATTGACTTAAAGGTTTTCACTACATAATTAGCATTTACATAACTAAAGTTAAACCTCTCATTACATTTAGCAACTGAAGATTCTAAAAATTTAACAGCCATTGATGCTGAGGAGTTTAGAGACTGGGTAACAACTTTAGGAATAGCAGAAAAGAATGCATCAAAAGCATTGGCAATATCTTTATCATGTATAAGAATTGAATTATTAATTTTTAACCTTATTTCCTTATAACGTGGCTTTGATTTACCTGTTTCGTTATTTATTAGTCTCCATGTTGCTTTTACTTTATTAGATGATCTTATTATAATATTCTTTAAAAACAGGCATTTTGCTGTGTTGCAGACTTTCTTAAATGTTTTAGAATAGTTGGTTACATACAATAGAAACGCAGGATCGTGTAACATAGTTTCTCGAGAAGCATAAAGGTCATATAGTCTATTCCTACTTCTATAAATACCCGGAGTGGCCCAATCAATACATACTAAGTATAAAGGGCGGCCTAATCAGGCATGTATTGTATAATTACATTTATTAAACTTTCTTCATAATAGCAAAATTAAATCTTTATAACCAGAACTAATTTCTTTGTTTTGCGGAACTCCTGTGCAATATGCTCCATGAATCGCGTGATCTTTTTTGGACAGTCTAAATCAGGTCCATTAAAAATCTCGGAGCCTTTCAGAAGCTTGTTGCCGTATTTAATGTTCACCAGCCGAATCTCATCAATCAATCATCATCAAAACTTGTTTGTAACATATGTATGTGAGCATCACTTTAAACCTTATGTCCATTCACAGAATGTCTAGAATGCATCGGCCACCTTCTAGAAACCTACGGCTCAACAGTAATGGGCCCCGGCGGTACCGCAGCCTTGAAGGAATTGGCGCGACACATCGGTGACCGCGACAACGCAGTCAGATCCGCGGCCCTCAACTGTGTAGCTTGCGCCTACTTCCTAGAGGGAGAGAAGGTTTACAAGATGATTGGACAGGTCAGTCTCTATTGCATAGGGTTAGAGTCTATAGTTGAACAACGAATGTTCAGCAACTTGCTCGGCAGAGAGCGAGACAACGCAGTCAGGTCCGCGGCCCTCAACTGTGTAACCAGCGCCTGCTTCCTAGAGGGAGAGAAGGTTTACAAGATGATTGGGCAGGTCATTCTATTGCATAGGGTTAGAGTCTATAGTTGTTAAGCAAATGGCTCGATGATAATTATTCCAAAAACTACAAGAAAAAAAAGTTAAAGGTTCTTACAGGTAAGCTTAGTTCTGTAATTTATACCACCACCACAGTACCTCGCGTTTTCATCCACGGTAATTCCCGTTCCCGTGGGAATTTCGGGATAAAATATATAATAATAATGTGATGTGTTATTTCAGACTATAATCAATCTCTGTAGCAAATTTCGTCCATATCCATTGTGTAGTTTTTGCATGAAAGAGCAATCAAATCAAATCAATCAATCAAAAAAGAGCTTCCATCCATCCATACTTACAAACTTTCGCGTTTATAATATTAGTGGATAGGATATTAATATACCCAGTACATAATTAGGCAGGCATACAGGCTCCAATACGTACCATACGTACTTGAGTGATTTGCGCGCACAGACTGTCAAAATGTAAAAAAATATCATATATTTTCTTAATGAGAATTTAAGAAAATATATGTAATTTTTTTCTTCTTTCCATCCAAAGGTTGCCTGGAAGAGATCGCTTATATCGATCGATAAGGCCGCCCATTGTACTTGTTTTGTTTAATGTTCTTTTTTGTAATGTTCTTTTATGGTGTACAATAAAGCATTTTTGTATTGTATTGTATATTTTTTTGTTTTTTTCCAGATATCGGACAAAGATCTATCACTACTGGAAGAGCGGATAAAGCGAGCGAGCAAGACTCGCAGCGCTGAGGCACGACGTTCCATGGTCGTGCCGCTTTCTGCCTCCGGCAAGCCTATCCAGCAAGTAGATGTAAGTTAATATGTTTTTAGACAAAGATAAACTTTATTAACAACGAAAATTACAATCAAGGAATAGAAAAAATTACAACAAGTATATACACTTGAAACAATTGAGCTAACTGCAGACGGTCAACGAACAGTCTAAATGATCCAGGTCAATACCAGTCGTCGCGTCCCCAATACACTGGCTGCATTACCACGCTGTATGGCAATGCTGATGCGCTGAGCCAGATACTCACCAGCTCTCGGGTCACGCGTCGCATCGACCGGACGCTCAGATATTTTTTTAAAACCCCGGAGAGCCTCGGTACCCCACGGACCTAGGGTCTCGACTCCAAGAGGAGCAAATGCGTAGGTTCTGTCGAGACCTGCATATTTGCGCCTCTTCAGATCCTCGGCCAGATCTGCCGCCTCACCAGGCCCAGTGGATGCCAAAGATAATATATTTAACCAATTATTTTTCCATTCTATATCACTACTGGAAGAGCGGATAAACTTAATTATCCGCTCGCATATTATCGCATTATGTATTAGTTATCTGTAGGTAGGTACTAAATTAATTGGTTATTTCGCTCTAATTAAGTTCTATTAATAATGTGTGTTTTACTTTTTTAAATTGTTTTAGATACCTACTTTTTTACTTTTCTCTTCATTTTCGAAAAATGTTGGACACGTGTTTATCTTTTGCCAATGAAACAGAAAATTACCAAGATAAAATGCATTAAAGTTGAGAAGTGGGGGCTCGTGACGTCACGAACCCTCATTTCTCTACTTACTAAATGGAATAATATTTTTCTTATCCAGTTATCTACCCTATTGTCTACACAAGCTTTGCTTACTGTGTGTAATGTCTAGAATTGTTTAAACAGGACTTGGAACCTCCTAGAAGAGTGCTGTCGCACACGATCGCACCAGTGGTTGAATACGAAGAGGAAGAAAAAGAGGAAGAGTATATACCCCCTCCAGTCAGCCAGCCGTAAGTTTACATACTCTTTACCATCTATACACAGCTTTGCAATGTTCTGGCTCTGATGAACTGAATCATAATTTATATAAATAAACATTGTATTTATTATCAGAGCTCGTGTTATGGGTATTAGATGACTAATATACTTAATACAATACACCTATTCCGATTTTCTGATCCATTCGACGACCGATGTGACGAGGTGGGCGAAGGTCCGCCTGCGACGCAGCAGGTTATGGGTTCGAATCCCGCCTCCGAACTAATTTGTGTAAGATCTGCAGAAATTTGTTCCGTTGGTCTGAGTTTTTTCTATGAATAATAAAAAATATCTATCTATGTAATGTATTGTATTAAGGTGATTTCTGGTCCAGGACTAAGCATAGCTCCGCTATTAGATGGCGCTGATTTTCTATGTTGAAGTTTTTCACTATTTTCTTATTAAATTGTGCATAATTGTTTAATTGTAATATATTTGCCGCAAATGGGATGTTGTTTTTTATGTACCAAGCAATTTTTCAAGTGTTGAAAGCATCTATGGAGCTTGTATTTGGGAAGAGCAAAAAAGATTTTGCCTGTGTGAGTGATCGGCCGCTACGAGTCACTCACACAAAAAAAGATCTTGCCTGTGTGAGTGATCGGCCGCTACGAGTCACTCACACAGGCAAACCCTATAAATTCAGTGGAACTAAAATAACTACTGTTCGAAAAATAACAGAGATAATTGGAGACGCCTTAGGACTAAATATTTTTCGGACCAATATTTCCGTTTTCGGGACATTACTAAATTACCTCTAAAATTAATTCAATAAAACCACTAGTTAACGAACTAATTTTCGACTCTTGTTTTTTTTAAGAATAAAAACAGGCTCTATTTACATTTAAAAAAAAATTGGAGGTAATTTTCTTTTATCGTTTTGAACAATTTAAGTAAAAAGGCGCAGAGGGTAATTTTATTTACAAACTAGCTTATTAGCTAAAGAATATCTTACAAATCATAGGTAAAAAAAATACTTTTCATGCTATTTATTAATTTCGTTAAATCATTGGAATTGAGAAATAAATAAATTTAATAAGTTCACAATAACAATAATTAATTTTAAATGTACTCACTGTGAAAGTTGTTCCAATTTTATAATAAAATTACATTAAAATTATTAGCGTAAGGAAGTCTCCACTTTTTTTGACTCTGTTCTTTGTGTACTTAGGTATTTTAGCTCCGATTTTACGACCACTTATAAAAGATTAAAAGTAATACAAATTTTCACAGTATTTCAATAACTCACTTTGGACTAGCGGTTTGAACAGTCGGATGGGTGCGACGATGTATAGTCGTACCTGGGTTCGAAACCACCGAAAATTTAATTTACTTTTTGCTTTTTAAAAATAAAATATCCACATAATTTTGATACATCCCGTTAGTACGGGCTCGAATCCCTTCAACACTACCAAAATTTTTGATTTTTTCATTTTTATTCTTTATATTTTGAACAATGTCATAGACCTAGTACAAACAAGTTCATATTTGTCATAAATTACTTATTGTAAGCCTTCCTAAGTCTATTTGATTGTTATATAAAACTTTGGTAGACTGTTCTGCGTAGGTACATCCCACAAAGGGTCCTGACCTCGTTTCTAACGGTTTGACAAAAATAAAAAGAAACAATTATGTACTATCAACACCAACTGATTTTTATTTTATTTTAGCTCTTACGCCAGCTAAGTTCAGGCATTTTTACAAATCGCTCATTGAATGCAAAACGGCCACATTTCAAAAATTTAGAAAATGGTTTTATTTCTGATAAAGTATATTTACTTTTGAGAACATTTCATAAAGCTAGTTTAATTTAAATATTTATTTCTTTTTATTGGGATAATTAGGTATCTTAATTTTGCCTTTTGCTTTTTTATCAAGTTGGGTGATAGCTATAACAGCGACCATTATTTAAAAAATAGAGCAAAAAATTACGAAAACAATGATGTTTTAATATTAAAATAGAAAAACTTTAACTTTTCAAAAAAATCAATCCGGACAGTCCACACAGCATCATCTAGCCCCAAGGTGAGCAAAGCTCGTATTATGGGTACTAGTTGACTGATAAACTTAATACAATACATTACATAGATAGATATTTTTTTTATAAATACATAGAAAACACCCAGACCAACGGAACAATTTCATGTTCAATTTCTGTAGATCGTACACAATTTTTTCCGACACGGGAATCGAACCCACAACCGGTCGCAGGTGGACCTTCGCCCACTGCGCCACATCGGTTGTCGCTGATGAATGATCGAAATGCTTTGCATACAATCTGACACGTCTGATGCTGGGGCCACACTACCGTGATATGCCGATAATTATTTTAATTATAACTTATACAACACCTAGGTGTAACCACGATTTATGGCCATAATTTTACAATGCCAATCAATATGGCAAATGGCGGTAGACAATAGCTCCGGCGGCGGTCTTTTTTCGCACATCAAAGAAGATTACCGCAGTAATTAATGCGTTTGTGGCCACTACCGTTTGTCCAGTGTGCAATATGAGCTCACCGGCGACGCACGTGATATTTTTACCGCCTTATTTATTGACATATCTAGGTAGTCTAGTGTAACCACACCAGGTCATGCAGTAATTTAAACGGTAATTTAATGTCATAATTATTGCGGTAACAGCCCGATAGACGGTAAGGTAGTGTGGCCCCAGCGTAAAACTCTCTAAACTGGTATCTATAAGCAAACATTTTATCTGTTTACATAGTGTCATTTATTGTTGTCATGGAAACGGAACGTAGGCTTCCTAGATCTTATTTGACATGCAGCAAAAATAGATAGGAATAAATACTTGGACGATGGAAAAACCCTTTGAGAACGGTAGACTATGGTATTATTAGATGATTCTTTAGATGGCACACAGATGGCGATTCCGTCGCCGCCATCACACTCACATGTTCAAGTAAGCGGGCGTACGACACTATCCGTGTTCACTCACGCATTGATAGAAATGGCCTAAAATTTTCACGTTATTTCTAATTATACCGAGTGTTTTCATGAATCAAACACAATTTGCCGCAAATAATGACGAATAACAAAGCCAAAAACAGTTATTTATTTGTTAAATTATGTCCACATCGCTCATATTTGGGAAAATACAAACGTATGAACGATCGAACGAATCGAACAACCTTAAGTATATCAATCAACTAGTACCCATAACACAAGCTGTGCTAAGCCTGGGGCTAGATAACGCTGTGTGAACTGTTCATTTAAAAAAAAAAAATCAAGTAGATTTTTTTATTATACATAGAATTATTATTTTACAAAAATCCTTTATCTCCAGCGTAATCCCGGAACCGAAAGTGATATCGGGTCCGTTCGGCCTCGACCCGGAGCTGATCGCGCGCCTCGACGCCTCCGTGCCGGTCCTCACGCAGCCGAACCTTCCGGAACTGGACCTCAAGTTCCTGGACGAACCCATCCCTCAGGGCACCGCTCACACCGGCATCTCGCAGCCGATACGAGCCAGGTACACCTCTATACTGATATACTCTCGACGCCTCCGTGCCGGTCCTCACGCAGCCGAACCTTCCGGAACTGGACCTCAAGTTCCTGGACGAACCCATCCCTCAGGGCACCGCTCACACCGGTATCTCGCAGCCGATACGAGCCAGGTACACCTCTATACTGATATACTCTCGACGCCTCCGTGCCGGTCCTCACGCAGCCGAACCTTCCGGAACTGGACCTCAAGTTCCTGGACGAGCCCATCCCTCAGGGCACCGCTCACACCGGCATCTCGCAGCCGATACGAGCCAGGTACACCTCTATACTTATATAATACTAGCGACCCGCCCCGGTTTCGCACGATTTTATTATACGTATAAACCTTCCTCTTGAATCACTCTATCTATTAAAACCGCATCAAAATCCGTTGTGTAGTTTTAAAGATATTCCAAAGGGGCATAAGGATATAGGGACATAGGGACAGAAAAAGCGACTTTGTTTTATACTATATATGTCGCAAATAGAGGGAAAAGCAGGATCATCTTCATAATTATCTCCATAAAACTGGATCAACGAGCATCAATGTGGTTTGATCAGGAAAGCGCACTCAAGGTGTTATCCGTTACACCAATCTTTAATGGACAAATGCAGTGCACGAGCGTATGCAATAATAAAGCGTCGCTACGATAATAATGCGATTCATCTCGGAATAATAATTTAGAAAATCCTAGAGATGTTCACTGTCATGTCGCAACCCATCAATTTTCTTTAATGACATTTGTCCATCAACAGTCTGTTGTCCGTGAATCACATGTTCTATGGACGGACAGGCCACCGATAGAGCAAAGAGACCGGATACATAACCAAGAAGTTATCATTACTGTTGACTATGAAATGCATGGTATCACAAGGAAGGCTCGCAAGTACAAAATATAATTGTGGTCTAGAAATGCAGCGATCTGCGACATATAGATATGTTAGTTAAAGTACACTTATTTGATCATATAATTAATTATGTTAAATAAAGGAATTTCCAAAAAGTTATACATTCAGTTTGTTAAACGGTTTAACATAAGCTTTTTTTATTGCATATTTAGTTGTTTTATATTGTCTATTTAAGGAAGAGATATGAAAACAGAGTTTGGTGCCCACCAAAGGCAAGTTCGTATCTCTTCCTAAGCTAAACAAATTAAAACTACTACAGATGCATTAAAAAAAAACTTATCAAACTGAATGTGTTAATTTTGGAAACTCCTTTGTTTCACGTAATTATATAATAACATAAGTGGTGGCGCTAGTTTAGCTCCTGCTTGCGCCTTAACTAAAGCCCCGTATTCATGGTAAACATTTGTTTAGCGACAAAGTTGAATCAACGTGTTGCGGAGTTGCTGTCAAGATGTTGCTGGCAATACTGCGTGTTGCAGAGTTGATAGCGTCATGTTGACAAGCTCTCGCCCGACAAGCGTAAACATCAGTGTAGCGACAATTGTTGACGTGTGTGAACGTGTTTGCAACAGTTTATAAACATGGTAGATACATCAGATACAGAGAACACAACAACACTACCTCCTCGGGCAACATTTTAACGCAGACTGGCGTGTGGACAACCTGTGTTGATTTAAACATAGTTGCTAGCAACATTCTCGCCGCTCACCAACAATCTTGATCAACTGTACCTAAACAAATGTACCATGGATACGGAGCTTGATTTTCCCTTTGTTTCAACATAATTATTAAAGCGTTCTTTCTTCCAGCATGGTCCCAATGTCCCCCCCGCGCCACATGCCGCCGCACCCGATAGTGTCGGCGACGCCCTCCGCCACTGTCGACGACTCGCAGCTCGCCGACACCATACACTCCATCGCTAGTCCGGACCTGAACGTGAGTGTACTTGCATCATCTTACTATTATAATAAATGGGAAAGTCTGTGTGAATGTTTTTTATAAGTAATCTCCGTAATCAATTAAATTATTTAAATGAAATTTGGTATGTAGATAGTTTAATCTAGAATAGGACATAGGATAATAAAATTTTCAAAAATTAACCTCTGAGAGGGTTAAATAGGGTGGTAAAGTTTGAATGGAAAATTATTTTACCTTGATTCGATTTACTCAAAACTCGGTATGAATAAAGTATGAAATAAATAATAATAAAACACATATTTTTTATTTTTACAAAATAACCCCTAGGGGATGTGTAGTAAATTTCTGAAATTTGTATGAAAAAAAAACTGGTTCGCGGGCGAAGCCGCGGGGCGCATCTAGTAATAAATAATTCTGGATAATACACACAGCATCATCTAGCCCCAAGCTAAGCAGAGCTTGTGTCAGTTATGTGGTTCTAAAATTCACTTATGAAATTATGGCTAGTTCTCAGAGGAGACGGCTAAAGCCACTGTGCACTGTGATTCTCAACTACATTCTGACGTCATCAAATTAGTGGCCTAAGTCGGTCAGTATACTGTCATCCTTTAAAGTCTCCACACACTGAAGTCGGAGGCGGAGCGGAGGCGAAGGCGTGCCGGATTTTCCTATTGAACCGCGCCGCCACCGACTGCGGTGTGTGTGTAGTAGCCCCGTTCATATGATTCAACTGAATACAACTCGCACGCCTTCGCCTCCGCTCCGCCTCCGGCTTCAGTGAGTGGAGACGTTTACACGAGATGTCATTAAATTTTTTAAATCCATTTAGTTCCTAAAACTATTAATTTGCAGGCTGCAATCCGCGCCCTGAACCTGATATCAAACGCCCTGGTGTCAGGGCGCGGCGCCGCGCTCGCCGCGCACGAGCCCCGCCTGGTCCGAGCCATCGCCGCACAGATCTGCCGCCTGCGCACCGCTCCACAGACGCAAGACACGCTGCCCGCCTACAAGTGTCTAGCGGGCGCGCTCACTTCTGTAAGTCATTCTGAACCTGATATCGAACGCCCTGGTGTCCGGCACGAGCCCCGCCTGGTCCGAGCCATCGCCGCACAGATCTGCCGCCTGCGCACCGCTCCACAGACGCAAGACACGCTGCCCGCCTACAAGTGTCTAGCGGGCGCGCTCACTTCTGTAAGTCATTCTGAACCTGATATCGAACGCCCTGGTGTCCGGCACGAGCCCCGCCTGGTCCGAGCCATCGCCGCACAGATCTGCCGCCTGCGCACCGCTCCACAGACGCAAGACACGCTGCCCGCCTACAAGTGTCTAGCGGGCGCGCTCACTTCTGTAAGTCATTCTGAACCTGATATCGAACGCCCTGGTGTCCGGCACGAGCCCCGCCTGGTCCGAGCCATCGCCGCACAGATCTGCCGCCTGCGCACCGCTCCACAGACGCAAGACACGCTGCCCGCCTACAAGTGTCTAGCGGGCGCGCTCACTTCTGTAAGTCATTCTGAACCTGATATCGAACGCCCTGGTGCCCGGCACGAGCCCCGCCTGGTCCGAGCCATCGCCGCACAGATCTGCCGCCTGCGCACCGCTCCACAGACGCAAGACACGCTGCCCGCCTACAAGTGTCTAGCGGGCGCGCTCACTTCTGTAAGTCATTCTGAACCTGATATCGAACGCCCTGGTGTCCGGCACGAGCCCCGCCTGGTCCGAGCCATCGCCGCACAGATCTGCCGCCTGCGCACCGCTCCACAGACGCAAGACACGCTGCCCGCCTACAAGTGTCTAGCGGGCGCGCTCACTTCTGTAAGTCATTCTGAACCTGATATCGAACGCCCTGGTGTCCGGCACGAGCCCCGCCTGGTCCGAGCCATCGCCGCACAGATCTGCCGCCTGCGCACCGCTCCACAGACGCAAGACACGCTGCCCGCCTACAAGTGTCTAGCGGGCGCGCTCACTTCTGTAAGTCATTCTGAACCTGATATCGAACGCCCTGGTGTCCGGCACGAGCCCCGCCTGGTCCGAGCCATCGCCGCACAGATCTGCCGCCTGCGCACCGCTCCACAGACGCAAGACACGCTGCCCGCCTACAAGTGTCTAGCGGGCGCGCTCACTTCTGTAAGTCATTCTGAACCTGATATCGAACGCCCTGGTGTCCGGCACGAGCCCCGCCTGGTCCGAGCCATCGCCGCACAGATCTGCCGCCTGCGCACCGCTCCACAGACGCAAGACACGCTGCCCGCCTACAAGTGTCTAGCGGGCGCGCTCACTTCTGTAAGTCATTCTGAACCTGATATCGAACGCCCTGGTGTCCGGCACGAGCCCCGCCTGGTCCGAGCCATCGCCGCACAGATCTGCCGCCTGCGCACCGCTCCACAGACGCAAGACACGCTGCCCGCCTACAAGTGTCTAGCGGGCGCGCTCACTTCTGTAAGTCATTCTGAACCTGATATCGAACGCCCTGGTGTCCGGCACGAGCCCCGCCTGGTCCGAGCCATCGCCGCACAGATCTGCCGCCTGCGCACCGCTCCACAGACGCAAGACACGCTGCCCGCCTACAAGTGTCTAGCGGGCGCGCTCACTTCTGTAAGTCATTCTGAACCTGATATCGAACGCCCTGGTGTCCGGCACGAGCCCCGCCTGGTCCGAGCCATCGCCGCACAGATCTGCCGCCTGCGCACCGCTCCACAGACGCAAGACACGCTGCCCGCCTACAAGTGTCTAGCGGGCGCGCTCACTTCTGTAAGTCATTCTGAACCTGATATCGAACGCCCTGGTGTCCGGCACGAGCCCCGCCTGGTCCGAGCCATCGCCGCACAGATCTGCCGCCTGCGCACCGCTCCACAGACGCAAGACACGCTGCCCGCCTACAAGTGTCTAGCGGGCGCGCTCACTTCTGTAAGTCATTCTGAACCTGATATCGAACGCCCTGGTGTCCGGCACGAGCCCCGCCTGGTCCGAGCCATCGCCGCACAGATCTGCCGCCTGCGCACCGCTCCACAGACGCAAGACACGCTGCCCGCCTACAAGTGTCTAGCGGGCGCGCTCACTTCTGTAAGTCATTCTGAACCTGATATCGAACGCCCTGGTGTCCGGCACGAGCCCCGCCTGGTCCGAGCCATCGCCGCACAGATCTGCCGCCTGCGCACCGCTCCACAGACGCAAGACACGCTGCCCGCCTACAAGTGTCTAGCGGGCGCGCTCACTTCTGTAAGTCATTCTGAACCTGATATCGAACGCCCTGGTGTCCGGCACGAGCCCCGCCTGGTCCGAGCCATCGCCGCACAGATCTGCCGCCTGCGCACCGCTCCACAGACGCAAGACACGCTGCCCGCCTACAAGTGTCTAGCGGGCGCGCTCACTTCTGTAAGTCATTCTGAACCTGATATCGAACGCCCTGGTGTCCGGCACGAGCCCCGCCTGGTCCGAGCCATCGCCGCACAGATCTGCCGCCTGCGCACCGCTCCACAGACGCAAGACACGCTGCCCGCCTACAAGTGTCTAGCGGGCGCGCTCACTTCTGTAAGTCATTCTGAACCTGATATCGAACGCCCTGGTGTCCGGCACGAGCCCCGCCTGGTCCGAGCCATCGCCGCACAGATCTGCCGCCTGCGCACCGCTCCACAGACGCAAGACACGCTGCCCGCCTACAAGTGTCTAGCGGGCGCGCTCACTTCTGTAAGTCATTCTGAACCTGATATCGAACGCCCTGGTGTCCGGCACGAGCCCCGCCTGGTCCGAGCCATCGCCGCACAGATCTGCCGCCTGCGCACCGCTCCACAGACGCAAGACACGCTGCCCGCCTACAAGTGTCTAGCGGGCGCGCTCACTTCTGTAAGTCATTCTGAACCTGATATCGAACGCCCTGGTGTCCGGCACGAGCCCCGCCTGGTCCGAGCCATCGCCGCACAGATCTGCCGCCTGCGCACCGCTCCACAGACGCAAGACACGCTGCCCGCCTACAAGTGTCTAGCGGGCGCGCTCACTTCTGTAAGTCATTCTGAACCTGATATCGAACGCCCTGGTGTCCGGCACGAGCCCCGCCTGGTCCGAGCCATCGCCGCACAGATCTGCCGCCTGCGCACCGCTCCACAGACGCAAGACACGCTGCCCGCCTACAAGTGTCTAGCGGGCGCGCTCACTTCTGTAAGTCATTCTGAACCTGATATCGAACGCCCTGGTGTCCGGCACGAGCCCCGCCTGGTCCGAGCCATCGCCGCACAGATCTGCCGCCTGCGCACCGCTCCACAGACGCAAGACACGCTGCCCGCCTACAAGTGTCTAGCGGGCGCGCTCACTTCTGTAAGTCATTCTGAACCTGATATCGAACGCCCTGGTGTCCGGCACGAGCCCCGCCTGGTCCGAGCCATCGCCGCACAGATCTGCCGCCTGCGCACCGCTCCACAGACGCAAGACACGCTGCCCGCCTACAAGTGTCTAGCGGGCGCGCTCACTTCTGTAAGTCATTCTGAACCTGATATCGAACGCCCTGGTGTCCGGCACGAGCCCCGCCTGGTCCGAGCCATCGCCGCACAGATCTGCCGCCTGCGCACCGCTCCACAGACGCAAGACACGCTGCCCGCCTACAAGTGTCTAGCGGGCGCGCTCACTTCTGTAAGTCATTCTGAACCTGATATCGAACGCCCTGGTGTCCGGCACGAGCCCCGCCTGGTCCGAGCCATCGCCGCACAGATCTGCCGCCTGCGCACCGCTCCACAGACGCAAGACACGCTGCCCGCCTACAAGTGTCTAGCGGGCGCGCTCACTTCTGTAAGTCATTCTGAACCTGATATCGAACGCCCTGGTGTCCGGCACGAGCCCCGCCTGGTCCGAGCCATCGCCGCACAGATCTGCCGCCTGCGCACCGCTCCACAGACGCAAGACACGCTGCCCGCCTACAAGTGTCTAGCGGGCGCGCTCACTTCTGTAAGTCATTCTGAACCTGATATCGAACGCCCTGGTGTCCGGCACGAGCCCCGCCTGGTCCGAGCCATCGCCGCACAGATCTGCCGCCTGCGCACCGCTCCACAGACGCAAGACACGCTGCCCGCCTACAAGTGTCTAGCGGGCGCGCTCACTTCTGTAAGTCATTCTGAACCTGATATCGAACGCCCTGGTGTCCGGCACGAGCCCCGCCTGGTCCGAGCCATCGCCGCACAGATCTGCCGCCTGCGCACCGCTCCACAGACGCAAGACACGCTGCCCGCCTACAAGTGTCTAGCGGGCGCGCTCACTTCTGTAAGTCATTCTGAACCTGATATCGAACGCCCTGGTGTCCGGCACGAGCCCCGCCTGGTCCGAGCCATCGCCGCACAGATCTGCCGCCTGCGCACCGCTCCACAGACGCAAGACACGCTGCCCGCCTACAAGTGTCTAGCGGGCGCGCTCACTTCTGTAAGTCATTCTGAACCTGATATCGAACGCCCTGGTGTCCGGCACGAGCCCCGCCTGGTCCGAGCCATCGCCGCACAGATCTGCCGCCTGCGCACCGCTCCACAGACGCAAGACACGCTGCCCGCCTACAAGTGTCTAGCGGGCGCGCTCACTTCTGTAAGTCATTCTGAACCTGATATCGAACGCCCTGGTGTCCGGCACGAGCCCCGCCTGGTCCGAGCCATCGCCGCACAGATCTGCCGCCTGCGCACCGCTCCACAGACGCAAGACACGCTGCCCGCCTACAAGTGTCTAGCGGGCGCGCTCACTTCTGTAAGTCATTCTGAACCTGATATCGAACGCCCTGGTGTCCGGCACGAGCCCCGCCTGGTCCGAGCCATCGCCGCACAGATCTGCCGCCTGCGCACCGCTCCACAGACGCAAGACACGCTGCCCGCCTACAAGTGTCTAGCGGGCGCGCTCACTTCTGTAAGTCATTCTGAACCTGATATCGAACGCCCTGGTGTCCGGCACGAGCCCCGCCTGGTCCGAGCCATCGCCGCACAGATCTGCCGCCTGCGCACCGCTCCACAGACGCAAGACACGCTGCCCGCCTACAAGTGTCTAGCGGGCGCGCTCACTTCTGTAAGTCATTCTGAACCTGATATCGAACGCCCTGGTGTCCGGCACGAGCCCCGCCTGGTCCGAGCCATCGCCGCACAGATCTGCCGCCTGCGCACCGCTCCACAGACGCAAGACACGCTGCCCGCCTACAAGTGTCTAGCGGGCGCGCTCACTTCTGTAAGTCATTCTGAACCTGATATCGAACGCCCTGGTGTCCGGCACGAGCCCCGCCTGGTCCGAGCCATCGCCGCACAGATCTGCCGCCTGCGCACCGCTCCACAGACGCAAGACACGCTGCCCGCCTACAAGTGTCTAGCGGGCGCGCTCACTTCTGTAAGTCATTCTGAACCTGATATCGAACGCCCTGGTGTCCGGCACGAGCCCCGCCTGGTCCGAGCCATCGCCGCACAGATCTGCCGCCTGCGCACCGCTCCACAGACGCAAGACACGCTGCCCGCCTACAAGTGTCTAGCGGGCGCGCTCACTTCTGTAAGTCATTCTGAACCTGATATCGAACGCCCTGGTGTCCGGCACGAGCCCCGCCTGGTCCGAGCCATCGCCGCACAGATCTGCCGCCTGCGCACCGCTCCACAGACGCAAGACACGCTGCCCGCCTACAAGTGTCTAGCGGGCGCGCTCACTTCTGTAAGTCATTCTGAACCTGATATCGAACGCCCTGGTGTCCGGCACGAGCCCCGCCTGGTCCGAGCCATCGCCGCACAGATCTGCCGCCTGCGCACCGCTCCACAGACGCAAGACACGCTGCCCGCCTACAAGTGTCTAGCGGGCGCGCTCACTTCTGTAAGTCATTCTGAACCTGATATCGAACGCCCTGGTGTCCGGCACGAGCCCCGCCTGGTCCGAGCCATCGCCGCACAGATCTGCCGCCTGCGCACCGCTCCACAGACGCAAGACACGCTGCCCGCCTACAAGTGTCTAGCGGGCGCGCTCACTTCTGTAAGTCATTCTGAACCTGATATCGAACGCCCTGGTGTCCGGCACGAGCCCCGCCTGGTCCGAGCCATCGCCGCACAGATCTGCCGCCTGCGCACCGCTCCACAGACGCAAGACACGCTGCCCGCCTACAAGTGTCTAGCGGGCGCGCTCACTTCTGTAAGTCATTCTGAACCTGATATCGAACGCCCTGGTGTCCGGCACGAGCCCCGCCTGGTCCGAGCCATCGCCGCACAGATCTGCCGCCTGCGCACCGCTCCACAGACGCAAGACACGCTGCCCGCCTACAAGTGTCTAGCGGGCGCGCTCACTTCTGTAAGTCATTCTGAACCTGATATCGAACGCCCTGGTGTCCGGCACGAGCCCCGCCTGGTCCGAGCCATCGCCGCACAGATCTGCCGCCTGCGCACCGCTCCACAGACGCAAGACACGCTGCCCGCCTACAAGTGTCTAGCGGGCGCGCTCACTTCTGTAAGTCATTCTGAACCTGATATCGAACGCCCTGGTGTCCGGCACGAGCCCCGCCTGGTCCGAGCCATCGCCGCACAGATCTGCCGCCTGCGCACCGCTCCACAGACGCAAGACACGCTGCCCGCCTACAAGTGTCTAGCGGGCGCGCTCACTTCTGTAAGTCATTCTGAACCTGATATCGAACGCCCTGGTGTCCGGCACGAGCCCCGCCTGGTCCGAGCCATCGCCGCACAGATCTGCCGCCTGCGCACCGCTCCACAGACGCAAGACACGCTGCCCGCCTACAAGTGTCTAGCGGGCGCGCTCACTTCTGTAAGTCATTCTGAACCTGATATCGAACGCCCTGGTGTCCGGCACGAGCCCCGCCTGGTCCGAGCCATCGCCGCACAGATCTGCCGCCTGCGCACCGCTCCACAGACGCAAGACACGCTGCCCGCCTACAAGTGTCTAGCGGGCGCGCTCACTTCTGTAAGTCATTCTGAACCTGATATCGAACGCCCTGGTGTCCGGCACGAGCCCCGCCTGGTCCGAGCCATCGCCGCACAGATCTGCCGCCTGCGCACCGCTCCACAGACGCAAGACACGCTGCCCGCCTACAAGTGTCTAGCGGGCGCGCTCACTTCTGTAAGTCATTCTGAACCTGATATCGAACGCCCTGGTGTCCGGCACGAGCCCCGCCTGGTCCGAGCCATCGCCGCACAGATCTGCCGCCTGCGCACCGCTCCACAGACGCAAGACACGCTGCCCGCCTACAAGTGTCTAGCGGGCGCGCTCACTTCTGTAAGTCATTCTGAACCTGATATCGAACGCCCTGGTGTCCGGCACGAGCCCCGCCTGGTCCGAGCCATCGCCGCACAGATCTGCCGCCTGCGCACCGCTCCACAGACGCAAGACACGCTGCCCGCCTACAAGTGTCTAGCGGGCGCGCTCACTTCTGTAAGTCATTCTGAACCTGATATCGAACGCCCTGGTGTCCGGCACGAGCCCCGCCTGGTCCGAGCCATCGCCGCACAGATCTGCCGCCTGCGCACCGCTCCACAGACGCAAGACACGCTGCCCGCCTACAAGTGTCTAGCGGGCGCGCTCACTTCTGTAAGTCATTCTGAACCTGATATCGAACGCCCTGGTGTCCGGCACGAGCCCCGCCTGGTCCGAGCCATCGCCGCACAGATCTGCCGCCTGCGCACCGCTCCACAGACGCAAGACACGCTGCCCGCCTACAAGTGTCTAGCGGGCGCGCTCACTTCTGTAAGTCATTCTGAACCTGATATCGAACGCCCTGGTGTCCGGCACGAGCCCCGCCTGGTCCGAGCCATCGCCGCACAGATCTGCCGCCTGCGCACCGCTCCACAGACGCAAGACACGCTGCCCGCCTACAAGTGTCTAGCGGGCGCGCTCACTTCTGTAAGTCATTCTGAACCTGATATCGAACGCCCTGGTGTCCGGCACGAGCCCCGCCTGGTCCGAGCCATCGCCGCACAGATCTGCCGCCTGCGCACCGCTCCACAGACGCAAGACACGCTGCCCGCCTACAAGTGTCTAGCGGGCGCGCTCACTTCTGTAAGTCATTCTGAACCTGATATCGAACGCCCTGGTGTCCGGCACGAGCCCCGCCTGGTCCGAGCCATCGCCGCACAGATCTGCCGCCTGCGCACCGCTCCACAGACGCAAGACACGCTGCCCGCCTACAAGTGTCTAGCGGGCGCGCTCACTTCTGTAAGTCATTCTGAACCTGATATCGAACGCCCTGGTGTCCGGCACGAGCCCCGCCTGGTCCGAGCCATCGCCGCACAGATCTGCCGCCTGCGCACCGCTCCACAGACGCAAGACACGCTGCCCGCCTACAAGTGTCTAGCGGGCGCGCTCACTTCTGTAAGTCATTCTGAACCTGATATCGAACGCCCTGGTGTCCGGCACGAGCCCCGCCTGGTCCGAGCCATCGCCGCACAGATCTGCCGCCTGCGCACCGCTCCACAGACGCAAGACACGCTGCCCGCCTACAAGTGTCTAGCGGGCGCGCTCACTTCTGTAAGTCATTCTGAACCTGATATCGAACGCCCTGGTGTCCGGCACGAGCCCCGCCTGGTCCGAGCCATCGCCGCACAGATCTGCCGCCTGCGCACCGCTCCACAGACGCAAGACACGCTGCCCGCCTACAAGTGTCTAGCGGGCGCGCTCACTTCTGTAAGTCATTCTGAACCTGATATCGAACGCCCTGGTGTCCGGCACGAGCCCCGCCTGGTCCGAGCCATCGCCGCACAGATCTGCCGCCTGCGCACCGCTCCACAGACGCAAGACACGCTGCCCGCCTACAAGTGTCTAGCGGGCGCGCTCACTTCTGTAAGTCATTCTGAACCTGATATCGAACGCCCTGGTGTCCGGCACGAGCCCCGCCTGGTCCGAGCCATCGCCGCACAGATCTGCCGCCTGCGCACCGCTCCACAGACGCAAGACACGCTGCCCGCCTACAAGTGTCTAGCGGGCGCGCTCACTTCTGTAAGTCATTCTGAACCTGATATCGAACGCCCTGGTGTCCGGCACGAGCCCCGCCTGGTCCGAGCCATCGCCGCACAGATCTGCCGCCTGCGCACCGCTCCACAGACGCAAGACACGCTGCCCGCCTACAAGTGTCTAGCGGGCGCGCTCACTTCTGTAAGTCATTCTGAACCTGATATCGAACGCCCTGGTGTCCGGCACGAGCCCCGCCTGGTCCGAGCCATCGCCGCACAGATCTGCCGCCTGCGCACCGCTCCACAGACGCAAGACACGCTGCCCGCCTACAAGTGTCTAGCGGGCGCGCTCACTTCTGTAAGTCATTCTGAACCTGATATCGAACGCCCTGGTGTCCGGCACGAGCCCCGCCTGGTCCGAGCCATCGCCGCACAGATCTGCCGCCTGCGCACCGCTCCACAGACGCAAGACACGCTGCCCGCCTACAAGTGTCTAGCGGGCGCGCTCACTTCTGTAAGTCATTCTGAACCTGATATCGAACGCCCTGGTGTCCGGCACGAGCCCCGCCTGGTCCGAGCCATCGCCGCACAGATCTGCCGCCTGCGCACCGCTCCACAGACGCAAGACACGCTGCCCGCCTACAAGTGTCTAGCGGGCGCGCTCACTTCTGTAAGTCATTCTGAACCTGATATCGAACGCCCTGGTGTCCGGCACGAGCCCCGCCTGGTCCGAGCCATCGCCGCACAGATCTGCCGCCTGCGCACCGCTCCACAGACGCAAGACACGCTGCCCGCCTACAAGTGTCTAGCGGGCGCGCTCACTTCTGTAAGTCATTCTGAACCTGATATCGAACGCCCTGGTGTCCGGCACGAGCCCCGCCTGGTCCGAGCCATCGCCGCACAGATCTGCCGCCTGCGCACCGCTCCACAGACGCAAGACACGCTGCCCGCCTACAAGTGTCTAGCGGGCGCGCTCACTTCTGTAAGTCATTCTGAACCTGATATCGAACGCCCTGGTGTCCGGCACGAGCCCCGCCTGGTCCGAGCCATCGCCGCACAGATCTGCCGCCTGCGCACCGCTCCACAGACGCAAGACACGCTGCCCGCCTACAAGTGTCTAGCGGGCGCGCTCACTTCTGTAAGTCATTCTGAACCTGATATCGAACGCCCTGGTGTCCGGCACGAGCCCCGCCTGGTCCGAGCCATCGCCGCACAGATCTGCCGCCTGCGCACCGCTCCACAGACGCAAGACACGCTGCCCGCCTACAAGTGTCTAGCGGGCGCGCTCACTTCTGTAAGTCATTCTGAACCTGATATCGAACGCCCTGGTGTCCGGCACGAGCCCCGCCTGGTCCGAGCCATCGCCGCACAGATCTGCCGCCTGCGCACCGCTCCACAGACGCAAGACACGCTGCCCGCCTACAAGTGTCTAGCGGGCGCGCTCACTTCTGTAAGTCATTCTGAACCTGATATCGAACGCCCTGGTGTCCGGCACGAGCCCCGCCTGGTCCGAGCCATCGCCGCACAGATCTGCCGCCTGCGCACCGCTCCACAGACGCAAGACACGCTGCCCGCCTACAAGTGTCTAGCGGGCGCGCTCACTTCTGTAAGTCATTCTGAACCTGATATCGAACGCCCTGGTGTCCGGCACGAGCCACGCCTGGTCCGAGCCATCGCCGCACAGATCTGCCGCCTGCGCACCGCTCCACAGACGCAAGACACGCCGCCCGCCTACAAGTGTCTAGCGGGCGCGCTCACTTCTGTAAGTCATTCTGAACCTGATATCGAACGCCCTGGTGTCCGGCACGAGCCCCGCCTGGTCCGAGCCATCGCCGCACAGATCTGCCGCCTGCGCACCGCTCCACAGACGCAAGACACGCTGCCCGCCTACAAGTGTCTAGCGGGCGCGCTCACTTCTGTAAGTCATTCTGAACCTGATATCGAACGCCCTGGTGTCCGGCACGAGCCCCGCCTGGTCCGAGCCATCGCCGCACAGATCTGCCGCCTGCGCACCGCTCCACAGACGCAAGACACGCTGCCCGCCTACAAGTGTCTAGCGGGCGCGCTCACTTCTGTAAGTCATTCTGAACCTGATATCGAACGCCCTGGTGTCCGGCACGAGCCCCGCCTGGTCCGAGCCATCGCCGCACAGATCTGCCGCCTGCGCACCGCTCCACAGACGCAAGACACGCTGCCCGCCTACAAGTGTCTAGCGGGCGCGCTCACTTCTGTAAGTCATTCTGAACCTGATATCGAACGCCCTGGTGTCCGGCACGAGCCCCGCCTGGTCCGAGCCATCGCCGCACAGATCTGCCGCCTGCGCACCGCTCCACAGACGCAAGACACGCTGCCCGCCTACAAGTGTCTAGCGGGCGCGCTCACTTCTGTAAGTCATTCTGAACCTGATATCGAACGCCCTGGTGTCCGGCACGAGCCCCGCCTGGTCCGAGCCATCGCCGCACAGATCTGCCGCCTGCGCACCGCTCCACAGACGCAAGACACGCTGCCCGCCTACAAGTGTCTAGCGGGCGCGCTCACTTCTGTAAGTCATTCTGAACCTGATATCGAACGCCCTGGTGTCCGGCACGAGCCCCGCCTGGTCCGAGCCATCGCCGCACAGATCTGCCGCCTGCGCACCGCTCCACAGACGCAAGACACGCTGCCCGCCTACAAGTGTCTAGCGGGCGCGCTCACTTCTGTAAGTCATTCTGAACCTGATATCGAACGCCCTGGTGTCCGGCACGAGCCCCGCCTGGTCCGAGCCATCGCCGCACAGATCTGCCGCCTGCGCACCGCTCCACAGACGCAAGACACGCTGCCCGCCTACAAGTGTCTAGCGGGCGCGCTCACTTCTGTAAGTCATTCTGAACCTGATATCGAACGCCCTGGTGTCCGGCACGAGCCCCGCCTGGTCCGAGCCATCGCCGCACAGATCTGCCGCCTGCGCACCGCTCCACAGACGCAAGACACGCTGCCCGCCTACAAGTGTCTAGCGGGCGCGCTCACTTCTGTAAGTCATTCTGAACCTGATATCGAACGCCCTGGTGTCCGGCACGAGCCCCGCCTGGTCCGAGCCATCGCCGCACAGATCTGCCGCCTGCGCACCGCTCCACAGACGCAAGACACGCTGCCCGCCTACAAGTGTCTAGCGGGCGCGCTCACTTCTGTAAGTCATTCTGAACCTGATATCGAACGCCCTGGTGTCCGGCACGAGCCCCGCCTGGTCCGAGCCATCGCCGCACAGATCTGCCGCCTGCGCACCGCTCCACAGACGCAAGACACGCTGCCCGCCTACAAGTGTCTAGCGGGCGCGCTCACTTCTGTAAGTCATTCTGAACCTGATATCGAACGCCCTGGTGTCCGGCACGAGCCCCGCCTGGTCCGAGCCATCGCCGCACAGATCTGCCGCCTGCGCACCGCTCCACAGACGCAAGACACGCTGCCCGCCTACAAGTGTCTAGCGGGCGCGCTCACTTCTGTAAGTCATTCTGAACCTGATATCGAACGCCCTGGTGTCCGGCACGAGCCCCGCCTGGTCCGAGCCATCGCCGCACAGATCTGCCGCCTGCGCACCGCTCCACAGACGCAAGACACGCTGCCCGCCTACAAGTGTCTAGCGGGCGCGCTCACTTCTGTAAGTCATTCTGAACCTGATATCGAACGCCCTGGTGTCCGGCACGAGCCCCGCCTGGTCCGAGCCATCGCCGCACAGATCTGCCGCCTGCGCACCGCTCCACAGACGCAAGACACGCTGCCCGCCTACAAGTGTCTAGCGGGCGCGCTCACTTCTGTAAGTCATTCTGAACCTGATATCGAACGCCCTGGTGTCCGGCACGAGCCCCGCCTGGTCCGAGCCATCGCCGCACAGATCTGCCGCCTGCGCACCGCTCCACAGACGCAAGACACGCTGCCCGCCTACAAGTGTCTAGCGGGCGCGCTCACTTCTGTAAGTCATTCTGAACCTGATATCGAACGCCCTGGTGTCCGGCACGAGCCCCGCCTGGTCCGAGCCATCGCCGCACAGATCTGCCGCCTGCGCACCGCTCCACAGACGCAAGACACGCTGCCCGCCTACAAGTGTCTAGCGGGCGCGCTTACTTCTGTAAGTCATTCTGAACCTGATATCGAACGCCCTGGTGTCCGGCACGAGCCCCGCCTGGTCCGAGCCATCGCCGCACAGATCTGCCGCCTGCGCACCGCTCCACAGACGCAAGACACGCTGCCCGCCTACAAGTGTCTAGCGGGCGCGCTCACTTCTGTAAGTCATTCTGAACCTGATATCGAACGCCCTGGTGTCCGGCACGAGCCCCGCCTGGTCCGAGCCATCGCCGCACAGATCTGCCGCCTGCGCACCGCTCCACAGACGCAAGACACGCTGCCCGCCTACAAGTGTCTAGCGGGCGCGCTCACTTCTGTAAGTCATTCTGAACCTGATATCGAACGCCCTGGTGTCCGGCACGAGCCCCGCCTGGTCCGAGCCATCGCCGCACAGATCTGCCGCCTGCGCACCGCTCCACAGACGCAAGACACGCCGCCCGCCTACAAGTGTCTAGCGGGCGCGCTCACTTCTGTAAGTCATTCTGAACCTGATATCGAACGCCCTGGTGTCCGGCACGAGCCACGCCTGGTCCGAGCCATCGCCGCACAGATCTGCCGCCTGCGCACCGCTCCACAGACGCAAGACACGCCGCCCGCCTACAAGTGTCTAGCGGGCGCGCTCACTTCTGTAAGTCATTCTGAACCTGATATCGAACGCCCTGGTGTCCGGCACGAGCCCCGCCTGGTCCGAGCCATCGCCGCACAGATCTGCCGCCTGCGCACCGCTCCACAGACGCAAGACACGCTGCCCGCCTACAAGTGTCTAGCGGGCGCGCTCACTTCTGTAAGTCATTCTGAACCTGATATCGAACGCCCTGGTGTCCGGCACGAGCCCCGCCTGGTCCGAGCCATCGCCGCACAGATCTGCCGCCTGCGCACCGCTCCACAGACGCAAGACACGCTGCCCGCCTACAAGTGTCTAGCGGGCGCGCTCACTTCTGTAAGTCATTCTGAACCTGATATCGAACGCCCTGGTGTCCGGCACGAGCCCCGCCTGGTCCGAGCCATCGCCGCACAGATCTGCCGCCTGCGCACCGCTCCACAGACGCAAGACACGCTGCCCGCCTACAAGTGTCTAGCGGGCGCGCTCACTTCTGTAAGTCAT
This sequence comes from Eupithecia centaureata, assembly GCA_944547425.1. Taxonomy (NCBI): domain Eukaryota; kingdom Metazoa; phylum Arthropoda; class Insecta; order Lepidoptera; family Geometridae; genus Eupithecia; species Eupithecia centaureata. Next base: position 11,648,176 of record OX155678.1, on the reverse strand, counting down.
TCTGAACCTGATATCGAACGCCCTGGTGTCCGGCACGAGCCCCGCCTGGTCCGAGCCATCGCCGCACAGATCTGCCGCCTGCGCACCGCTCCACAGACGCAAGACACGCTGCCCGCCTACAAGTGTCTAGCGGGCGCGCTCACTTCTGTAAGTCATTCTGAACCTGATATCGAACGCCCTGGTGTCCGGCACGAGCCCCGCCTGGTCCGAGCCATCGCCGCACAGATCTGCCGCCTGCGCACCGCTCCACAGACGCAAGACACGCTGCCCGCCTACAAGTGTCTAGCGGGCGCGCTCACTTCTGTAAGTCATTCTGAACCTGATATCGAACGCCCTGGTGTCCGGCACGAGCCCCGCCTGGTCCGAGCCATCGCCGCACAGATCTGCCGCCTGCGCACCGCTCCACAGACGCAAGACACGCTGCCCGCCTACAAGTGTCTAGCGGGCGCGCTCACTTCTGTAAGTCATTCTGAACCTGATATCGAACGCCCTGGTGTCCGGCACGAGCCCCGCCTGGTCCGAGCCATCGCCGCACAGATCTGCCGCCTGCGCACCGCTCCACAGACGCAAGACACGCTGCCCGCCTACAAGTGTCTAGCGGGCGCGCTCACTTCTGTAAGTCATTCTGAACCTGATATCGAACGCCCTGGTGTCCGGCACGAGCCCCGCCTGGTCCGAGCCATCGCCGCACAGATCTGCCGCCTGCGCACCGCTCCACAGACGCAAGACACGCTGCCCGCCTACAAGTGTCTAGCGGGCGCGCTCACTTCTGTAAGTCATTCTGAACCTGATATCGAACGCCCTGGTGTCCGGCACGAGCCCCGCCTGGTCCGAGCCATCGCCGCACAGATCTGCCGCCTGCGCACCGCTCCACAGACGCAAGACACGCTGCCCGCCTACAAGTGTCTAGCGGGCGCGCTCACTTCTGTAAGTCATTCTGAACCTGATATCGAACGCCCTGGTGTCCGGCACGAGCCCCGCCTGGTCCGAGCCATCGCCGCACAGATCTGCCGCCTGCGCACCGCTCCACAGACGCAAGACACGCTGCCCGCCTACAAGTGTCTAGCGGGCGCGCTCACTTCTGTAAGTCATTCTGAACCTGATATCGAACGCCCTGGTGTCCGGCACGAGCCCCGCCTGGTCCGAGCCATCGCCGCACAGATCTGCCGCCTGCGCACCGCTCCACAGACGCAAGACACGCTGCCCGCCTACAAGTGTCTAGCGGGCGCGCTCACTTCTGTAAGTCATTCTGAACCTGATATCGAACGCCCTGGTGTCCGGCACGAGCCCCGCCTGGTCCGAGCCATCGCCGCACAGATCTGCCGCCTGCGCACCGCTCCACAGACGCAAGACACGCTGCCCGCCTACAAGTGTCTAGCGGGCGCGCTCACTTCTGTAAGTCATTCTGAACCTGATATCGAACGCCCTGGTGTCCGGCACGAGCCCCGCCTGGTCCGAGCCATCGCCGCACAGATCTGCCGCCTGCGCACCGCTCCACAGACGCAAGACACGCTGCCCGCCTACAAGTGTCTAGCGGGCGCGCTCACTTCTGTAAGTCATTCTGAACCTGATATCGAACGCCCTGGTGTCCGGCACGAGCCCCGCCTGGTCCGAGCCATCGCCGCACAGATCTGCCGCCTGCGCACCGCTCCACAGACGCAAGACACGCTGCCCGCCTACAAGTGTCTAGCGGGCGCGCTCACTTCTGTAAGTCATTCTGAACCTGATATCGAACGCCCTGGTGTCCGGCACGAGCCCCGCCTGGTCCGAGCCATCGCCGCACAGATCTGCCGCCTGCGCACCGCTCCACAGACGCAAGACACGCTGCCCGCCTACAAGTGTCTAGCGGGCGCGCTCACTTCTGTAAGTCATTCTGAACCTGATATCGAACGCCCTGGTGTCCGGCACGAGCCCCGCCTGGTCCGAGCCATCGCCGCACAGATCTGCCGCCTGCGCACCGCTCCACAGACGCAAGACACGCTGCCCGCCTACAAGTGTCTAGCGGGCGCGCTCACTTCTGTAAGTCATTCTGAACCTGATATCGAACGCCCTGGTGTCCGGCACGAGCCCCGCCTGGTCCGAGCCATCGCCGCACAGATCTGCCGCCTGCGCACCGCTCCACAGACGCAAGACACGCTGCCCGCCTACAAGTGTCTAGCGGGCGCGCTCACTTCTGTAAGTCATTCTGAACCTGATATCGAACGCCCTGGTGTCCGGCACGAGCCCCGCCTGGTCCGAGCCATCGCCGCACAGATCTGCCGCCTGCGCACCGCTCCACAGACGCAAGACACGCTGCCCGCCTACAAGTGTCTAGCGGGCGCGCTCACTTCTGTAAGTCATTCTGAACCTGATATCGAACGCCCTGGTGTCCGGCACGAGCCCCGCCTGGTCCGAGCCATCGCCGCACAGATCTGCCGCCTGCGCACCGCTCCACAGACGCAAGACACGCTGCCCGCCTACAAGTGTCTAGCGGGCGCGCTCACTTCTGTAAGTCATTCTGAACCTGATATCGAACGCCCTGGTGTCCGGCACGAGCCCCGCCTGGTCCGAGCCATCGCCGCACAGATCTGCCGCCTGCGCACCGCTCCACAGACGCAAGACACGCTGCCCGCCTACAAGTGTCTAGCGGGCGCGCTCACTTCTGTAAGTTTATTCACTACTACCTTAAATAGCTTGAAAAATAGTCTATCCTACTAATATTATAAACGCGAAAGTTTGTAAGTATGGATGGATGGATATTTGTTACTCTTCACGCAAAAACTACTGGACGTATAAGGTTGAAATTTGGCACAGAAATAGATTATAGTCTGGAATAAGACAGGGTATATTTTATCCCGAATTTTCAACGAGAACGGGAAGTAGACGGGTGAAACAGCGAGGCGCTGCTAGTTATCCAATAAGGTCTCCACACACTGAAGCCGGAGGCGGAGCGGAGGCGAAAGCGTGCGATTTGTATTCTATGGAATCCTATGAAAGCCTACACACACACCGCAGGCGGTGGCGACGCGGTGCCATAGGAAAAACCTCCACGCCTTCGCCTCCGCTCCGCCTCCGACTTCAGTTTGTGTTGTGGAGAGTTATAAAGACGTCTCGTCTGTTCCAGTTCTACGAGACGGCGGGGTGCGGGTCGCGCGTGGGCGAGCCCGAGCTGTGCGCCGTGCTGGGCGAGCTGCTGCGCGTGCTGGGCGCGGGCAGCGGCGGCGGCGCCGGCGACGCGGAGCGCGTCGTGCGCGTGCTCAACAACGTGTGCGTGCGCGTGCTCGAGCGCTCGCAGCGGACGCCTCTACTCTGGTACATACATACAGACTTATGATACCCTAGTAATGTATCACACATATCAGACAACATTCCGACAACCCTTGGGGTACTAAACGTGTTCTTGAGTGGAGACAAGTGTAGGACGCCCTCCGGCCACTCCCTCCACCTTCCCATGGTCCTACCAACCTTGCGGTTATACGGTCCGAAGCTGTGAGAAATGAGCCACTCGGGTGACTCAAGACTACAAATCCAACGCACATTGTCCCGTGCACTCTCCCCCTTCTGGGGCATGCCACATCACATTACATACTTCATTGCCGGGCTGCTCCACCCCAGCTCCGTACTGCTCTGTGCCCCCCGTCCCTCATCGAGTGTGCCCTCCGGCCAGGTGGGATAACGATTTGCGGAAGAGGTGGCAGGTGGTGTTCCACTAGTGGACAAAAAATTGAGGCGAATTAAATTTGACTTGTCTAAGTGCTTATTTTGTAAGCCTAAAGAAATAAAGATATTGATTAAGTATTGATTATTATTATTGGTGCTGGATGCGGAAAGCTGAAGACAGGGCGCTATGGCGCTCATTAGGGGAGGCCAATGTTCAGCTGTGGACTAATAGGCTGATGATGATGATGATCAGCCAACATATATCATGATCTACCTATATTTTTAACTTACCTTACATTACTAGAGTATCATATATGATTCATTATTGTATTTACCTCATAAGTGTTCAATCTGTATGTCCTATCCGTAATGACTAATGGCTACGGAGCTGAGACGTAGACTTTCACGGTAGGGCTGGTCCACCAGTTCAAAGTCACTCAGCGAGCTATGGAAAAAGCTATGTGAGGAGTTTCTCTGAAGAATAAGATTCGTAATGAAACATCAGACAGAGAACCAAAGTTATCGACATAGCTCAAAGAAATAGCAGGCTGAAGTGGCAGTAAGCTGGTTATATCTCGCGAAGAATGGAGTTAGGGTTTGAAATTGACCAATTTACAGGACAATATGCTTCCACTCCAGCAAAACCCAAAATACAAAATGTATTAACCAAAGCATCTTAACTGATATTTCTATGAAACAGTTACAAGAATGTGATAAATCCCTTTGTTAAACTGGTGTTATTTTATCATCTACGTAATTAACACAAATACTGACTTTTATTTATAATTACAGCGCAATAGTAACACTCCTGCACGAATCCATTGGAGTATCAGATCCTGGCTTCCCCCGCTACCAGGACCTACTCCTCAAATGCTTCTGGAAGACGCTCAAGATGATATCCTCATGGGACGTCAACTCAATAGACTACGACGCAGTTCTCTACAAGATACATCTGTTCTACAAAACCTATCCAAATAGCTATTGGAAGAAGAATCCAGATATAAGTGATACGCCTTACAGGTTCGTTTTGTTTTTGTCTAAAATGTTTCTTGTTCGCTTCTTTGCCTTAAATTAATTGAACAGAAATCAAAGTGAGCACTTTATTTCCTAGTGTTTTAGTTTTATGATTTTAGATAACGTTTTAGATACGTTTTGTCAAAAGTCATAGAACATAAGTTGTTAGTCTTGATTGCCCCAAGTCGCCTTTAAGATGTTAATCATTAAATACCTATAACCCTGTTTATACTGCTGGATTATATGTGTATAAATTAACACTGATATTTACATTACACTCCGTTTTTGTGTATTAATGTAAAAAATTATATCTTTTTGTTCATAGAACCGTCAAAACTCTGGTGCATACGCTAGTCAAGAACAAAGGATCATCTATCACGAATCACCTTACGCTTATACCAGACGTCAACGAATCGGATCTCTACCCGTATCTACACAAAGTACTCAAGGTAACATATTTTCTTTGAAATGGTTTATTAGATGTAACAATACAACACACAAACAAAATAAAGTTCATTATATAAAACTAATTCACAATAAAACATTAAATATAACTAGTACAATATACGCACAAGCATTTTTCATTGATAATAAACATCCGTTTGACCACAATCTAAGGCTATATTATTTACACAGTGCGTAAGTCTTTAAAGTCAGGGTAATTTTCAAGTATTAAATTCCGACTTTAGTGTGTGGGGTTCAAGTCAAATATTCATGGCCTAATATTCAAACAACTGCACTGTCAATGTTAAACCTTAGTTTAAAAAAGCATTGGGTACCTACTTACTAGAAAAAACGAAGGTTTATTATGGGGTATTGCGTAAACTACAATCTACTTTATTTTGAAAGAATACTAACGAACTCACTTAAAACCACACTCACTCTGAAGAAGTGCGAGAAGGGACCGAGACGTTGGTGTTCTTCCAACAGAAACTAAGTTTGTATTTAACCCACTTACAGTCATAATGAATTCAACTACTCAAAATGAATTTTATGACAGTCATAATGAATTCAATGACAGTCATAATGAATTCAATGAAAGTCATAATTAATTCAATGACAGTTAAAATGAATTCAATGACAGTCAAAATGAATTTAAAAGTCATCAAACTACGACTACTATATGCTCCTTATTTATTGAAAAATAAATGTCTTTAACCTCAACTTGTATTTCAGCAATTAAAACTAGATGACAAGAAGGAAAACACGAACGAGCCATTCAACAGCACCTCTGTCCTGAGCACGGTCAGCAACAACGCTAACTTAAACGCAGGAAGACTACCGCGCGCGTTGCACGAAGAGTTAGCACTCATACTGAAGAGGATCGGGGCTAAGGAGACTAATAAGGCTGCTTTAGAACAGTTGTATGATTTGAGGGTAAGTATCAATTCAACGGTAGCTCTGTCCTGAGCACTGTCAGCAACAACGCTAACTTAAACGCAGGAAGACTACCGCGCGCGTTGCACGAAGAGTTAGCACTCATACTGAAGAGAATCGGGGCTAAGGAGACTAATAAGGCCGCTTTGGAACAGTTGTATGATTTGAGGGTAAGTATCAATTCAATGGCAGCTCTGTCGGTGAGCGCTGTCAGCTTCCTTTGTGACTGTCAATGTGAATTGCATTTAAAACATCGTGTAAACTCAATACATCATTAAACCTATTTAATTTTACCTCCATGGTGCCGAATTTATCATACCATCGATTGTAAAAACTCAAATTCGGAACCTTCTTGGTATACTTTTCTTTTAATTTACTTTGCGCGCGCCATTTAGACATTTCCTCGCTGAGCTGGGATCAGTCCTGGATTTGTAAATAGGCCGTATAGGCCGCGGCCTAGGGGCGGCAGCGTCCTAGGGGGTGTCACCTAGCCTGACAAGTCTAGGATAAATAGAAATAAAAGAATAGAGAAATACAAGAAAGAAATATATTAAGATCAGGTTCGTAGGTCAGCCGGGTCAAACTTCACGATATTAGGGTGAAAATCGGTAACCGCACTCTCCTGCAGGGCTATCCCGTCCGCCTTAGCGCCAGTCCTCCTCTATCCCAGTCCAGGAATCAGCAGCAGTAGTTGGTAGGTACGGCGCCTCCAAAGCGACACGCAGCTCTTAGTAAAGTTGGCGGGAAACGCGCGGCTCGAAGTTCGTTGAGGTTAAAGTTAAACCCGTATCTTGTTCCTGGAAATCCAGACCTAGGATTAGGGACACGCCAGCGTAAGGGGTTTATAGGGGAAGCCTGAGGGTTGTACAGTACACCGAAAAGACTAGAAGCTTCCCCAAGGCAAAGAGAAATAAGAGGTGGCGTGTACAAGTTATAAGAAAGAACAAAGAAAGATTGGACGCTTCTACAAGGATTTAAAATTAGTCGTTAAGTTAGAATAATTATGCACAGCTTACCCAGTATTGGGAACACAACAGACACTGAGTTTAGTGTAGAAATGACGAGGTAGGTCTTGCTTAGGTAGACGAACCTTCTCGTCTTAGTAATTAAAGTTTTTAGATATAAGTTAGGCGAGACAAAGCAGCGTGGATTCGTTGTAAAGCTCAGAAGGTCTCTGACCGCTTGCCGGCTCGCGAATGACGAGCGCCCCACTCCGCGGCGGCGGCAGGCGGGCGTGGCGATGCAGTAGCGGTGAGGTCACGCGCATCGCAAGCCAAACGTTATAATTTTAAATATCGTACCTAGGTAGGTAGTACAACGTTACAGGGGGCGGCAGCGTCCTAGGGGGGGCGGCAGATTTCAGAGGACGGTCACTCGATTGCAGACAATAAAAGACAAACACGTTCACTGATTTGAATTGGAGTGATTTTGCAATTATAATGCTGTTATTTAATTTTTGGGTTCCTTAAAAGAGATGTTATTACCAATTCCAGGATTCGAACCTTGTATGTCTACCTGGGTGAAGTTAATAATGAACGGCAGCGGAAAAAAGTGGCCTACACTCATAAAAAATATAAATCCGGCACTGGCTGGGATGCAAGGTTGGGTGTTGCATTCGAGTGCAAAGGTTTTTTACCTCATGCTTGTACTCTTGTATAACAAATACACAATATAACAAAAAAAAAACTACTTTCTCCCAACTCATTAAAGGTTTATTCTTTTGATTTCGAAATCCTTTTTATATATATTATTCATTTTAAAAGGCCTGGGTAATGCACGGCACTAAAATGTTGGGTCAGCAGATGTATGGAACCTTGCCATTCTTCTTTGAGCCCGATCCGTTCAGTAGTTTTTGCGTGAAAGAGGAACATCCATACATACAAAAGGTTATAATATTAGTAAGAATATTTCAAAAACTTTAAGGCTCTTTAGACCAATTCTTTAAACTCAGTAAAAGTGTAAACACACTGAAACCGGAGGCGGAGCGGAGGCGAAGGCGTGCGAGTTGTATTATATAGAATCCTATGAAAGCCTACACACACCGAAGGCCGTGGCGACGCGGTGCCATAGGAAAAACCGCCACACCTTCGCCTCCGCTCCGCCTCCGGCTTCAGTGTGTTTCGAACTTAAAGTTTTATCCTTAATCCTGGAATATTTGTGCACAGGAGCGCCACCCAGAAGTCGATATCTGGACGTTCATGCAAGGATCCTCCTTCTATTTTCGGAACTTCGTGGAGCGAGGCTTGCGGGAGGTCGCCGACCAGAGGAAACTCTCCTCCATGCCTATCTACAAACATGACTTCAAGACGGATAACATTGGTAAGGGTAACCATCATTTCCCTAACCAGACCTAACTAAACCGGATAGAACTGGTATTTTTTCCATGCACTTCTCATTACTCCTTGTGTCATCTTTCACAACATCCAAAACAAGACCAGTACGTCTACCATGTGTTTTTGCTTACTGTACTCAATAGTGACTGTAGTTAAAAAAATTATGAAACCTTGAACAGCGCCTCTTGCGGACAGTTGGGTACTAAAAAAGCGCGTAAAAAAGCTATCTGCGTATTTACGTAACTACTATAGTAAAGTCAGGCGATTGTAATGCCAAACTTATGGTAGAGGTACAGGATGGGCAGAACTGGTTTTTACCATACACATCTCAAATACTCCTTTCGACTCGTGTCAACTATCAAAAGTACATTTTAGAACACCAATTTGAAGCTTTTCGTGCGCTTGTGCAATAATGCGTTGTTTTAGATTTTACTGAATATAAAGTCGTTATCTTGTTTTCTTTTACTATTATCAGTTTTTGAAATAATTTATTTATACTTTGTTGATATAAAATATCTCATGTAACACATAATGAGTAAATAATAAATGTACAAAATAATGATAGATACATCTTGAAATTGCAAAAAAATACTTAAATGATGGTACTTTTTAAAGAAATTTAAGTACCGATTTTTGAAAATTCGTTCGTAAAAATAAGATAAAGGCGGTGGCGTTTGCCTCGGGGTAACCAAATCCCTATGAGGGTAAAATTAAAAACGGTCTCGTTTTTCAAGTTTATTGAAATTGACATAAAAACAAAAATACGAAGTAAATGACCTTTCCTCTGAAGGGTCGATTACTTCATATTTTAATATATGTTGGACCACCCACACAGCACCATCTAGCCCCAAAGTAAGCTACTCAAAGCTTGTGTTATGGGGTACTAGATAACATAGTATAAAACAAAGTCGCTTTTTCTGTCCCTATTTCCCTTTGACTACTTAAATCTTTAAAACTACGCAACAGATTTTGATGCGGTTTTTTTTTATAGATAGAGTGATTCAAGAGGAAAGTTTATACGTATAATAAAACCGTGCGAAGCCGGGGCGGGTCGCTAGTATTTAATACATTATATACCACTAATAGATATTTTTATTATACATAGAAAACACCCAGACCAAAGGAACAAATTTCTGCAAATCGTACACAAATTTGTTCCGAGGCGGGAATCGAACCCGCAACCTCCTGCGTCACAGGTGGACCTTCGCCCACCGCGCCACATCGGTAGTCAATCTATGTCTTGTGTTGCCATATTCGTAAATTTAGATACCGCAATCTTTCTAAAAGCAAACTATTCTACAGCAATGTGTAAAGAATACACATCAGCAATTTCAAAGAAATTGAGCTCATCCCACATTCTACATGGCATAAACAATTGACACAGTATTAATTTAAAAATATCATTTGAATATTTCTTTCAGATATCACCAATGAAAACGATGAAAAGTCTCACGTCATATTCCTAGAAAGATTAAGAGTTTTACAGGTATGTTCAATGTTACTTATTAGCTGAAAATGTCCTGCTCAGTTCTAATCCGATCTGAGTGGGACAGCATGCAATGATGTTATTCCATTCTTTAGGCAGGTATTCCTTCGAGTCGAAATGGCATTGAAGAATGATTCAATCAAAATAGTTACCTACATTAAATATGGCTAAACTCGTTCCTAGGCATTTAGCTAGTTCGGGCATGGTTAGGCCTCTACCGCTTAAATTATAGTCTTCTAGTAGTACCCAAATACTAGAAAATAACAATTTAAAATTTATAGGGCATATAAAAATGTTTAATCTTCGCAATTTGTTAACATGATGATAATTTATGGGGGATATGGGTGTCGCCTGTTTTTTTTTATTTATTTTTTATGGGTGTCGCCCCTGAATAATGAATAATTTCCACTTCTAGTTGAGATTTTAATGTTGCCATAGTTGTGACAACATTAAAATCTCTAAGGACAATTTTCATAAATTTTGACGCGCTTGAAGCCACGGGACGCTTTTAGTAATCTATAAAGTATTTCTATATTATATTCATATACTATCATGCAGTACTTTCTTAGGTTGCCTGAAATAAATTATTACAATGCTCGTACAACTTTTATGTAGTAAATTTTCAAGTAAGTTTTATATTCTATAAAACAAATTAACTTGCCGCTGTCTGTCCGTCTGTCCCGATGTATGATAAGATCTTTAAAACTACGCAACGGATTTTGATTCGAATTCCTGTAATAGATAGTGATTCAAGAGGAAGGTGAAGCGGAAGGCGAAGCCGGGGCGGGTCGCTAATATATATAACTAGCGACCCGCCCCGGCTTCGCACGGTTTTATTATACGTATAAACCTTCCTCTTGAATCACTCTATCTATTAAAAAAAACCGCGTCAAAATCCGTTGCGTAGTTTTAAAGATTTAAGCGTTCAAAGGGACACAATGACATAGGGACAGAGAAAGCGACTTTATTTTATACTATGTAGTGATGATATCTGTTTTATCGTTTCCAGGCTAAAGCTGGTCTTAAGTCTGAATGCAGTCCATCGTCTCAGCCTCGCACGCCGATAGGAGACAACCGCGCGCTCACGGACTCTATCAACGAGAACACGCTGCCCCGGACGCATAGCATCGACCCGCAACTAGAGGTCAGTAGCTTGCAAAGCTGTCATTGCTTGTCAAGTAGTCATTGCTTGCAAAGCGGTCATTGCTTGTCAAGTAGTCATTGCTTGCCAAGTATTCATTGCTTGCAAAGCAGTCATTGCTTGTAAAGCAGTCATTGCTTGCACAGCAGTCAGTGCCTTGCAAAGCAGTCAAGGATTGCAAAGTTGTCATTGCTTGTCAAGTAGTGATTGCTTGCAAAGCGGTCATTGCTTGTCAAGTAGTCATTCCTTGCAAGTAGTCATTGTTTGCAAACAGTCATTTCAACAGACTTTTGACTGTATTTTTAAATTTTTAATGTACTGTGTTATGCCATAACCTTTTCTGTTTGGACTGATTTTGATTATTTATTTGAGAGCTGGGCTTGTAGTGTTTCATTTAATTTTTATCAAGGGTTATCTACTTTTTTTGAAGTCTGTTGAAAAATGCTGAAATTTTATTATGTTTCATTTATATTCCAGCTTCACACAACGCAAATGCCCCAGAAGAACGAGGCTGCAGTGGACCTACTGCGCCAAAAACTTCAACAAATCAAGAGCTCGTCCAAAAGATAAGGCCTTTTCTATCCCACTCGTCCAAGATTTTGTAGCTCTCTCCCTCTCACATCACAAACGATATACGCGAATTTGAACATTATCAATGCAAAATTTACTCGTTAAATTGCTTGTAAAGAATCTGAGTGATCCCATGTTAGTCCAAAGGGCTATAGGTAATGTAAAGGCCTAAAGTGATGTCCAAACTTTTTGGTATTGGTACCCTACTTCGACAATACTTAAAACAGTATCACCTAAAAGTAGGGTCTAAGTGTGTCTTAATCGGTGTAGTGTGTTGATATTAAACATCATAATCACATACTTAAATGCTTAAAAGTTATTTTAAGTATTAAGGTACTAAGTGATTGGTTTGATATCTATTGGATTAAATCGTGTTGTCTGTGTAAACATAGAATTTAAGTTTCGAGTACAGTCTTCAAAGAAATCCAGCGGCAGATTACGGTAGCTAAAAGGCTTAAAAATACCTTGCCTTGTTACTACTGATTTTGTTGCTGGCTGTACTTAATTGCCTTGGAATTTTAGTCAAATGAGGCGTAAACTGTTTTAAATTATATAGATGTTCTCACTTATTGACTAACTATAACTTCTCATTGAAGTACGTAATTAAATTTATACGAAGTAATCTCCATTTTTATTGAAATAATTTGTGTGAATTTTGAATTCGGTTTAGCACCAAGAAACGTTCGTCTGCATCTTAGTGATTATCTTATAATGTAGAAGTCAATGAATGGTAGATAAAACTGTTTATATATCTCATGTATTATTGTTGTCCCTATATTTATCATAGCGCCCTGCGAACATTTTTGACATTAAATTTGTAAGTAAGTTACATTTCATTATCTGTTAAGATACTTCACCTACCTATGTTCTTGCTATACACATTTATAAAGAATAATGGATAACGAACTTAAGTAACGAAATTTATTTCAAGGTATGTGATGTCTAAGATTGAGTCATAAAAATGTATTAGAAAGCATTTACACAGAGAGCGTATGGACTAACAGTACTAATACGGTCGCCGCCGGTGTAAATTGGTCTTTACCAGTAAAGTAACCTTCAGTGGTGTTGATTTCGATGTCTCCAAAACTAAACATTACTGATTAGACTGCATTTAATTGCCGTCCCTTTCAGAATGATTGAAGTAAAAAGGATAGCATCAATTCTAATACTGTTGGTTTTAGCGACACCTATTTGAACACCAGTATACGTATATTGTTGTAGGTCCTTATAGAATGTGATATAGTTTTGTATTAATTATCAATGTAGTTTTCACTCAGCTGAAGACTTTCTATTGATGTTATCATGAATTTCATTCAAGTATGTTGTTCTTTACGCTTGGTGTTATTTGGTTGAGTTTTAAGACTGTTTAAAATTGAAATGTTAAGCAATACTCATGACATTATCTCTTATGTGGCATGAAGTTGTTATTAATTATGTATTAAAAGTTTGAGTTGTGACGATTAGGTAGAGTCCGTTTCATGAAAAAAGTCCCACGGCAACTGGTGGAACTAAATTTGACAGATTGCCATATGCTTGCTGGCTTTATTCGGTCGTACTACTACAGCGCCGCGTCTAGGGCTCAGACTATAGAACTATCTAGACGGAGCCCCAACGAAACCCGCACTGAGGCAGGTAAAATTTGCCTATTAGCCTTGGCGTGTACAAACACACTGTACACACACACATATATGACGAAATTACGCCTTACCTTGTCAGTCCAGCTAAGCCGTCGCGCCGAGTGTCACGCAAAATTATTACGAGATTTAGAGGGACAAAATGTCGAATTATGTTTTGAAAGGGTGTTCAAACCAATCTCGCGACATAAAAAGCAGGATGGAATCACATTTCATGCGAAAGTACACCTGCACGGCAACACTCAGTACGAGCACACATGTTTACGAAACCGGCTTCAAAATCATTGTTGACAGCGCTCTGTCTAGGTAGTCTGAGGTCTAGGGGACTTCTTTCGTGAAAATCACTCTACTTCAGAAGTTTGGTGTGTTATGTTTGGTTGAAGTCTAGTTAGGTTCAGCTTTCATCCAGTTGGTTTATTATAAAACTAAAGTGCTGTGATGAGGCTTAATTGGTTGTTCAAGTGGTTTTATCGGGTAGGTCCCATTTGTTCTATGGAACATGACGTCATAGTACAAAATGATACATTTTCGTCCCTATTTTTTCCATGGAACTACATAATACCTTTTCACCCGAGTTTCATGTCATAGAACAAAATGAGAATCAGTTTTTCCCAAAACCTTCCATGATGAGATATATAAGACGTGAATGACATTTACGTTTATTTCCATTACGATAAACAAAGATCCAATCCAATCATTGTAAACAAACAACTATAAGTAAGTGAGAACTTCGCGACTGCAGCTCTCTCAAAATCCGTTATGGTGCGTTACGGCATTATAATTTTTTTGTTAGTGAGTAACCATCAAGAAGTTTATATACCTATGTACTTAGTCTGTTCTATGGAACAATTTGAGACAAAAATTCCAAACTGTTCTATAGTACAAATAGGGACAATATTTTCTCAAATTGTTCTATTACGTCATGTTCTATAGAACAAATGGGACCTACCCGTTTTATCTGACATTTAAAATAATTCTCATAATGTTTCATGTAAAACAGCCCTTAAATAATTTCATGTATGTATGAATTACTAAACAATGTGAACAAAACATTCCCTTCAGTATTGGTATTGTACAAAATATTCCTTTTTAGTGTGTGTCACCAATTTTATATTGCATCGCTATATCATTCAAGCCCTTAGGTCAGTTTAGTTTTTTTTGCTTAATCACATCTGAAACTAATATGATAATAAAGCAATATGAAATTATTTTTTCTAATTTTAAACCCTTTACCAGAATTCGCTAGTGCATATTTGACGGCGGATAAATTCTGTAAATGCACCATTGTTGTACAATTTGTACCTCAAATCATTGTACAACAAAATAAATAAGTATCATTGACATTTAACGAAGTTTTCTATATTTAATTTTGCTGTTCATTAATTAAAAACTAATCTCGTCCAAGTTAGGTACATTATGGTAGGTATCATAATTATTTTCCTATTAACACTATTGCCTATGGCAGACATGCCCGTCTTTAACTCGCCTATTTATGGCTGGACGGCAAATAACTTATCTTATTTTCAATTGTTAGCATTTATTTATTTTAAAATGTAAATTTAACTTTAAATCATGATGTATTGATAAATGATAATAAAGTTCATACCTAAAATAACTCGTTTTATTTGTAGCATAAATAGATCAAGGAAGCTTTTGTTTGTTTGTGGTGTTTTTTGTAAGGAAAGATTCTTGTAGCGTATGTTTCGGAAGGTATGCCAAAAAGGAGGTTATCAATACACAGAATAAAAAATATGCTTCAGGGAGGACCGATTTTGATTTATTTTATCCCACTTTTTTTTATCCCGCGCTTTTTAAGCCCACACTTTTTAATCCCACCGCCCTAACTTACCTAGGTCATTATTATTATAGTACCAAGCTGCCAGGCACTGGTCAGAAAATTGAGATCAGCCTGCTAGTAATAGTTTGCCATTGTGAATTGCCGTGTACCTAAGCCAGGGTCAGGCAAGCAGGACTGATGCTGAAGTAGTAGATAACACGTAAGTATCTATTACTTACTGTTATTTGTTCACAATTCAAATCTTGCTATGGTCTCGTCACAAATAGCGGGGCTGCCAGCTTGACGTCAAGATAGCAGGCACAGTGAAATACCTCAATATCTCTTAAAGTACTGGAGCACTATTTATATGCTTCTCAGCATAGGATACAGAATTAATGGCACAGTTAATTGACTTTTTTATAACTAGCGACCCGCCTAGCTTCGCATGCACGGTTTTATTATATGTATAAACCTTACTCTTGAATCACTATCAAAAAAACCGCATCAAAATCCGTTGCGTAGTTATAATGATTTAAGCATACAAAAGGACATAGGGATATTAGTCCATTGAATTGTTAAATTTTTTAGGCCTTACCTTGCGTTTTTTAGAGGACGCAATTTTATTTTTTTGATGTGTAGGGGGGGTCAGTGTAAAGCTAAAACCAAGTTTGTGGGGTCGCCACCCTTGTCCCACGGCTGCCATCTTGAAAATAGGGGTTGAAATGGTTTTTACGATATATATCTTAGACTATTTATTTGATGAAAAAAAATTTTTTGTTGCAAATTAAATTCTCTACAACTTTAGCCCAGTAACTTTTTGTCGTAGAACTAAAAATAAAAAAGTTATAAGCGAAAATTGTTATTATTATTCCTAACCTCTGTTATTGTAAGAATAGCTCATAACATTGCGTTGAAGTTGTCGTTTAACCCATGTCTTTTAATTATGCTACATACTTCTCCACGTGCGGATGTATTTTATTCTGTTTTTAATTGTGAAGACGATTTCGAATGATTTTAGATACGAATGAATGAATGAAAACTCTTTATTATACTTAAACCTACCACACAAATAAAGAAAATAATACATAAAATACTGCAAACTAAGACTAAGTATAAAGGGCGGCCTTATCGCTAAAAGCGATCTCTTCCAGGCAACCTTTGGATGGACTGGATATAAAAGAACAATATAGACGATGGCAGTTATAATATATCTACATAGAGAAATGGAAAATAAATTAAATACCTACATAAGATATAACCTACCAATATTATAATAAACTTACATAAACATCTAACGTTCATTGATAAATAATGACATGTTTTGTGAAGCAGTTTTTTAAAAGTAGTAAGTGTTTTCGCACGTCTGATGTCCAGGGGAAGAGCATATCATAGAGGAGTAGCTTGTACAGTAAAAGAGGAGAAATCATATCCTCTTTCATAGAAAGAGATGGGACTTTTTTTTGATTTTCGCTTACAACTTTTTTATTTTTATTTCTTCGACAAAAAGTTACTGGACTAAAGTTGTAGAGAATTTAATTTGCAACAAAAAAATGTTGAAGATTTTTTTATTAAATAAATAGTTTAAGAGATATATCGTAAAAACCATTTCAACCCCTATTTTCAAGATGGCGGCCGTGGGACAAGGGTTGCGACCCCACAAACTTGGATGTAGCTTTACACTGACCCTCCCTACACATCAAAAAATAAAATTGCGTCCTCTAAAAAACGCAACCCCAAATGTAACTTTTCAATGGACTATATAGGGACAGGGACATAGAAAGCGACTCTGTTTTATACAATGTAGTGATAGTGACTACAAATTTCCATGGCGTGGCTGCTAACTTGACGGACACTATAATACGGAGCGGTCGATAAGCGGAGCTCAGTGGTTGTTAACTAGCATTTCCAATGGTATATTTGTGAATCTACCATCGATCTAGCTATCAGCATCAGATATATTATCACCATCATCTCATCATCAACAACCACGGACGGAGCAGATATGCTCTGTGTCAACAACCTTTACCTATCAGTCAGTCAGTCCACAGCTGGACATAGGCCTCCCCTATTATACAGAAATATGTTATAATTGTTAACAGTTGCACAGAAAAATGTTAGGTTTTAAACTCAGACTATAAAACTATCTATAGGTAAGTATATACTATAGGTAGTCGGAGGTTTTAAATTAAAATTGTATACAGTTAAAACAGTTTATCTATAAAGGACATAGGTATAATAAATTTTAGATAAGGTAGTTAATACCTATATCATCATCATCAGGTTACATAGGTGTATACCTTTTTTGGTAGGTAACTATTTCTTAGATTCCTATAATTCTGTGTTGCGTTGCTAACAATCAAGAAAACTGGTACTAACTCGTAACCAATAGTCATAAGGATCTTTGCTCGTATCCAACTGTTTTAATGAAAACAGAATCCTCGCACTGCAATCCGTAAAAAAAACAGGCATAAAAACGATTAAACGCCATCTTTGGAATTTTTTTAAAACTAAGAAATAAAACTACTCGATGATAGATGGCGCTAAAAATTGTTTTTTTTTTAGAAAAAAATCCCAGTGCGTAAATGTTGGAAAATGCCGGTTTTATAATCTATGGATTACACCATAGACAAATTTTCAACGGCATCCAATCAAAACCAAAAATCACCGAACAAAATGAAATGAAAGTTCGCCACATGTCCGCCATAGCTACATCTTCTTTCGAGTGACGTTAGAATTATTTTGTGTTAGTTGTTGTATGTAGATATTGTTTATTTTAGTTAATTTTAGCTCAATAAATTAATAAAAAAACGGTGAGTAAGATTATAAGTGAAGTTCTCCCAAGTTTACTACATTTTTCGTGCAAATTGGTTTGGCCGCGACCTAACTTCATCTCTCCCTGTCATAAAAGAAAACCTTTATTCTCGCTGGATTATGGTCTTTTTGATAAAAATTGAAACAATCTAACAGATGAAGTACTGATTTACATACTTTATTAAAATTTGACTCTTGGAATACAGTATTATTCGCGTCAACATAGCCTCACGGTGTTCACCCATTTGCAGACTCTGCTGGATAGAGAACCACGATGGAGTCTCCGCGAAAATTTAACGACTGCTACTTTTACTATTATTCCACGTGCACCAAGGTAAGCCAATTAGAAACTGCATGCTGAGTTACCATTGGTCAATATCTATCGCCAATTTTATGGCCCCTGAACTAGTCGATAAATTGGAAATCTATATCGTAAACATTGTTGTTTTGCGTTGGTTGAATAGCAACCACTTATGGTTGAGATTTTTCTGTTACATTTAGGTACCTTGACAACACACAATGTACCTACCTGCATCTTTGCAATGAAAGATGTGATTTCATTGAATTAAATGTTTAATCTTACAATATTTCAATAAAATAATAATCTGGCACCAATGCTAGTTGAAACTGAAAGATTTTCCGACCTGTGCTTGACTATTACAACTGTGTACACAGTTGAATTTTGATATTTACCCATTATAATCTTTGGAACATTAGATATTGAAATTTTCATAGGATTTAAAATATGTTATTTTTAGCTCTATTTTTAGGGTTCGAATGAATGATGGTTTACACTAGATACTAAGCAAACTTATACCTGCCGGTTCTTGTGCACATAGCTACCGTCAATCATTTCTTTCATAATCTAGCCAATATAGACAATTCTCTGATCTTGTTTTTATTGTATCTAACTTAAAACTTACCTTTACAAAACTAGTGTTTTGTTAATTATTCTAATTTCAAGTTATGTCTGGAGGCAGTAGTTTTAAACTGTATGGTATTCCCCAGGGAGACAACTGTGTGTTCCGCCATGAGCCAACTGCTCTCGGTTGTGAGACAATGTGCTCGGCCTGGCAGCAGGGCAAGTGTCTGGACAAGCGCTGCAAACTGCGTCATATGGAGTTGAGGGTAAGATCCATTCTCCAACAACCTGATCATCAGTGATTGGAATTACCTGAGCATATTTACCTAAAGTTTGAGTGTTGAAGTTACACAAGGGTTGCAATACATCCTCCATAATTCTTAGTAGAAAGTAGATTTCATCTTTTTGAATTAACAACATTAATATGATGATATTTAATTCTAAAAGATAAAATCTCCTTTTATTATGTAAATATGGGAGAAACTGTTTATTTGATGTATCATAATTAAATTTTTGGCTTCTGATGAGAATCCCAATTGTGTAATTTAGGATACTCGTCAGAACCTTAAACTTTAAGTAAATATGCTCAGGTAAATCTGATCACTGCTGATCATATACAATGTTAAGAGTTATAGTGTGAGGAAATACTGAATAGTTCACCAAAAACTTATCTGGCTGCTCCAGATAAAACAGTTTTTGGTGAACTATTTCATAGAATGGTTTAGTTTTAGATAGAATGGTTAAATAGGAGAAAAACTGGTGGCAGAGACTTCTAGAAGTCTAAAACCTATACAAAATTCTTGGACCTGTGATTAGTCTCAAGATTTCAACTGACATTTGTATTGCAGAAAAACCGCAAGCAGATTCCTTGCTACTGGGAGAACCAGCCCGGTGGTTGCCGCAAGATACACTGCCCATTCATGCATAAGAACCCCGAGGCGCGCACTGATGGGATTGCCCCGAGCCAGCCGGTACCTATGCCGGTTAGTACCATGCAAACCTTCAAAACCCTAAGGAAATCTCTTTATTTCTGGTATAATATTGCGTAATTGCTACAATATGGGTTGGTGATATGATCAATGTAGCAGAAACTGAGAAGGCTGGTAGAACTCAAACTCCTTTATTTCTTTTAGACAGAGTCTTACAAAATATTGAAACAGAAATAAAGAGTCTAATGTTTAGATTATAGGTACCTTGATGTTGAACACCAATAGTCAGATGAGCACTCATGACAACAAGAATAGATGTAACTCAGCCCATTAGACACAAATGAGACAAATTATTGTTGTGCCAAAAATACCCTGAAATTACCTTGTATACCCCCGGTTCTATTTTGAAAAGACTGAATCTCAGTTCAATCAATCTGGTTTTGTAATCCGCAATCATTGTTACCAAATGTATTGCTTGCAAATAAATAATGATCTGTATTACTGTTCTTTCAGATCCCCGGCATCCCTATAACAGGAGCGCACGAGCCCGTGGTCCCAGCGGAGCCTCCCATGGCGGCCGTGCCGACGCCCGCGCCAGTGCCCCAGCCCGTACCATTGCTGTGGCAGCAACAGCGACCAGGTAACACATATACACTTACATAAAGAACAGCACGAATTCATGGCAAAGCTGTGGGTCTTACAAACCAGACAGAATAAGAAGGATCCCATGATGGAGAATTCCCAGCAAGTGACTCTGCTGTGTCGGCCAGGTAATATATATACACTTACATAAAGAGCAGCACAAATTCATGGCAAAGCTGCGGGTCTTACAAACCGGACAGAATAAGAAGGATCCCATGATGAAGAATTCCCAGCAAGTGACTCTGCTGTGTCAGCAACAGCGGCCAGGTAACACATATACACTGACATAAAGGGCTGCACAAGTCCGTGGCAAAGTTGTGGATCTTACAAACAGGACAGAATAAGATAGATCCCATGACCCTAGTGGAGACTTCCCAGCCAGTGACTCTGTTGAGGTAGCAACCACGCCAGGTAAGATTGATGAATTCATTTGATCTCTACCTTCTAACCACTCCAGGACAAAACAAATCTTTGTGCCATTGTTACTACAGAGTTCTGAGACACATGATCACTTAACACATGAGATACTAGCCAGATAAAGTACTTTCTCGATTCAAAAAAGAATCAGGATTTAGCAGCTGCTTACGTCTTTACAGCGCCGTACCATTCATTTTTAGACATTTACCATATGAGGAGTACTCTAGCCCGAAATAACTATCTCTTCAATAAAAAATATGCTCCATAATCCTGCTTACATCGAAGATGAAGTAGGTACAACTGCGTCATTCATACTGATTGTAGAAACCGCCATCGCGTGCATGTTTTTCTACCAATTACTAACTGGGTGTTTCGATACAAAATCAAATGAGTAGAGGCTCAAAGAACGCATTACTTATACCCAACAACACCAAATACTAATTCAGCCCGTTATCAGTGCGTTAATTGTTTTATCTTTTTCATTCTTTCTTCATTGGATCATCATCATCTACGGCTGTCTAACACTTGGTAAGCGTTATCTTATTTTCATTATGTACCGAACTTAACAACACCCATCCAAATTTTCTTGCAGTTTTTTGACAAATTGCAATTTTAATGTTCTTAAATGATAGATGAAGGACATCTGTCTATGATCTATCAGCATATGAATATTTCCCAAAAAAATCTCGAAAATTAAGAATATGGCAATCTCAATCACACTTGTATTATGAATGCGAAGGTTTGGATGGATGTTTGATATTTCTTCACGCCAAAACTATTGAACGAATCGGGCTGAAATTTTGAATGAAAGTAATTCTAAGCTTGGTATAAAACATGCTTCTTTTCATCATTTTCCACGCAAGTGCATCCATGGGGTGCAGCTAGTCTGCTAAATAAATAACGCTGGATAATTAATTCAGCATCAAGTAAGCAGAGACAATAATAAATAACTAGGTTGCTACACCTTAAGAAACAGGAGAGTATGAAGTCAATGAGTTTTTAAGACATAGAAGGAGGGTAAGAAATCTGCATCAAAATTGGAAGTTACATCTCATCATCCTCATCAGCCCACATTAGTCCACTGGACTGCTCCAGCTGGACATAGGCCTCCCCTAATGAGCGCCATAGCGCCCTGTCTTCAGCTTGACGCATTCAGCATCTGCCAGCAGTCTTACGTTCTTTATAACTTAAAGAACGTCAACATCTAACAGAAGTCAATCAATTCTTGTTCCAAACTGTGAGTGATTGTTCCTAACTGTGTGTGATTGTTTCAGATCATCTCCCTCCAGTAGTGATGGACTCAACCCTCATGGGGGTCCTCCCGCCCCCCAACGAGCTGCGCCGCCTGTTAACCCCTCACCATGCGCATTCTCACCCTCACGAGCAAGCTCCCAGCCCCTACGCGCCGCTGCCCGTAGACCCCCTTGTGGTGAACTTTGAGGAAGGTATGAGGCTCTACTGAAATTACATGCGTTAAGCCCTTGTTGAACGATTTGAGAGGTTCTTTTGGTTCTAAAAGCTGGAGGTTCCGGAGAGGTTAAGTTTTTTTTTTATGGGGAAAAGGTATTTTTGATGGTATGTTTATTTTATCTTGTTAAAGAAAATTTTGTTAAAATTTGTAATAGATTCTATGAAATATTACAGAGGGATATCAAAGGATAGCGATGAGAGCACCATTTTCTTTATACTTTGACTTCTTTGTTGATGGCAACTTGTGTCTGGTTTGTCACTTTTCTTCTTTATACTTTTTGTATAAAGTCTAAAATAACTTGTCACTAGAAAAAGCCAGTTAGCCATGATTTTTGTCAAACAACAACTTGATGCGACCCTACTGTTGTATTGATTTTGAATGGTAGTATAAAATAAATGATCAGTGCTAACTATATAAGTGGGTTATAATAAGTTATGGACAATATTTACCATTGTTTTTAATTTATTTCATGAAGTTTTAACGATATATTTATTATACTTGGTATTGATTGACTTAGTGGTCTAAATATTTTATTTGAGATTTATAAAAAAGTGGTAACTTATGAAGGCTAAATGACAAAAGTCGTCTATAATGAAGTGTGGGGTCTTTCTTTTTTTGTATTTATAGTAGAAGTTAAAATAAATTATTGTTCTTTACTGAAAGAGATTTGGTTTTCCCCTATGAGACCTCTCAAATCGTGTGATAAAGGCTTACGGCCATGCAAATACGGCATGATGTTTTGAAATCGTTCTGAAATGTTACCACGAAGCTTGTATTTCAAAAGCTATGTTAGAACTGCCAGTTTGTATTTTGTTTAACTATTGATTTTATTTTGCTGGAATACAGCTTACTTTAGGGTAACGTTTCGGACGATTTTCGAAGTCATTTCTGTGGCCGACTCAAGGACTATCGTGGTAGATTCCGTTGTGGTTACTTAGTGCACATTAATATTTATATTGATGTATTCAGGATTTTTAAGAGTAATCGCTTAACGTAGAGTTACTGACATGTCAACGCGTTACGTAGATTCAGCGAAGGACATGTGTAGGGCTAAAATGTATCTTTGTAACTTCACTTATGGACTACGTTTTGTAACGATAAGCTTTTAGACTAATATTGTCAAGGCATTTCTGATCGACGGTGTTGTGAAGTGTATAGAGGCTAAATATGCTTATCATTGGCCATCATTGCCCTAGGGTGTTATATGATAAGTCTTCCTGGTTGTTGAGTGGTTGTATTGATAAGCCGCTAGAGTTAAGCGTGAATTTTAGTGACGCATAGAACGGTTGAAACTGTACACTTCATAAAAGCCACTTGCTTGAGAGATTCATTGAAATGTTTAGGCTTAAAATTATATTAAAAGTGCATCTAGAAAGTTGTACGGAAGTATTGTTAACATCACAATCCATGAAGATTGATGATATATTTGTAAAGTTGATTGAGTTCTTTCAAAATGTTGGTACTTTTTTAAGCCAAAGGGTGAATTATGTACTTTTGAAATTGGAAAGGACTGATATAGTCGACCATAGTAAAGAAGTCCTATTAATGAATCTCTCTATGCAAACTTTTAGTTTGGGGTCTTCCTTATGCTTGTTGTGTTGAAGAGATTACACTGAAATGTGTATAGAAGCTAGCTAAGCCACGGAAGAGGCTAAAAAGCTTTGCTAATTTACGTAAAAGGGTTATAGTGTGCCTAAAATGAGTATTGTTTCATAAGGAAGCCCCCATTATCTAAAAAGTCGTCTTTGCCATTTATCTTATCTAATAAAAATATCACATTTAGGCAAAATGGACTTTAGTTGTGCCAATAATTATGTCTCACTGTTAAAGTAGCTTCCAATATTTATTTTATTCGTAATTATGTTATTTAAGAGTGTTTCTTATTTCGTGGCTCGAATTGGGAATATTAGAAGGGCTTCTAGCCTACCTATAGCTACAATGTTAAAAAAAAAACTTCCCAATTTGCAGTCCGAGGTTTGTTTTAAGAAGTTGTTTTTATTCTTCCATAGTCGATAGACTATATTAGATTGCAATAAGATTCAGTTTTACATTTTAGTTTTTGTTTATTTGGAAGGTTTAGTTAGTTTAAATTATATTTGCCAAAGGGAAGGCATCTTGGTTGATTACATTTTGATTTGTTAATGTTAAATAAATTTATTGATATCTATCCTTATATATTTGGCGAGAAAGGGTTGTAACATTTGCGATTACGGCAAGCTTAGAAATGAGAGTAAATGAACTTACATAATATAATACTTAGTCTAGCTCTCTCATTTCCAAATATTAAGGTATTGATTTAGTCATGTCGATATTTTTGTATGTGCAATAATTTAGTGAACATTCATATCTTAGCTAACTAGATTCATGATACTTACTCGCTTTTCATTCATTATAAAAAGATATATCACATTTCTCATATAATATTACGACTTTCCTGTAAAAGTGACTGGATGGTCCAAAACTATTCACTCATCATTCTGGACAAGTCATAGATTTTTTTAATAGATGTTGATATAATCTTTGTCTATAATAGAAAAGTACATAATAAATAGGTTAAACATATGAAAATACAAATAAAAATATATATACACGATTATTATAACTCATTTATAGGTCAAAAAGTAAAAAAAAAGCTTGAAAGCCTTTAAATTGTTTGTATGTTAGTTTGTAGGTTGTTTTAAAAGGGGCTTTGGCAGTTTATAAAGGTACCCACACTGCTACGGCCCCACAATAAATAATATCGCACTTTTGAGGCGTAGATAGAGCTAATAAAAATAGATAATAAACTAAACGGAAACTCAGTGTAATGTTGTAACGTATCAGAGAATACAAAATCACATTGAGTATCCAAAAAAAAAAGTTTGTGCTTAAGAATAATATACAATACATACCTACTACCATGTTTAGGAGAGGGTAAATAAAATAAAACGAAAAAAAAATAAGCATATAACTGCTTAGCGATTTTGGAAAATAATAACGTATTTGATAAATGCTTCCGATTTCTACATAGATATGTCTTTGGTTTGTTAAATGTTTTTGGTATATTTTCGGATTTGTTTTGTTTTTTTTTGTTTATTGTATTTGCACAGAAAGCAAAGTTCCTATATTTATTAACAAAAATCCAAATTGTTAGAACAGATTTACTTCAGAAAAAGATTTTAAATATGGTCCATGGTACGCCTAGTCATTATTTGTGTATAAAGTATTTATCAATAAAAAGTTGACAGGATGGGATAGAGTAAGGTCGAGAAGTTTGTTAACTCATTTTATGTGCTCATTTTACTCTCAAACATTTCAGTAATATGTGAAAGTAAGTTGACCACAAGTTTTGGAAATCTAATTTATTATATTAGAACAGTAGCGTCATCTATTATCGTATCTGTGAAACTTTCTGCGATCGATCTGGTGATTGATGTTAGATTCAAATAGATTAAAAAAAACTCGTGGTCGATGTTCCAAACTAAAAAAAATAGATTCATACAAATTTATTAGTTAATATGTACTGATTATTTAGGGACATTGTAGAGTGTTAGTACAAAATATGGCTGCTTTACTGCAGCTGTATAAAATTGGTTTCGCCCGTTACTATAGCAATATTTTCATATTAAGCGTTAATTGTAGCCTTTTTCTTATACTATTTATTTACCCTTAGATTAATTGTTGAGTTATTGTTTGTTTGGCAGTAAATTTGCCGTGTAAGGTCATTTTTAAAATATGTCGCTATTGAAATTTAAATAAAAATATTTTAAATTCATGTGACATAGATTACTGGTGACCATAGTCGTGTTGCGATGCCATCAATTAAACCCGTGTTTGAAATGTGTTTGGCACTAATTATTTTATTTCATCGTAACGTGACGACTTTTAAATTGATAGCCGTTTCCTTTGAAGTTTCAAAACGATAAAATGAATTTTATACGATTGGATAGGTATATTTCCTAGAAGAAATTAACAAGAAAAATTGTTACCTAAGTTATTCAATGGAATCGGCTGTCAGTTATGTTTTTATAAGATTTGTATTGGCGGGTATGGGAAGTAGAATAGAGTGAGGGTAGACGGAAACACTTTTGATACTTATGAATACATAGTCGTGGTCGCATTGTCGACCGAGGCGGGTGTCTCGAGACGTCAAGTGTTTGGATTGATAGTAATAACGGTGTGTCTTAACCAAGTATTATGATTTACTTCCTCAGGTTCGTGCTATTGCCACTTTCTTGTTTGAAATAATAAAGGGGTTGTTATTATGTTAATCTATAGTCTTAATAAGAAATTCAAAATAATGTTTATGTTTAGTGAAGCGTGTGTTAAGATCTTTCGTTTAACTGATTAACATTCAAACCGATATAGAAACTCGTATTGGAACGGTATCTTGGCTTGTTCATTCAAATTTTGTTATTATACCAACGAGTACCTAAATAAAAATGTTTCGTATTATGATTTTTGTAATTATTTTTGACCGCCCACCGAGTGAGCGCTTTCAGATCCAAAGGACACGCGAGTATTCACACAGAGGGATGTTTCAAAACTAATTACGAAAATCATGAGACACATTGGTAGATACATTCCACTAAGCGGATACTCGTGTGTGCTTGCAGAGTCGGATAACGAAAGCGCTCCCTCCGGCACCCCCACCAAGCCCGAGGACGGCTCCAAGTCCCACGAACTGCTCCTCTTGGAGAGGATTCAGGCCGAGGCCGCCGCCTACTACAACTACGACTCCCTCCCGCCAGAAATGCCCAAAGATAGAAAACTAGTCCGAACAAACCTTACCACTAAGTACGACAAAGTATCCCTTGACGAAATCGCAGGCAAAAAGCAGCCGACGCAAGAGCAACGCAACTTAGACTTCAAGGTTTTATCTCTCGACGAAATCAGAGCTAGGAAAACTAAAAATGATACCATTCTTCCCTTACCACCTATCACCATAAATCTTAGGAAACGAAAACTTTCAACCCAAGAAACAGTCACATCATCCGGTAACAAAATACTAAAAGTTGTTAGGAGTAACTCTATAGTGTACAAAAAGTTGGAGCAAAACACTCCAGCTACCTCCACTCAGACTAAAGTGCAGAAACCCAGTGATAGTAGTGATTGTAGGAAACGGACATTCTCTGAGCAAAGCGAGGTGTGCGAAGTACAAGAAGATGAACTCGAGGACTGCTTGGAGTTCAAACGGATCAAAGTTTGCGAACAGACGACACAGAACAAACCTAGACTCATTAGAAATAGAAACACGAGCGAGAATAAAGACAATGACGATTCTATACCAACAGAAACCATCATATGCAACGCAGACAACGATTCAGACGGTGAAGTACAAATTGTAAGTGTAGATATCTCAAATGATCTGAGTCTAGACAAAATATACGATAGCGATATAGAAATAGAACCTAAGGCTATAGAAATTGTAGATTTGAGCGATGATGATGATAGTGTTATCTCTGCGAAGGATCTAGACTTAGATTTAACTAATAATGTTCCAGATGTAGTTGCTAGCTGTCAAAGACGAGCGAGTAAAGACGGGAAAGTAGATGATGCTAGGAGTGTTATTCATGATATTGATGAGTTTTTAAACGATGACTCATGATAGGGTATTTCGTCATTCTTAGGATAAGGTATTTCGTACAAAGTCACTGTGAGATAGAAATTATTTAGGTTCTTTACTAGGTTAATAAGAAAACTACACTAGGTAGAGATATTTTTATTAAAATATCATGTCATAGTCAAATGGGAGAGTATCGAGAACACTCTTGAGTGTTGAATGGAGAAAATCAGTCAGAGCTTTCGATCTGACAGATTGATGATTGATCACAAAGAACAATGAAGTTAAGAATATCAACGAACTAAAATGTAAAGTACTATTTAAAGATAAATAATAAATAGGGCAATATTAACAGGTCATAATTAGGGTTGTTACTATAGTTGCATTGTTAATTATTTATTCTTAACTTATTTTCCCTTTAGACATTGTACAAAGTTGTTGTAAATTATGATATATTTTGCCAAAAAGATTCAGAAGAAATAAAATGCAAAAAAATTTGATCCAAAAGTGTATTCATATTTATGTTGTTACAAAGTTTTCATTGACATCACACAAGTTAAATTATAATTATATTACACTTTAAAACTACAGTAAATTCGAAATTAATTCTTTGCCTCTCTAAGCAAGTTTTATAAAAAATTTAGACTGATTTTGAGAAAAATATGGATCTACTTGTACAATGTTCCATTAATTTTAAAACATGTGTACATTTAGTCATGTAATCTTTCTAAATATAAATATTAGAAACTCCAGTGTTGAACAAAAGAGATTGTGGTTATAAGTTAAAAAATCTAGAAAATTGAGAATTTATTTATTTTTGAGTTTCTTAGCTCACATATGCTAATTTAGCCAGTTATTACATAAATTTGACACCAAAATATCTAGAAGTTGTACAAATTTATTTACACACAGTGAACGAACACTGCTCAGATTAACAATGAGATGAAAAACTATAGAAATAAAATTACATATATTTCTGTTGGTATCGAAAGTGTCTTATGTGTCTTTTAGTATTACTGTTTTCCTTTGAAGTTTCTTCAAGACATTAATTTGATACCTATGAAACTATTATGTCTTTTTAGGCTATACACCAGAATAATAGGTGAAGTTTAAGTTTTTAGCCACTGAATTAAAACAAAGTCTAGTTGCTTATAAGTTTAGGTCATACCTACTATTTTGTGCCTATGTTTTTTCTTTCAATATCTCTAAGTACTTAATACTAATGTGATCTCAATGGGTTGTTCAGTTTAAGTTGTAATGAAGTAATAAAGTAGTTTAAAACAATTGTTTTAATCTAAACAGAACCTTATCGCCATTTGTAATCAATCGCTTAATTTAATTACATTCTTACACATTTTTTTATTTACATCAATATACAATACAAATAACTAATTTCTAGTCTATCTACTTGTTCATTTATAACTAGAAAGATATTTATCAACTGTTACAGAAATAATTCCATGAAATTTCATTAAGCACTTAATACAAAATAATATATCCTATTTAAAAAGCATTCTTTGAGCACTGTTTTTGTAAATAACTTCTCAAGACTCGGAATGAAGATTTCTTAGTTCAAGGCAAATACAAAAGTTGACCACGCCATAAAGGTAGTACGCGCCCTTACTATTTGTGATATTAGCCAGTTTTGTGGCACGGGTACCTATCAGATATGTTAATTCTTCAAAGTTTTTTAATTCTAGACATTCTTAAACAGAAGGCAGCATCAACGTTTAGTTTCGTATCTATGAAAACTTAATAACTGAAAAATCCCTCTTATCGTTAACCAAAGCAAAACGATTTTGTAAATGTGTTCAACTAGCCTCATTGATGCCACTTAATAATATGGTGATTTTACTCAAACCTTTTAAATCCCTCGAGTTGAATCCCTTGCTGGTTCTCGGTTCAACTCCTACTCAATTAATGATTCAATTAGTTTTGCAAATTTATGGTCTCTTATTTGATTCAAGTAGCTGTAGTTATAAATCCCTGGCTATTTTTGTTAAATAAGCTGTAGCTTTAAATCCCTCTCAGGATTGTTTAAGCATCTCAGTCATCTAGTACCCATAACACAAGCTCTGCTTAGCTTGGGGCTAGATGATGCTGTGTCGACTGTCCGGAATTATTTATTTATTTATTTATCTCCATTTCTTAGCAGCAGACTACTACACTTTCAATGGTCTGTTGCCTAAAATCCCTCGATATTTTTGTTCAATCGTGTACCTACCTATAGATAAATATAGTTTTGTTCAACAGCTGTAGCTATAAATAAACACTGCTAGAAAATCCCTCGCTAGATTTGTTCAAGCAGCTGTAGAAATCCCATGTTTATTTTTTAATATGTTCAAGCAATGACATTTATTTCCCTCGGTGGATCTATTCACGTGTCTGCTTTTTAAACACTGCTAGAATCCCTCGCTAGAATTGTTCAAGCAGCCGTAGAAATCCCATGCTTTTTCTTAAATTTGATAAAGCAGCGGTATCTAAATCCCTCGGTGGATCTGTTCAAGTGTCTGCTTGGTTTCTTGAACTAGTTCCACCAGGGTCACTGCAGCCGTGACCAGTACTGCTGGGAGTCTTGACCAGGCACCGCCAATGGGACTGAAACTCCAGCGCCGAGGAGGCCGCCTAGTTCTGGAAAGATATGGACTTATTATAAGCTGCTAAGAAAAGTAGGGAAAACATAAAGGATTCACTGATTTTATGTAAGTAAATGAGGTATCAAAATAATGATCTGAGTTCCGACAGTTTTTTTGTAGTTTATAAATACCTACCAAGTTTTGAGTGAATCAAACCAACGAATAAAAATTTTCCTTAAAACTTTACCATCCCCCTCGAGAGGTTGAAATTTACAAATTTTATTATCCTGTGTTATTCTAGGTTCTAAACTATCTAATTTAAATAACTTAAGTAGGTAGGTACCTAACTGCTTACCTATATTTACAAACATTCACACAGACCTTCACATTTATTATACTACTAGCGACCCGCCCCGGCTTCGCACGGTTCTATTATACGTACAAACCTTCCTCTTGAATCACTATCTATTAAAAAAAACCGCATTAGAATCCGTTGCGTAGTTTTAAGCATTCAAAAGGACAAGGATATAGGGACAGAAAAAGCGACTTTGTTTTATACTATGTAGTGAAGATGCTTGCGGGTTTTACTAACCTGGAGGAGGCGACGAAGCCTCGTGTTGATAATGGTTGACGTAGTGGTGGGGCTGCCTGTAGCCCAGTTCGTAGCGGCCGTAGCCGAGGAATCCGCCCTTGCAGAGGTCCGCTTCGCTGGAGTCGCAGACGGGGCTCTCGGGGACCATGCCGCCGCCGTAGCCCATCGGGGTTAGGGGGCTGGAAAATAGATAAAATATGCTGGAAAATTCACACCATTCACTCAAAGCTAAGAGCTTGTGTTATGGGTATTATTGTCTAGCTAACTTGTGCGCGTGAGCGTACATTAGTCCTGAGGCGAGAATCGAACCCGCTACCTCCTGCGACGCAGACGATCCTTCACTCGCTGCCCCACAGAGGTCGTCAGAAGAACTTTGAAAAGTGGAAAGTCTTTTTTCTGCGACGCTCAAATGTTTGAAATAAAGAGGTATTGGAAGGTATTAAATATTTACAAACGTTTTTTTAAGTTTTACTGTCTCTATGTGAAACACATGTGGTCCAGACAACAGACGTCAGAACGTCTGACCACTTTCTTTTCAAATTATTTCACTGTTCATCGAGGTACTAAATCATTTAACTGAGGTATCAAATAGTATTGAAAAGGTAATTTGATAGTTTCCAAAAATAAAATATCGTACTTGGTACCAAGTAACTTGGTCCAGGGGTCCTGACGCTAACGAATTCGTGTGTAGTTTCTCGTTTCGACCCTTATTTCGGACGCTTAGTCAGTTGTTAGCTATTGTAAAGAATCGTCAATATGTGGGCTGTCCGGAATTATTTATTTACCTATTTATTTATTTATCAAACTACCTATGTCCTAACTAGTATCTACCTACCTGTAGCTTCACACGTGTTGTTTCTATGAAAACGTAGGTTATTTCTATCCCATGGCAACTGATTTAAGGGATAAAAATGGCCTGAGTTTTATTCCAGGCCTAGAAATACCAAGTTCTATTCAAAATTTCAACCGATCCGTTCAGTAGTTTTGACGTGAAGAGGTAACAAACATCCATTCCAATTATCCATCCATCCATTCCAATTATCCATCCATCCATCCATCTACCTATTCACCCATATATCTATCCTTCCACCCATCCATCCAAACTTTCGCATTTATAGTTAACTAGCGATCCGCCCCGTCTTCGCTCGGTTTTAATATACGTATAAACCTTCCTCTTGAATCACTCTATCTATTAAAAAACCGCTTCAAAATCCGTTCCGTAGTTTTAAAGATTTAAGCATACAAAGGGTTATAGGGATATGGGACAGAGAAAGCAACTTTGTTTTATACTATGTAGTGTAGTGTATGTAGTGTATTGTATTGTATACTATGTATTAGGATTTAGAAGTCTAAAAATAGCACAAACCTGTAAGCATCAACATTGAGCGTGGGCTGATGGTAGGGCTGATGAGCGGCATGCGGCTGAGGCGGCAGGTGCGGCGGCGGCGGCGCGGGGTGCGGGGGGTTGTAGCACTCGGGGCTGCGCCGCTGCGACCGGATCTTTTCCTCTCGACGCCACTTCGCGCGCCGATTCGAGAACCACACCTTTATGTCGGGTCGGGTTATAATAGCGCGGTGTAACGCGCACTACGTCGTTCATTATAACTACGTACCTACGTATGTGTTACTAAAAGATAATCGGACGATTACATTTAAATTTCGGCATGGTAAAATGACTTGTAACAGCACAAATTATGTTATCCTATTATTTCGATTATCATGAAAGGTATACCTACGGCAACATTTTTAGTACCTACCTACTTTCATATTAAGTAGTTCGGCTTGGTGACAGGTTAATGAGGTGTAGGTAGGATTTATTCCTTTACTCTCTGTAGATCTAGTGATCAAGATCCAATTGGTTCTATTGAGAACTTTTTTTCCCAATAAATCTATTTAAAAAAACTACGTCACAAGTTGGATCTATTGAATCTACTTAGAAAATGACTGGATCCATATGGCAGGAGTTATACTTTATCTAGGTCAGGGTTAACCGACAAGGCTGCTAATGTCCGATTATCTTTCATAGTAAGTACACTGTCTTAAGCACTATGGTTCTGGTCATCACTACCCAGCCGTAAGGCACACTCACTGCTCGGTACCTATGTATGTAGTGATTACACGCTTTACCGTGTTTAAAAATGTAGGACATTTGCTAAAAAAGATGGTTTAGGTACCTACGCATTCGGTGTCTAAATAAAGATACCTATATGACGTCATTTTTATCGATTATACCTACTTACTAAGAGTTGGAAATTACAATAAGTCCCTGGACACTTATAATGATTTCCAGCACCTATTCTTCAAAAGTTAGTGAATTCTACGGTCCTACTGAGAAAATATAAAACGAAGTCCTTAGATTCTCACCTGTATTCGAGCTTCAGGTAGTCCGATTTTAGCCGCCAGTCGCTCCCTGGCAAACACGTCTGGGTAGTGGGTTCTTTCGAATTCTGCGAACAAACAAACTTTCAGTTACCGTGCCGTTACATGCACGGTTTCACACATGGGCAAGCGGTAGAGTTTTGGTTTGAGGGAAAACTTTTTTCCAAATAGGTAGGTACCTACATAACTATCTAAAATGAAACCATAAAAATCATTAACTTAACCCCTCAAGATAGCGTCTTAACAGGGCTCTTAATAGGTATAATTAGCCGAATAGACGTTATTTAAACATATATTCATTCTTTCATTGACACCTTTTTTAAGATGATTGAGCATAATTGGGCCAAAGCTTCACCAGTTATACCTAGGTAGGTAAAATTAATGGCGAGGCAATGGCGACTGGTGGACTCACAGAAATCTAAATAATAGTGCTTTATTTTAGATTTCTGTGGTTGGACCCACCTGTGTGTGTACCAACATAAATAGGCAAATACTCATCAAACTATCTGACCTCTCTCCAAGCTGTCAATCTGCTCATTGGTGAAGCTGGTCCGGTTCCTCTGCAGCTTCCTCTTGAGGCGCAGCCTGGCGGCGTCGTCGTCGGCGCCGCTCGAGCCCGCGTTGGAGTTGTCTCCGGACCCTGTCTCGTCGGAGTGCAAGCCTTCCAGCCCTTCGAGGGGCTCCTCCACTGGGGAAGATGAAGGGATACTGTTATTTAAAGTGAAGATCTATCAACTTATGTACCTTAACCTGAAGGCCAAGTACATGGTATCACTTCACTTGCACTTGTAACTCGCACTTGATCTTATGCCTGGTGACAAAACTAAATCGAGCTGTGTTGGGCTGTACTGCGCTGTGCTGTGTCATTGTCAACTCGCTCGTCTAATGTTTTAATGAGGATACAAACTAACCATGCTGTGCTGCGCTGTGCTGTGCTGCGTCAATCTGTTGACCAAACATAGCACAGTGCAGTACAGCGCAGCACAGCTCGATTTAGTTTTGGCACCCTTAGACTTTGTTAAGTATCAATATGCGAGTGACAAGTGCATGTGACTTAATGATTTCCGATAATTGTTCAAATAAAATTTCAAGGTAGACCATCATGCCACCTTTCACATAGCTGCGTCTTAAGTTTTGCGATTTGAAAGAGCGCGGCCCGATGCCGCCTCTAGAAATCGCGCTTAAAAGACGTAGACGTCTAGTAGGGTAGGTCACTTGCACTTGTCACTCGCTTTGATACTTAACAAAGTGTAAATCAGGCATAATGTCTCAAATCTACGAATAAATGTTAGCTGCAGCTATGGGGTTCCGTCATTGTGTTCGTTTAAGCTAGGTTAGGATAGAGAAAAAAGGTCACATCGTCATCAAAAGCGTAAAACATTTGAAATTCATTCCTTCAACATCAATTACCTACTACGCATTGTGTGACGGTGCGATTTATTTTTAATAGTAGTGATAGAAAAACGATTGAATCCTTAGTCTACATATATTACATAGTTAATTAAATATTACATTATGTATAGTAATTCTCAATCAATCAAAAATGATACCTACAGTTATAGTATGTCAACCCTGTAATGTCTAAAGAGGACTTGTACCGTATGTACAGGACTGTTGGACACGACTGACTTCCAATTAAGTACGTATTGAATGTTATCTCTTTAAAGTTAACCTCTTTTGGTAAGCCAGCTATGAAAAGAGAATTAAAAGAATCAATAAACATCGCAAAGTTATTTACAAACCCAGCGTCCAATAACTCTAAAGTTGTAATCTGGTCTTAATAACTGGCTCCTAAGTCAGCGTAACGCTGGATAAAGTGAATTTACGCCGGCATAGATTAAAATCGTGCAAACTCGAATAAATTCGCGGTTATCGAGTGGATTGTTTGGAATTAATTGTGGCTGTTCACTTCACAAGTTTTGGGTTTTGATGTTAGGAACTAGGTAGATGGATTTACCGAGAAATACATTAAGTAGGTACCTACTTAATTGGAGGTCACAAGAAAGTCGTCATACGTATCTAGTCTACTTAGCTACTTATTCATTTCATTTGACCACAGAAAAACGCTTTTATGATGAAATCTCTCTACACTTTCTAACAACCTTCGTCGTACCTAGTGGTAAGGATCTAATAATGGATTTCTGTCAAAACACATCAATGTCTATTGTATGTATCCGACAACTCATGTATAATGTACCTACTGATGGTTTCCCAAAAATAAATACTTAGATATAATTTCTTTGGTTACAATCGTGAAGACAATTGATAAGATTCCTAGTAAAAGTTAATTTAATAATCCCAGATAAGACAGGCTTGCGGTGGCGTATCCTTACTTAGACGGGGTTTGTGGCCCTTTCGAAGAGTGTGACCAAAAATGTTGATATTATTCGAGCGCGAACTGGACGCCATTTTATTATTTAAAAGAGAGAAGATCGTGTAATAGTGGCGTAATGTACCTACTTAACTGATATAGGTATAAAGAGCGAGTTTAATGTTGTTTTGGCAATGTTTGTGTATCATATCATAAATAAATTTGAAAATATTTAAAGATAATCCAGATTGTATGCAGCTTGTTAAATGGCATTGGGCTATTTCTACACTTAATGGATTTTAAAAGATAGGCTTTATGAACAACGAAAAATACAATCAAGGAATAGAAACAAATTAAAACTAGTATATACAATTGAGCTAACTGCAGAAGATTGCAAACAGTCTAGAGGTAGCTCAACTGATCCATCTCAATACCAGTCAAAAGGTAGGTAATCAATAATCAAATAAATAATTATAAGAAGTCATGCAGCACAAGAATCTATATTTTAATGTTAAACCCACAAAGTTTACCCAAACTATACAGTATAAACTGTACAAATACTCAAACAAACTTCGTTTAACCAAAATTATTGAAACTACATAACATGTCTTGAACTTTGTGCTTGAACACCAACACTAAATTACATTCAAGTGTCAAAATCTCGCAGTCCGTGTCTCCGAGCGGGTGGGGGGCGGCTCGACCCCCCTGGGGGTGGGAGGGGGTGGGGGTAGCGTAACGGGGGCGTTCAGGCGGAAAGTGACGATAACGCGGGCCTACCATGTAACCCTGTATGACAGTAACTCAAAAATGTATGCCCAATTATGAAGTTTGATAAGAACTCTGTTGAAGTTTGCTACTAAAGCGGTAAAGTGTGCACAATTTGGACTATTCAGGTAAAGGGTGAGTTTGGTGAGAAAAATATTTTTGAATATCTTTACTTATTTTGGTAAAAAAAATGTATTTATCTAATGAGTTTGTTTTTGTTATACACTATTAAATTTTAATGTACGAGTTGTTTAAACTTAAATTCGTTCTATATCATTAATTTCATGTCTTTCAAAGTTTTTCATGCACTATGCCGTAGCTGGTGCTACGTCGTCGTAGCAAGTGCTACGACGCCGTAGCATGTGCTACGCTGTCGTAGCTTGTCTAAAGTTATTTGCTACAATTATTTTAAGTTTATAATCGTACCATTATACCCTATTGATTAAGTTTTTACAATATGTACCAACTACGTAGGTACTGCATTTTGACTTGTCTAAGACTTTTGTAAGGCTAAAGAAATAAACATATATTGATTTACTTGATTTACTGCGTTATACCTACTGTGTGATTTAGCAATATTTTCGTACAAAGATAGGACCTTTTTTAGAGTTAGTTGAGTTTCTAAGAACTATGCACTTGAACGAAAATAGATAAAAATATCTATTTAACGTGTTACGTATGAATTAAAATAAACTCTAATGATCCCTAGTAATCTAAGGTTTAACTAAGATATTTAAATAGAAAGTTGTAAAGTTATATTTTCCACGTAAATATGACAAATATCGTGAGTTCCCGTGGTAGGGGCAACGCGGAGTGTTTTTATAGCTACAGCATGCAGGTACCTATAAAGAGTTCTTATCCGCAAGTAGATCTCGACGAGGCATGTTTGAACTATGAAAATGTATATTTTATCATTTTTGCATTGTTTCGTTTATATTTTGTTGCGAGGTTGGTATTATTGGATAGTAGAGTGATTCTGATCAGTTATATTCGTACCTAATATGTATATTTTCTACCTATAGTATCCTTCCTTATATACGGGAAAGAGTACGCATGTATGGATGTTTGTTCCCCTTTCACGCAAAAACTACTGAACGGATCAGGCTGAAAGTTTGAATACACGTAGTTCTACCCCTGGAATAACACAAAAACTACTTTTCTTTCCGTGAATCAGTTCTCATGGGATAGGAATACTCTTCGAAGCCGCGGGCTGATGATTTCAAAACTTTTATATAGGTTTTGCTTTTGACCTGATCGTAGGTCATAGACCTCGTTAAGGTAATTTTTTTGGTACCTACATTGTTTTATCTAAACCTCAATAGGCATCAAGGGATGGATTATGTACTCTCTATCATGTATCTGACCCGAACATCATAGAAGAAACCAAATTCTAGTGACTCCGATGGTGTAGACATGTATGAGAGGATCGGACAGCCAACAGAGCGTAGGTACATAGGTGCTAAAGGGGCCAAAGGCCTCTCGGTGATCCGAGGTAACTTTGTCCGCTGAAGCGACAAAGTTGAGAAAGAACTTCAAGAAATTCGATGCCGTCGACTGGACTGAAACGGCAAGGGACAGCAGACCTCACTTACTCTTAGACACGTCAGAATGTTCATATATTAAGGCACAATATATTAAAACTAGGAAAATAGTGATCAATTTGATTTTTGTTCACTTTAACCTTTTAAAGGTAAGTGTAGTAAGTAAAGAAGCGAAAAATTACCTTTAACTTGTTAGGTTGTTCGACCCACTGCCCTATGTAAAACAAGGGAACAGAAGATTGCTAATGGCCCATGTTCTGGACTTGCGTAGTTGAAGTAACGTCTGGGCAAATAAGTTTTGAATTATTATTGGAATGATGCTTTGCGACGAATTCTTTCAGAAACAATGGTTAAAGTTTCGTTAGTTTGGTCACAAACAATTAGATTTTAACCATAAATCACACACGTCAATTCTAGTCAAATCACAACCATATCGAACCCGACACCTAATATCTAACAAAACAAAACACACGCGTAATATAAAGTCGAAAGTGGCTCAGCAACATATTTATCAGAAGCCCATCTGTCAGCGCAACATTAATGTTTCATGAAGTTGATCTATATCAGATAATAGAGGGAATGTTTACCGTCACTCACTGTCTGGTGTCTGTTAGTGGGATGATGATGCGCGAATTAATGGGTATGATCTGAACCTACACATATCAGATAATTTTTAGGTGGTAATTTTACCTAGCGCTTAGATTTTTACTTTTAGGTTGGGTCAACGTTAAACTGAACTTGCTTATCTAATCTCTCAAAGCTTTGGTGTTAAGGAAGTTTTAGTAGAGCATTATGGTTAACAAAGGTTTCCAGTTTTAGACGTTCTTTTCCATAAATAATTGTTTAGTTAAGTATTTAGCCATCCTGTCCATTCGTTTATTTAATGTCAAATTGGAGAATCTCTTCGCGGAACTAAGAGTTTAAATCTGAATTTATTTGAATTTTAGGTACTGAAAAACGAAAGCACATCATAGTTTCCCTCAATTTTCCCGTTTTCCCGCGAAGGAAACCAAGATGGCGGCGTAACCATAAACAAAACTTGGCTTATCGCAAAAACGTCGTCGGTATGACAAGTATTTCATTCGCCGGTATTCCCCTGTGCCGGCCCTCGGTGGGGAGTTGTGTTTTGTTCAGACATCCGCAGTATCTAGATAATGTCGTAGGTATTTATGGAATAGGAGAGTTTGGTATGAGACAGTTTTTAGAAGATATTTTAGAATTTTCTAGTGGTTGTGGATTTATAAAACTAATACGTCAAACAGACAGGAAGTACGTTTTCAATGCATTTGATAAGAATTAATAAAATTACCAACTAATGATAAAAAGGTTTGAGGTTCAGTAAAAAGACTGGCTCAAGTCATACACCCTTTCTTTCCCTTGTTCTAACGGCAGCCCTAAATTATCACAAATATCTACTTATTAACATTCAGCGATATGAATGAGAAATAATAAATTGTGAGTTGAGTCACGCGTCGGCCATTTTGTCGCAAAACGGCGGGAAAAGGCTGGCACGCTCCACCGCACACAGGTGTAACCGATACCATAGCGAATACGCTCGATGCATACTGAATTATTCAAAATTGGAATTCATTTTTCTTTTTAATTATCTTCTGTGTTCGTTGTGTCGTAGAGTTGTCGGAAAAAAGTTTTTTGTTTGCATTTTGTTTTGAAACCAAGTGGAGTGTGATACTTGTCCTCGATGCTAGTTTTTAATTAGGTAATAGGTAAGTAATATTAATGTTTAAATTAATAACTCTCTCTACACTGACTGTCTTATTTAAACGAGAGCCTTATATAATTTATTTCTAATGTGTTCACATAAATTACCTAAAAGCTAATCTGCCTGCTCTAAACATATTTAAGTGTCTAAATATTAAATAAATACATAATAATATCACAATAGAACGTTATTTTACCCACAAGCACCACTTCCCAGCCACAATATTATAATTTCGGTATAAAGGCCCAATATGCGACATTCACAATAATTATATGTTGTTTATACGTGGGCGGGCATTGGGGCGGCACTAACATGCGCGGGGGACCGCCTCCGCTGCCATAGACAATTTTTTATTTTGTTTTTTTCTTTATGAGGAAACTGCCTTTTGCAGTCTTTGATCATTTTCAAAGTCAGGTGGGCTGTGTTTATACATCCTTTTTTTGTTGCAGATTTTTTGTGTAGAACATTCTAAAATAGTTTCACCGTTTCACGTATATTTATTTGACGACTGATGTGGTGGCGAAGGTCCGCCTGCGACGGAGGAGGTAGCGGCTTCGATGCCTGCCTTAGGACAAATGTTTGTTGTTCCTTTTCTTGATGTTTTCTATGTACTTACTTCTAATATATATATCAATGTATTTTATTGTATGAAGTATGTAAGTCATCTAGTACCCATAACACAAGCTCTGCTTAGCTTGGGGCTAGATGCATAATGCTGTGTGTACCTCTATAGTCCAACATTATTGTTTTTTTTTAATTGCAACTGCCAAACAATACACCCAGTTAGGTATTGTAGGTCTTGTTCAAAATTTCGGAATTCTAAAAGTAAATGCAATCGGTATCATGTTTTTGTTATTGAATCATAATTTAAATTTAAGTATTTGAAAATAAAAAGGGAATAACAATAACCTCGTTTGAAGTGGTACAAAAAATAGAAACACCACCTACGTCCATAACTTGTTCTTCCTATTTTCTTAACCATTTAAATACAAAAGTTAAGACATTCGCAAACAATTAATTCAAATTTGGGTAAAATGTTGAGTTACTGAATTGATTTTCCCTGACGGGGAAAATACCCCAATGAAACGATACCTACATGTAGGTATTTATAGATTGCGTAGGGGTTGTACTCGGTTAGACACATGCAAATTAACATCTATAATTACACGTAAACCATACAAACGAGGGGACCAAACCGCCCTTTAGCGTACATTTTCATGTTAAATCCTGTTTCATGCGTTATTGGCCAGAGCCCTTTGTGGTCGCTCGCGTGAAAACTGTGCGACTGAAATTGTGGTGTGTCTGTTGCAATTATTTAAAAATAAACTGTTCGAAATTTAATTTTCGCGGTATATGCCATAGACAACTTTTATGTTTCGAAGGGGAGAACGAACAAATTGTTTACGCATTACATACGCTCTATATTTTTGTTGCTAAAATCGTTTAAGTGTATGCTACGTCGTAGCACTTCCATAGCCCACACAGAAGACATAAACGAGACTCTCATACATGTATTAGAGTTGATAATCGATCTTGCTCCTTATTTGAAAGTGATTCAGGACGGTGACTTTTGTAAAGTGGTGTAACTATTTTCAGCTTACTTCAGCATACGCTTTTTAAACCTATGATATCGCCTCGTAAATGCAATCGAAACACAAAAATTGTAAGATGTTTGAACCCAAGTGGGAGGGAGGCATTTATTAGAGGTACAGGTTAGGGTACCTACTTACCTATAATTTAAGCTTCTGAGTCCTACCGTCATTGCTTGACACTAAGGGATCAATTTCTTCTACTAAGTACATTGATTTCACTTTAGGCTCACAGGACCCATTCTAAAAATATAATCTGATCCAGAAAGATCTTGAAACTCTATCTGAAGAAAGAGTTACCGTAGATTAAGTAGGTTCTTCTATAAAAATCCCGCATAAGCAAACCCAGGGGTTGGTTTTAGTCTCAAGGGGTTGTCCTACCCTTGCCTAGCGTGCGTTGAAAGGGTTGTGGTAATGAAGGCAGATATAATTGCTGTTTTGGCGGGAGTCTGTCCCGGGTCTTTCATCCTTAAGGGAGCTACCTATATACCCTGTAGAGTTAGTACCTACTCATAGAATTGTGGGGATACTTATGTCCAGGGGCAATTCCACTAAATAAATCGCTTTACCATTACAATAGTATCGTGTCAAAATTACAGTGTTCCTTCTTATGGTATTCTACTAGTACAAACTTTTTGAAGTTCATTCATAGCTGTGATGATTAGGTTTTCTGAGTTTCGGGGTTTTCTGTATTTTCTAGGTTTACAAGCAATTAAGCCAAGAGTAGCTATTTTGTAAACAACTTATTTAAAGTACATTGTTTAATCGAACTTTTATTTGACGAAACTGGCT
Organism: Eupithecia centaureata; assembly: GCA_944547425.1. Classification (NCBI taxonomy): domain Eukaryota; kingdom Metazoa; phylum Arthropoda; class Insecta; order Lepidoptera; family Geometridae; genus Eupithecia; species Eupithecia centaureata. The sequence goes on along the minus strand of OX155678.1, from coordinate 11,606,266 downwards.
GGTTAAATATCATATCGACTCAAACCCGCCCGTCGTTTTTATGAGACATTCTTATGCAATATTTGAATATTGGTAATTACAAATAGAGTTTAGAGTTATTATGTTTTATAAATAAGTGGCCAGATAAATATAAGCTTATACCAAAAACATTTCCGATTATAAAAGAAATAGATTAAAAATCCGCGGCCGAAAAAATCACAATATTCAAAAAACCCCTAAAACTCACGCAAAGAGTTTAATTGCTGAAATAATCCGAATTATCCATCAAAACAATCCATCAGCCTGTATATTACATAAATTCCTGTAGCCCATGGTATGTCGGCATGCTCAAAGCGTGTCGGGCGCGGCACAAACCCTTTGATCTGCCGCATATAGCTCATATAGCTGACGTAACATATAGCCATGTAGATATCGGCTATATGTCTGCCGAAAGCTGATAACCTTTCTATTTTGGTAATCTTAGGGTTAGAATCTTGTGTACGATTTCAATGGTTAAGTATTTAGAATGGTTTTGGCTGATCTTCGAACAACATACTTAGGTACTTTACGAGATACACTTGACAATTTTAGTCGAGTGATTAAAAGTAGTCCTATTTATTCAATTTGTCTATATTTATATTTGTTGTATTAAGCAGAAAATCAGATTACCTATCTAGTTATATAATCTTACTAGCGACCCGCCCCGGCTTTGCACGGTTTTATTATAAGCATATAAAACTTCCTCTTGAATCACTCTAACTATTAAAAAAAACCGCATCAAAATCCGTTGCGTAGTTTTAAAGATTTAAGCAGTCAAAGGGACATAATGACAAAGGGACAGAAAAAGCGATTTTTTTTTATACCTACTATGTAGTGATAAATGTGAATGTTTGAATGGATGGATGCTTCTTACATTTTCACGCCAAAACTACTGAACGGATCAGACTCAAATTTTGAAAATGTAAACGTATTTCTAGGCTTGGAATTAAACATAGTAAACATATACTGCCTCGCGGTTTCACCCGCGTAATTCCCGTTCCTGTGGGAATTCCGGGATAAAATATAGCCTGTGTATTAGGACCAGACTATAATCTATCTCTGTGCCAAATTTCATGAAGATTTTGCAAGAGTAACAAACATCCATCCATCTATCCAACCATACTTACAAACTGTCAAACTGTACAACAGTAGATAAACGAAAGAGCGAAAATCTGGGTCCCAAAAAGTTATAAATATAATTGAGATCTATTGTACCAATCAAACGAAATTTCTAAGTAGTAATATTTCCAATAAATTATGGTAATATTTGAATTAAATGAAATGGAAAAATAAAGTGGTGTACACACTGAAAAGCAAACTGTGAAAATGGTCATTAAAATTCGATTGTATCTTTAACCGTGGATGGATAAGAGCGTTGGATTGTAGGTACATGGGGATCCGCGTGTGTATTTTATAGAACAATAATATTAAATAAATACCTACTGATACATACAATTACATAAATAAAATACATTTCTACTTTTATAAAGGGAAACTAGGGTACACACCCTAAACCGAATTATTTTTTGCGCGGAACCTGAGTTTATTAAAATTCTACGCGGTTAACCCTATATTTTTTTTCTCTAGTGTTGAGCACCGATAATCAAATTCTAAATTCATTCTAACTCTAGCTTCACAACTAGAGATAGCAAAGGAAATTTAGTTGTAAAGCGCAGTTTTCAGGTAGTCATAAACCACGCAATAAACTTTCTCTACCTATTTGTAAAAGTCTCACAGCAACCTCAATTTATCGCTTCAATATCTGCGTAACCAAACATTTCCGAACTTGCTCACTAAGACAAACGACCAGGACCTCGGCAATTCTCGCCACAACTACCATAACTCTCACACCCAATAAATACATATTCAACTAGGCCGTAGATCTCACTAATTTACTACACTTGTACCCATAATAACCATTTATTGTCGCCCGAGGAATCTACTGACATTTTTCTTTCTTATCTTGGGAGTCCAGACGGTTCCCTCTCTCTTTCGAACTCGGTAAAAGGTGTATTTTTCTCCTTTTTGCGTTGGGTATTCTCCCTTTGTCCCCCCTCTTTTATTCAGTACGTTTTATTTAGTTTTCGCCCTGTAATGGATTTATTCTGCTTCGGTTTTGACCTTGTCTTAAGATGTATGGAACTGAGCTGAAATTATCTGGTTGTTGGGTATGTTTTCATGTCTGTAAGTTTTCGAATGTTGTAGTTCTTGCTTTGGTGAAATTAAAAAGAAATGTGTTTTTGAGGAGAACTATGTTAAGACATGCTTATGACTTGCTTAGGACGACTCTACTAGGAAACTCTTCCTTTACCAATGTCATCAGGGCCCTTATTCCACTTATTTAATCGTTTCACTATTATAATGGCACTTATGTAATGGCTTCACTATAGTAATGATATCTTCCTGTCGCGTTGTAAACATTTTCAAGCAGATATTTTTTTATAATAATTGTGTTTTCAATAGGTCTTGTTTTAAACTAATTCGATTCCAAAATCTGTTTTTGTTATGTTTACAATTATGTCTCTCAAGTTCTAATCGTCTTTGCTTGCAAGAAAAATCTTCGATACTAAAACTCAATTAAACTTAGGACAAATTTTGTTGTTTTTAAGTATGTTTAATAAGGCTTTGTGATAAAGGATTATCTATCTATCTAACCCAGGTACTTTTCAAATTCTTTATTATTTAAACACCAAGCTCTTTAAATCTATGCATTACAAGTACTTATTCAACAAAATAGGCTATAACCATTAATCATAGGGTCATTTCGACACCACGATGCATCATAAATAAAGTCACCCCACAGGGGGAAGTGAAAATAAAATTAGTTACACTGCTTTATCACGTGTGTAGGACCCTTAAACTGTTAGATGATACACTTAATGCGAATTGATTTAATTCTACATTTGTGATGCTTGTTTGGTTTGTATAAATCAAGCCGGTGTCAGCAAAAAGATGTAAGCCTATTTCCAATTTCAATTTCCAAAGTCAGCTGACATCCTAAAGCGGCTTTCAGACTACGCTTTACTATCACTATAGTATAAAACAAAGTCGCTTTCTCTGTCCCTTTATCCCTTTGTATGCTTAAATCTTTAACACTACGCATCGGATTTTGATGCGGTTTTTTTAATAGATAGAGTGATTCAAGAGAAAGGTTTATACGTATAATAAAACCGTGCGAAGCCGGGGCGGGTCGCTAGTTGTGCTATATAGGGTTGATGATGTTTATATCAGTAATCTAGTACCCATAACACAAGTTCTACTTAGCTTGGGCTAGAGGATGTTGTGTGGATTGTCCAGTATCCAGTATAAAAAGTACCTACGTATGGACCACTTTTGTAAGCTGAAGACAGGGCGCTATGGCACTCATTAGGGGAGGCCTATGTCCAGCAGTGGACTGATATAGGTTGATGATGATAATGATTGGCAACTTTTATTGAATGTCTATAAAATTCACTGAAACGTGTTCTTTTAGTTTTATTATTTTGATTGAATTTTCCCAAATAAATGCCATTAATCAAAAGGCTTTTAACTGGCTGAGATTCTTAATTTAATTAGAGAATATTACTATTTGTCTAAAACCACTTTAAGAAATATACCTTCTAAAACACATGCGAATCAATGGCAACAGTTTCGCACAGTCCGAAAAAATGTCAGCTGAAACATACTGGTACAAAAAGCCACATTTTTTAAAAATAATATTGGAAATTGGTTTTGTATTCTACTCAAAGCATAAATTTATCATTTTTGTAATTAAAATTTGTTTTTTTAAGCATTCCATAGGTTTAATTACATCCTTATCAAGCCATTCGAAATATTCAGAGTTTGTTATTGCGAATTATAAAACTGCTAACTTAACAGCAAAACACAAAAAAATCATCATAATTCATCTTAAATTCTCTTTTTGGTGTGTCAAGTTTGTAAAAAATAAGCTGCTGTTCAAACATTTGTCCCTAGACGGGAATCAAACCCGCTACCTAACGCTGGACCTTCGCCCGCTGCGTCATAGAGGTCGTCAAACAGATTGGTGGTATCCCGATGAGCCATTTAAAGATCAACTACAGATGATGTAGATCATCATCATCATTAACGTATATTAGTCCACTGCTGGACGTAGGCCTCCCCTAATGAGCGCCGTAGTGCCCTGTCTTCAGCTTGACGCATCCAGCATCTGCCAGCAGTCTTTCGCAGATCGTCATCCCACCTGGCCGAAGGGCATCCTACACTACGTTCGCGGTCCCCACTCAAGAACACGTTCATCCCAACGGTTTTCGGTTCTTCGCGACATATGGCCGGGCCACTGCCACTTCAGCTTACTAATTCTTTGAGCTATGTCGATAACTTTGTTTGATGATGTAGATAATTATAGTAAAATCGCTCTTCTCTTGAAGTGATCTATCTGTTCAAGATGAGCTGTGGCGAGGAGCCCCTAGGCTACACTTTGTTACTGTTTGGCGATTATGGGCCTTTGTGCGGCCAATTCACTGCGTCTGAAGGTTTAGACACATTTGTAAATAGCCACTTTTTATTTGTTATTCGTTTGAAATTAAAATTCGAAGTGCTTTATTTCCTTTAAACCTTACAGGAGTTTTTTTTGGACAGTCGTATTGAGAATCTCCTACTTTTTTGAAGACCAGGTATTGAAAATGCTTTTAGGCATCGAAACTCCTAAAGGGATTTTGATAAATGAGATATCTCATCTATTACTTCTTCTAGCTACGTGTTGTGTGCCATCGCCTTCTCTTTTCACGAAAAAAGTGAAAAACGAAGATCGAGTCCGGTTTTCTATAGTTTTCAATTAATCACTAGCTTTTTCGTATATTGTTCCATATTAATCTACTTTTTGGTCAATTTAGGTTTGAAAATAAGATGCCCGGCAAAAAAAAACTATGACAAGCCAAATAATAACTAATAAAATGCGCTTACATTTTAAAATTCGAATCAAGAACTTTATGGATTTGATGAACTTTGTTTGTCCATCAAATGTAATGAAGCGAATAAAACCTTTTTAGAGCAGGCTCAGAAAAAAGGTTATAAACTAGAACCAGACACATTAAGTATTAAAATGACACAACACAGCACAACACACAGTATTAATTTGTTTTTAATCCAGCATTACACTAAAGGTACGACATTTGCGTGTCATGTGTATCATAATATCAACGTATTAATACTTGATCTTAGTAATATCATATAATAAGTTACCTCCAGCCTTTTATCTTATATCAATGATTTTTAATCTCTTTACGAATTAGTAATAGAAAAACAACTAATACTACAACAGATAAAAAAGCTAACCCGTTCTTTTGCAAGGTATTGAAAAGGGATGTAAAATGTATCGGCTTACAAATTCGTCGTTTCACGCTCCAACCGATGACACCGCGTGATGATCACGGGTTTGACGTTTTTCATTGTAAACGAACAAATATCTCTTTATTTCCGCGTCTATTCTACTACTTCTAATGTACTTTTCTAATTATAATTACCTCTATTGCATTAAAAGAAATCTAGTTTTTTTTTGCCTTTTGTTATTCAACAGTTTAAAACGTAATTTCTAATCAAGAAAAAACTAGGAATTAATTCTGTAATTATGTAAAAAATAAAATGATAACGACTCGAACGAAACAAGCGTCTGCAGTTAGCTCAATGTTTTCAATTGTATATTACTACTACTACTTAGGTACTAGTTTTAATTTGTAGAAAATAAGCTTAGGTCATATAATTATTAAATTAGGTTTACAACATACTCGTACTTTCGATTATGACATTAAAGTTTGCAAAAAAGTTTATACCTACATATTTCTTTCCCTGATTGCACATAGATCTCGCTCTACATGTAGAGATAGACAAGTCTTTATGTACCAATTTCGAACCGAATAATATAACACTTAGGTGTGTCTAGGTATAAATGTTCTTCAATACCTAAACAATATGGCCCCGTCGCAACACCAGTAGGTACTTACTTCCTCCCAACCTATTGTTTCATCGTAACAGGTTCTCAGATCGAAATTAAAAATTCCATAACTCCTCGAACCGAGTAGGAGTCCCAGAAAAATCTCAAAGCCACCTAATTGGATACAGAATACCACTACAAAGGGGATGTTTGAGATAAAAATGAAAATTAAATCTTCCAAGCGGATGGGCAGAGTAATGTTTTTGACGGTACCGGGGCCGCCCCCTAGGGGGTGGGGGGAGCCGCAAATCGACTATCAAAATGCTGGTGAAAAAAGTTTTGTTGCGATGCTGTGTGACCGGCTGTTGCGGATTCTGCCCATTTTGATGGGCTTTTGTTTTTATTATGCGGTTTCTGTCTGGTTCGATATCGAAAATATGAGTAGAGTTGATAACTGTTCGAGGCAATGTGATCCTTATTGACTGTAGCATATAACATACATTTTGAACAATTAAAAACGAAAAGTAAAGTTAATAAGAAAGTGATACAGACCCAATTTTGTGCTTTAAATGTTGGCAGTGTTCTTAACTCAAATAATGGTCTTCAAATATTACACTCTCAGCTTTATATGTGGCTCGTGCGTTATTCCGATTAACTTTATCCTTACCTCCTTAATACCTATTATACCTTGAAAGATTTATGGATGTTTCTTCCTCTTTCACGCAAAAACTAAACGGATCGGGCTGAAATTTCGTATAGATATAGTTCTAGTCCTTGAATAACACACAGGCTACTTTTCATCCCATAAATCAGTTCCCTTGGGATAGAAATAACCTTGAAATGTTAGCATAGAAATAACGCGTGCGAAGCCGCGGGTTGATGCTAGTTTATCATCATACACCATCAACATCACTACATAATATGAAACAAAGTCGTTTTTTCTGTCCCTACGTCCCTATATCTTTATGTCCCTTTGAATGCTTAAATCTTTAAAACTACGCAACGGATTTTGATGCGATTTTTTTTAATAGATAGAATAATTCAAGATGAAGGTTTATATGTACAATAAAACCGTGCGAAGCCGGGGCGGGTCGCTAGTATAGTATAAAATACCTTTATTAACAACGAAAATTACAATCAAGGAATAGAAAAAAAATACACCTAGTATATACAATTAAAACCGTTGAGCTAACTGCAGACGGTTGCAAACAGTCTAAAGATAACTCAATAAAGTAAAAGGTTGCCTGGAAGAGATCGCTTCTAAGCGATAAGGCCGCCCATTGTACTTGTCTTATGTAATGTCTTTATGTAATGTTCTGTTTCTGGTGTACAATAAATGATTTTTGTATTGTATTGTATTGTAAAGTTAAACTTACCTTTCTTTATGGCTCCCATATCGCCGTTGCAGCCAATGCTCTGAGGTCCAGGACTGAGGCTGTGCAGCTGGTAAGGCGGAGTCCTGGTGGAATAAAACAGACATCAAATATTATAACTAAGAAATGATACTCAATGATTTTTAAATAATTCGAAATCAGCACCCACTTAGTTACCCAGTGTCTCTTTGGCTAGCTGTCTTGAACTGTAGGTTGTCTTTAGTTAACTGCACTCAACTGGAAGTTGGGTCTTTCTTTAGCTAGCTGTACTTACTTACTTTCTACTACTACTAATACTACTACTACTAGCACTACTACTACTAGTACTAGCTGTACTCTATTGTGTCTATATGCGCGGGCCAGTGTGCCTCAGGTGAATCAGGCGGTCGTAGTGTCTCTCTAGCTAGTTGTATTCATTTAGTGCCCCCATTGCTAGCTGTATTCACTGAGTGTCTCTCCAGCTAGCTTTACCCACCTAGTGTCTATTTGCGTGGGCCAGGGCGCCCTTGGCCAAGCGGGCGCGGCGGTCGGCGTGCCCAGGAGTCGAAGCCGCTCATACACCGGTGCTGAACAGTCTGAAGGAGGCTGGCTGCTGGACTTCTCCTTCTGGGCGGCCAAGTTGCGAAGTACGCGGTTTATAGAGGAAACCTGGGGGAAAAAAAGACTGTTTTAACTGTTGTCTTTTTAATTTTTTTACGTATTGTTCCCACAGAGACAGAGACTGTTTTTTTTAATTTGTCTAAGTTCGAGATGAAACTTTGGATTTTCGCTAGAGAAAAACTATGGAAATATTAAAAACACAGAGTTGGTGTTTGAGAACTGGTTTCATTATAGTGTCAGTCAACTGATAGGTATTTTAGTCGATTTTAGCAACACACCATAAACGAGATCCGAGTAAAGAAATCACTATTGATGAAATTAAGCTGCTGTTTGAACTAATAGTAAAAAAGGGGTTCAAATTGCTTGGCTCGGCTAATCCTAACTTTTTTTTTTTTATTTATTTGAGAAACAAACAGTTATAATAATTAACTAAACGTAAACATACTTAAATAATTTCTAAACCAGCTAAGTTTCCTCCTTTAAAAAATACATTATTTGGAAGCAGACAGTTCAGAACACATTAATACAAATTTTTACTAAACAAGGAAAAATAAACTAACAATACTGGGTTGAAAACAAAAAACAAATATTTTAAACACAATGAACCATAAACTAAAAGCAAAACAAATAAAGAGATAAGTACATCAATGGTTGGCAATGCATACATTAACATCTTTGCGGAATTTGTACAATGAAGTGTTAAAAATATCAATGTCACCGAAGGTGCTATTAAATTGATCACAGGCTCTTGAGAGGAACATATTTTTTCTATAATTTGTATTAGAGGAGGGCGTCCAAAACGTCCAAACGTCCAAACTTATCCTATTATTGGCTCTAATTTATCACATGGCTTATTAGCTGTTTAAAACAATATTTTAAAAACAATGTTTCGAGATATAAATAGTACCTAGTACAAAACATTTTTTAATAAAAATTCTTATCATTATAAAATCAATGATATAATCCCGTGTTTACGACAAAGGCCGACCCTGACATCTCAGATCAGAAGGGCGTGCAATAAATTGATTATTAATTTTACTTTTTAGTCCTTTGCTGCGACGAAACAGGATTGGAGAAAGATGTCTTTGTTCGATTTTTAATATTTGGTTCAGTAGAAATGATTTGGAATTCTGGGTAGAGATTATATTGAGAAAAATATTGCTTGAGAAATATTTATTTGTCAGTAGAAATATATTTTATACTTATGCCAGATAATTTTTAATTTTTTTGCCGGTTAATTTAGCAAACTAGCTTTGTCTAAAGTGAGGTTTATATGTTGAATAAACAGTCTCTTAATTTTTGTATTAATCAAATCAAACAAGTTTAACGTTGATAAAGATTTACTTATCAACGTTAAAATTGTTTGATTTGAAAATTTTCATGTTATAATCCATTTTTGAAAAGTGAGCGAAAACCTATAAATGTTTTAACCCTGGCATGCGTAAGGCTTGTCGACAGCGCGTTAGTACGGAAGACCCCCCAAAAAACACCAGGCCACCCAAAGCTACCTGAACGCCAGACCAAAAAGGTCCCACAACCAACTGTCACTGTCATATGACAGCGCGCGAAACGGACATGGCACGTAACTTAGACGTAGGGCAGGAAGGCTGATAGAAACGCGATACCTTGCAGCGCGGTGGTCTCTGCCTGGCCTGACTGGCAGATGACAGCATGCCCGATGGACCGAGAAAGCGTGCCACGTTCCATTTTTTGTCTATGACTAAGTTTTGTTTTGTATTTTGTTTCATTTTCTATCAAATGATATTATTTAAAAAAAGAACCCGTCGATTTATTTCTTTCCTTGGTAATGTTTGTGCAAAACATTCTAGGTTCAAAACATGCAAGCATGTATTAAGTTAGTATGAAGTAAAAACCTCCAGAGTTCCGTGTTCCTACTTAATTACTTAAGTAGATAAATATGTAGTAAGAAGAGGCACTCTGGAAAGAAATTGGAATGGAAAAATATAGTTAAAAAGAACTTTATTAAAAATCGGAGTTCATTCTAACAACCAATAAAATTATAAAAAATATCGCAAAGGGTTAAACTTTTCGTACAAATGAAATGGAAATTTTTAACAAGGCTTCTTAGCACGAGTCGGAGTCAATGATTCGAGCCAATTAAATGTTTATCTCATTTGTTTTCTCGTTATTTTCTAAATAAACAACAATTTCGTGTTTAATTGCTCTGATTATTTCGTTGAAATTACAAAATTCATAGAGTAGATAGACCTATTTTAGCAAGGTATACACTGACTGACGTAAAATAAAGGTTCTTTTTTACAGATTTGTTCATTGGTAACTTTTCTTGGGAGTTTAGAAGATTTTATTGAAGAGACTTCATTATTGCGATACAAATTTAAATTTAACAAAAAACTCTATTTAAAAAAGGAACGCAAAACCAAAATTAATTTTCAATACTTATTAAATAAGGTTATTTTTTTTCAGTAGGTTATTTCTTAACTACTGACTACTACAGATGAGTCCGACCTTAATTCTTGTTTTTTTTTTAAATTAAATTTCAAGTTGTAATTTTTGAAATAAATAATGGAGAGTAATATTGTGTGGTGAATCCACACAATATCATCTGGCCCCAAGCTACGCAAAGCTTGTGGTAATTATTTATTACGTTCGTGTAGTAATAAGGATATAACATAATAGTTATTTATCAACGTAAGGCCTCTGTAATATATTAGGTAAGCCTTTTATTATGTACCTCTTTAGGTATTTAGTTATCATCTTTATCCTTCTAAGAATCAAATGTTTGAAGACAAAAGTTTTTCTACTAAATTTACTCGGAGCATAGGCATTTCAAAACACTGCGGAAGCTCTCCTAAACCGACCGAACCGCGCAAGTGTGGCCATGTGTGAAACCGTCAGTACAGGGGTTGCGGGTTGCCATATGTAAAAATAAAAGTAAAACCCAAAGGACCTGTAAACAGTCCTGTAATTCGAATCACACACATGGATTCGTCCAGCGATTTCACACAAATCGACCAATTCACCAATTAGTAAATAACCCTTATTTTTGTTTGTATGTATTTTTTTAAACGAGCGAATTTAGACAATGTTCTCCTAATAGTTTTATAACACAATGGGTGCATTTCATGTGATTGGCTCTTAATACTTTTTTTGTGGGTTTCAAGATGTTAACACGGTGAATTAAATTTGATTTAATTGTATGGTTTTCAAAACAGGTACCTAATCTTGGTTTCATGGGAGATTACGAGCGAAGAACCCGTTTTATTAGGATTACAAATGTATAAATCTAAATTGTACAGTTTTTAAGTTTTTGTGAATCACAAAAGATACGTCTTGAGGTTAATTTTATCGTAGGAGCTGAAGTTATGTATTTTTTAGGTGTGTGAACGCAGAACTTTTTTCTAAGTGAGCTGATTTTGATGATTTGGTATTTTTTATTTAAAAAAAGCAACAACAACGCAGTGTACACCATAATATGGAATTTAGGCTATTTCTTAAAAATAATCCAGGTAATGATTTTCGATTTGTACAGGAATAAATCGAAAATTGTTCAGTCATCAATCTTTCCCAGGTACAACAGTGCTGGACTATCCACACAGCATCATCTAGCCCTAAGCTAAGCAGAGCTTGTGTTATGGTTACAAAATAACTCTTATACTTAATATATTAGAATCATTTTTTCATTATAAGTACAAAGAAAACACTAAAAATCCCAATAAATTTGGATTTAATATATTCTTAGCGAATATATACGGGGTGTCTAGATGTAAAGTATCGAGAATCAAAGAATACCTATATTCTTTTCAATTATCTATTACCATAGACCTTACCTATAAGCCAAGTTTACATAAGAATTCGTTTCAAGGAATAACGTAGGTAAGATTTACTTGTTGTTTAACAAAAGGTACTTAATCTCATTAAATCAAAATCGAAATCCCATTCGAAAACAGAATTTATCGATCAACAATACCTTTATGCAATGCAATCGATGAGAACTCACCTAATAAATGTGCATATCATTTCACTCTAACGACTTCGAATAGGATCAATAGGCCTTACACCTTGAACTCTCAATGAAGTCTTAAAGCTCCATAAGGGCCCGACGCAAGCCCCCTGTAGCGCCACAACGTATTGACATATTCCCAATCAAACAAAACAGCTCCTTAAATATTGACCCATTTCTTTGATTACAATAGAAATCGACAATTAAAATAAAATAGGTATCGTGGGAATCGGTCGAATTATATAAATGTGTAAAGCGACTTTTGGTATCATTTAAGGGCGTTTTTTTTCTTAAGGAGGCGTTTTTGTGGTTGCGGGGCGGGCAAGTCTTTGTGTTTAATTGTTGTCTCGTGATGTCTTGTAAGCACCTTTGTAGATAGATTTATTTGTTTGGATATGAGTGTAATTTAATTATGGGCTTATTTTCTCATGATTATGAATGAGGTGTTTCTATTCAGTATTCACGGGGTCAGTGAAATATTATACCGGAATTGAGTTTGCGATTTCGTCGAGAGGTTGGTTCTTTGTTTTGCAAAAATAAGATTTAGGTTAGCAGTTTTAGACGAATTCAATAATTTGGAAAGTTTTTCGTATTTCTTACTGAAGAATTAAGTACGTACCTTCCTATTTTTTTTAATATTGTAGGTATTTCTGAATTCATCTTTTAATATGTGGTTTTTAAATCAGAAATATTGTTATACATCAAAACCTTATAGAAAACATAAGTCAAAGTAATTGCTGTTCACCCTTTGATGTGTACCTACATATCACTAATCCGAATCCACTTCAACTAATTCATTACGCTGCAAGAAACTATAAAACAAAGCGAATAAAAAACAAAGAAAGAATGACAAACAAATGTCCCTATGCAAGTCAATAGCGCAAAAATGCGCACCTACGGCTATTACTATTTATTCTGTGAAATTCTAAAGGCCCTACGCTTACTTGCAGAGGCCCCACGCTAACTTGCAAAGAGCTTGCAAAACGTTGAAAACATTCGAGAGAAAGTCACCAAAAATATTGACTCGCTAAGTGCCGACTTGGCGTACAATAGAGCCAGCAGGTCGGCTTTTGTCGGCACCCTCCTGTACTCCACAATGCACTGCTTTTTATTTTCGCTTTAAATATCGCGAGTGAGGTAAAGATTTTAGTGAAATGTGAAAGAAACGATCTGCGGGTTACAAACGGAAGATTTCTCTCGCATATTTGCGTCACTTTAAGCTTTTTAAAGTATTTGAACATGAAAGTAGTGAGTAGAAACCACTCATCCTTGCACTATATGTAAAGAGAGATTTTGTATACCTAACTAGTCTACGTAATAACTGTATTAAGTTACCTGTGTTATTAATAACGCTATGCCGTCATACATGTGCAATGAAACAATTAAAACAGATTACTTACCTACAACTTAATTGAATCGAATTCAGAAAAATCCATTCCGTATAGATGAAATTCATGTAAAAAAACATTTCTCGAGTAATAAATATCATCTTCATTCCCACCACCTTATATTTTAAAACCAAGTGAAACGTTTTTTCTTCCAACGGAACCTAACAAGATTTTAAAGTTTTTTCCCTGGTACAAAGTATCATTGAGCTCATTACAATCTGTTAGTAAAAGTAATAAGCAATCAATCTATGCTCAGCAATCAGAGAAAGCGACGATCAATAGAACACCCTCTATTTACGCGTTCCGTTTTACGCCATGCTTTACAAGATGGGTCTCGCAAAATAAAATAAAAAAAAATCGCTCTCTAAGCTTATTGAAAAGTATTCGCGCCCTGCGTTCACGGCGTCTGAACAAATATAAGATAATTTTCTCGCTTCGCCTCACTCGGTATTTAGGGGGCACCTTTCATACTTACGGCACCGTTTGATAGGTACGCGGGAATGGAACGTTTTTAATGTCATTTATTTTCGAATTCGGAACGCGTTGTTTTAAGCAGGAGTGATTTGAATTGATTTGTTGAAAGCTCTACACAGCCGAAATTGGTGACAAGTGTTTCACGTGTCTTTTCACCAAATTTATCTCAAGGTTACCTTACCTACTAAAATTGTTGGATATAATGTAGGTAGGTAGTTGATAAACTTTTAACACAAGTAATTTTAGATTTAAGGTAGATGCATTACGCACAATGGTAAATATTTCCTGTCCCAATATTTTTTTCATCTTACATTTAGTCTAGATAATATTTTTCATGAAACTCTTAAGCTAGAAGAAAGTATATATCTACTATACTATGTAGTGATGAATTTCTGGTGAATCTACTACAAATTTAAGTTAGGAGCTTACACATTCTCTGAAAAAAATGTTATTCTTGGTCAAGCGCATGACGTGGCCATTCGACCATGCACTCTCGTAAATAATAACTATGTAAGTGCGATTTTCCGATTTTCACGCTACGCTCCAGACATTTTCGTTAAATTCATCCCCGGAAGAATCCTTGAAAACGGACGGCGTTTGACGTGAAATGATTTGTATCCTAACCGAGTAGATATAAAGTCTAATATTGATAGGTATTGTTTGTTTGAACGAAATAATAGGGTCGTAGTGTGACTAAGTGAATTTTCACGGTTATAAAACTGCAATGAAATTATGGATGATTGAAAGTCAAACAGGAGACGGGGGTAAAAACATGAAATACTTACAAATAAGGATCATAATAATATTAATCTAAGAACACGGTTTTATTTAATAAATAAGATAATTTATTAACTAGGTAAATAAAATAAAATTTAGTTTTCCTATTTCTGCTATTAGAAGATCTACTACATCTTTATATTTAACTAAGCAATTGATTGTAAATTTCATATTAGTAGATCAACTACATCTATATCTTTAACTAAGCAATTGATTGTAAATTTCATATTAGTAGATCAACTACATCTATATCTTTAACTAAGCAATTGATTGTAAATTTAATATTAGAAGATCTACTACATCTATATCTTTAACTAAGCAATTGATTGTAAATTTCATTGTTATTAAACATTCTAGTTCTCTAAAATCTCACCTACGAGGAGAAAATAACCGACAAAGTATTTCGAAGCTGTTTTATTTTCGCAAAATACTTAATTCATTGTAAAAATATATGGTTTAATAATGGTAGGGTCAATACAATTATACTATGGCACATCTTTGAGAGCCAACCAAATGGCAAAAGTCAATTGTGTTTAGCTGGCGAACCGGTATCGTCCCAACATTAATGATTCCCATTTTAATAACAATAAGTCAGTATTATTATTAAAGGTACAATAAGTATAGTGTATGATTGGCACGGGGATAAACGCTCGAGTGATTCAGAATGACAGTTTTTTCAACGGATTTTTGACGTTACATTTTAACTTCCGAATTTATAAAAAAGCCAAATATGCATGGGGTGCAAAAATAAAAAAAAATATATATTTGGGTAAGTATTTGGATTTTTATTCGAATCAATCTCAATTACGATATCGAATTTTGATATGTATAGAGTTTTATCGAATAAAAATATCGGATACGAAAATGTGGATGAACTGAGATGTCTGTCTAGCCCTTCCAAAATGATGGCTGGTAATCGAATGTTATCTAAGCTATTAATAAGTTTTCTAATTATATTATTATTTTATTCTAATATCTACTACATTCACCGCCATAGGTTTTCAATCCGGCTGAATGATTTTCTATGCCCTTGAAACTAAACTGTGCTTGTATTTGGGATTTTCTCTAAATTTATGTAGGTACTTTCAAATGTATATCATGGATGCCGTCGAAATTTTCATTTCATTTATTAAAATATACAGCCATATTGAGAATATTTGCCTTTTTTGAGTCTGTTAATAAAAGAAATCACACCTAAACGAGATGAGGCATACCTTTAACAAACTAATCACCTTTGTTTCCGCAATCATTAGAAATCTGATTGGTGGGCCACAAAGCGCAATATTGCGTGGAATTGGCTCTTTGCTTGGTTAGGCGTCGTTGTGATTGGGTAGGCAAATGCATTTCGCTTGTTCAGATAACATTTGATAGTATCGATCTGGGTAATGCAACGCGCATTGCGTGCGCGTTGCATTACCCAGAAACGAAACGTGTCTTATAGAGAAGACTCCGAAATTGTAATCTATCCGTATCTATCTATCTATCTTGAGTTTCTTATGTGATAATAATCATAAAGCATTTTAATGAACGAAAAACATGAGTTTTTTAGCAAAATAATTGTATTTTTAATTAGTAATTTTATCAACAATCAGGTTCATAGTGTTTGCATGATTTGCAGATCTTTCTCGTAGTTCGGGTGGTTTTTATCTCTACATAGGTACATATAAAAATTAAACGTTAAAATGTATTTAAGCACATAATTTTTTTTTCTCTCAATAAAATTTGACAATGTACATACCTATCAAAGTAAGACTATAATCAGGACGATTTTTTAATTTTTCGTTAACCCTTAATTTTTAATCGGTATTAAGTATTTTTTTAGTAGCCTTATATTATTATTTTTATTTATGTTCTTTATGGTACCTACGTAATAAAGTGATTTGCAAACACAGATTATTTAAAAACCCTATGAAAAAAATGTCTCGTAAAAATAAGGGTAACATTAAACGAGTGCGCGAAACAAGGGTAAGTTTAAACAAGTGTCGTTGTGTAAATCCCGTTAGCACGGCACGGTGCGCCTGCATTCAAATGAGCGCATATGTTGCGTGTTTCACGCACTTCTGTGTAATCCGCTACTTGCAGGATGAACAACATATTGAAGGACTTTAGTGGTTTATTGAACATCATTTTTTGAGTTGCATTTATTTTGGTTTGATGGTTATCATTTTTAGTATTTTGATAATCTCGACTGTTTTTAACTTTTTCTGCCCCCGAATACTTAAACGCAAGTTAAAGTAAATATCTCAGTTAAATTAAAGAAACTGATATTGTTTTTCTGTACATATTAGTGAAGACGTAGGCGAGAAAGGAATTGTCAATGAAAAGCACTAGTTAGATGTCTTTTTTAATTTGTTGTGTCACTTGAGACTTGCTTAAATCTGAGTATCGTTTGCGTATTCAAGTGTGACTGTCCATAAATGTTAAGGAAGTAAATATCTTATTTTGCAATGTTATTAGGAATATCAGTCATATAGTATTATATATACACTAGCTGGTGCCCGCGACTTCGTCTGCGCATGATTAGTATTTGGAGTACTCGCGATTTTACTTGCGTAATTCCCTTTCCCGTGGGATTTTCGGGATAAAATAAAACCTATTTCTTATTCCAGCTTATAATCTATCTCTATGCCAAATTTCATCCAGATCCGTTCAGCAGTTTTTGCGTGAAAGAGTAACAAACATCCATTCATCTATCCATTCATACTTCCCTTTCCCGTGGGATTTTCGGGATAAAATAAAACCTATTTCTTATTCCAGCTTATAATCTATCTCTATGCCAAATTTCATCCAGATCCGTTCAGCAGTTTTTGCGTGAAAGAGTAACAAACATCCATCCATCTATCCATTCATACTTACAAACTTTCGCGTTTATCAGTTCAATTCAGTTTGGTTCCCCTGGGCTATACGGGTTTTCAAAAATTTCTCACAGCATCTGAACGACGCGTACACACGCGTCGTTCAGTGATGCTGTGAGAAATTTTTGAAAACCCGTATACCCCAGGGGAACCTAACTGAATTCCGGGATAAAATGTATCCCATGTCCAATCGTCCCGAGTTCCATTCGAATTCATTCACTTCCTCGTGATGCGTGGTTAAAGAATTTTTCTTTCACCCTCTCTCCCAGGGGAACCTTACCGAATTCCGGGGTAAAAAGTATCCCATGTCCTTCCTTGTAGTATGAACTCAAATCGTCCCAAGTTTCATTCCAAGTCATTCAGCAGTTTCGGCGTGATGCGCGGTAAAGGATTTTTACTTTCATACCCTCTCCCATGGGAACCTTACTGAATTCCGGAATAAAAAGTATCCTATGTCCTTCCTCGTAGTATGACCTATAATCATGCCGAGTTTCATTTAAATCCATCAAGTAGTTTCGGCGTGATGCGCGTTTACGATACAGACAGACAGACAGACAGACAGACAGACAGACAGACATGAATGAAAAAAATTACAGTTTTGGCTTGAGTATCGATAATAGAGTGCACTCCAAAAAAAATTTTCAAAATATCTTCAATGTACAGAATTGGACCTGTTACAGTTTTATTTTATGTATAGATATAGATAACATAAGCTCTACTTAGCTTGGAGCTAGATGATGCTGTGTGGATTATCAAAAAAAATGGTTAAACAGAGTTTTATTTTAAATTTTTTACTCGATTGCGTGAGAACGAGGTTTATCGTCAAAAAAGCATCACTTTGATACTAGAAAAAAGTTTTATTTTTGGGTAAAAAAGCTGGTAGGTACCACGTTTTACGTGTAGAGCAGCGGAGTAGAGCAGGCCTAAACAAGACAAACAAGAATTTCAATTGATTTCACAATTTACGTCTGGTATTGCATAATAAATTTAAAACAATCCGACATGCGAAATTCGTAAAAAAAAATGATTCTTGCTTAGTTCCAAAAATAGAGGAACTTAGTTTGATATGCAACATTACAGTAGGACCCACTCAGTTTTTACGAAGAGAAGAAGTTTCAAAGTAATTAAATTCACAGCAGATAAAAATACATTGAACTCACTTAAAAAGCTAACACCAAAAATAACTATTTACTTACCTTCTATACAATAGATATCTACAGTATTTACTTGTTGAGCATTAATATATTCAAAGTGAGTCCGGGAGCTCTCACGCTTCAGCGCACATCAAACAGCCGTGGTACCTACCAGTCATAATCAGATGTTTAGGTTTCTTTGATAACCGACATTAGCGTCTTAGAGGAATTTAATTTGTCTTCTTGTTTGAACAGGCGGGGTTATATTTAGTTATTCTGTGACTTGACGGACGTTTTACGTTGTTCCATTTTGCCCTAATCCACTTTGCTCTTCTAGTGTTTAGCTTGTTGTTTGAAGACAGTAGTGGTAATCCGGTTTTAACCAAAAAACAACTAATCAATTTTAAAATCGTCTAGTAATAGGAATAATCACCCTTTTTAAAGTTGAAATGGAATCTAAGCGTAGTACCTAAGTTTCGTTTTCAATCTCACAGAATCAACACCAATCTACCTTTATGTTTTACATGAGAAATATGAAAAATAACCTTAAACTGTCTAAGATGCTAAAATGATTTTTTTATAGAATTAGAAAAAACAACATGCCGTATGCAGAATGCAGTATTTAAATTTCAGTTTTAGATTTTTTAATACTATAGGAATTATTATTATTGATTAATTAATAACCAATCGATTCGCAGTATAGCTCTCTCACTCAACACATACCAAATGTGAAATATAATAACCTCAAGGAAATACTACTTATAACTGTTTAGTAGTATATTTTGTGGTAGCTTAGTCCTCGATCACCGCACAATTTAAAATTTTACATCGTGCTATACAAGTTTTATTTCCAACCGTATAATTTATCTTTAGAACACTTACCTAGTGACATCTAGTAGGGGACAGACATCTGTGAAATCATTGTCAAATCGATTTGATATTCTAAATTTGAATTATGCGGTTTGAAATAAGCTTGTATTGCACGACTTATGTATGTTTAGTATCTGCCCGCAGCTTCGTTTCGTTGTTTCTATGGTAACTCTTATCGATATGAATCCCATGTAAACTGGCATGCTACTTTTCATCTAATATCAGTGCCCATGGGAGAGACATAGTCTGGAGACGTTTCAATAGAAATAACACCACTAGTATACTATTTTTTTGTCTTAAGGATTACCTTAAAAGCATTTAGCTCTTATTTAACTTCTACAAGTATTAACTTAATGCTCATCTGGGAATATCTGGTACAAAGTTGCGGGGAAAAGATAGTAAAAAAATGCTTATATCGAAGTACCCTCTCGTTAACATGAGTTATGAGACGCACCCCAGTCCGGCTGGAACATCTAATAGCCCCTGTCGATGCCAAATGACGTGTCGATGTATTGTTGTGTTGTCACCTTTGTTATTTAATGTGGTAACACTGGTGATAGTGACTCTAGGGCTGTCAAAGTTTATTTGTTTAGTATAACTGTTGGCAAAAATTTACTCTGGATATTTCTACTTATTCAGATAGATTGATTAGTGCAACGTTTTTGAAAAAAAAAACAAGTGAAAACTAGAATTTAATTTTTTTATTCGGAATAAGAACACTAAACGGTGCACATTCCCCGAAAGCATTTAGATGTAACATTTTATAATAAGTTTGCGAGCGCATTACCTGAGCAATAAAGCATTCGCCTCTAATGTAATCCAACAAGACGCGATTTTAATATTTTTTCTGTAGACTTTTCAGTTGTTTTTACCGTGTCAGAAAAAGCGACTATTTCTCTTTCTCATGTAATGCTGGTCTGAATGATACATTACAGACGAATGTTTGCGGCCAAAGAGTGCTAAAATACTTTAATAGTTAAATTTGGAATGCCTGTTTTAGCAGAGCTCTACAAATTACATACCTACTTCTTTTTATTTCAAACGGATACAGTTTCTTGCAGGAAAAACAATCGAGATTTTTTAAGTAAGAGGGTTGGCCCTCTTCCTATTACTTTCTGTTGTTATGTGCAAAAAACGTTAATTAAACAAAATAGTGAAAGGAAAGTATTAACTTCATAAGAAAAATCTGATAATCATCTCCCGTCTCCAATTCTGATCCATAACTGACACACGCAGGGGAATCCCTGCGTGACAGCCCTATGCATAAATATGCACTACCGCTGACCGCTATCCATCTCTCTCCCACTTGTGGGACGAGCCGCCCTCGTGCTCTCTCACTCTGCAGATATTTATTATAATTTTATGCGGCGTCCACGGTATGCAGCTTTTGTGTATTAAACGATGTACTTGTCAGCTTTTTGTTGTAGGGTGGTGAATATAATGCAGCCAAATTATGAGTTGAGCTGTCAGCGGCCTAGTGTGCGGAAATTGTTGAATACAGAACTCTTTTCAATTTTTGGCTTGTACTCCGGATTTCGCTTAGGAATAGTTTACGCCAAGAAAAGTCTTTATCTAACAATGTTTTTGTCTAAACTCTACTTTGTGCGAAATGTGTCGATAGAAATTTCGACTGCGTTTTATGCGGGAAGACTTGTAAATAAACGTCCGCATAGTGCAAGTTTCCCTAAGTGACATGTCAACAGATAAGTTGGCAGCACTATTTGCGACTGTGATGAATATGAATGAGTTTTTTCGTGTGATTTCGTTAATCTGATGATTGTTGGGTGTCATCTGACACCTTTCCTATAAATATAATTATAGACAACTGTCTGTAATTATGTTTATAAATACTATAGTAGGTATTATCGTAAGTTGTCGACTTAGACAGATAGATACTAATGTGCCTAATGTGTGTGTATAGAACTGATGTGTCGTTAAAATGGTTTAGTTTTGATTTAAATCAGATTTTAAACAATATTTTATTTTATTGTTTTCCATATGCGATTCCAAGAAATGTTTAAGTCAGTTTAGCTTTGCGAATTTAAATATTCATAAAAAAGTAATCTTCCTAATATAGTTTGGTTGGAACTCAAATGGTTAATAGATCTTGTAAAATTAATGGGCTATCGTTGTTAAGGTAGAGAAAGTGAAACATCAACTAAGTTCGATAAAAGTCGAGTGCTACGGGCGTCGTAGAAGTGCTACGAAATGCGTAGCACTGCAATATGCGTAGAACAAATGCGCTACGCATATGGTAGCTTACTTCAAAAGAAAGGTTTTGTGGTGCGTAGGATCAGCTAGATCAGTGATAGTTCTTAGTAAATACATTTATCGTCATTTGACGCCGATTGTGGCGCAACGGGCAAAGATCCGCCTGCGACTCAGGAGGTTTTCAGGGTTCGGTTCCCACCTCGGGACAAATGTTGGTATCGGTTACTTAGTTTAGTAAGGAAACAAATGCCTACACAAGCTTTTGAAAAGAATATGAACATTTGCTTAAAATTACCAACATTAAGAATAAAGAGCAATACGCCCGAAAACTCAAACGCAAATCAGATTTAAGACAGTCTCAGATGACGATATTTTGATTGATTTTCATTGAAAATTGTCGAACTTGGGCAATTTGAGTCGTGCTTAAAAGTGAGTTGCCTGAATATTCGGGGGTAAGTGTTACTTAAATGATATAAAGCCCAATCATAAAAAGCCGTCACACACAGAAGCCATGGCCGGGCCGGAGGCGAAAGCGTGCGTGTTTTATTCTATTGAATCATATGAAAGACTACACATACACCGGAGGCGGTGGCGGTGCGGTACCAATAGGATACATCCGCACGCCTTCGCCTCTGGCCTGACCACGGCTTCAGTGTGTGGCGGCTTTTAAAGTTACTTATCCATGGACACATGGATTACTGGACTCAGTGGCAGATTGTAGATCGGCCACAATCTCGCAGGATGTCCAGATTGCTTGTATTAGCAAAATCGCATCAACTCCGCTAGACAAAATGACGAGCGCTGGCTCTGTAGGTACGTAACGTCAGCAAATAAGTTTTATAAGGAAACAATGTGGAAATTATGAATAAGACGAAGATAAATGATATGCAGATGCCTTATATTGAATGATTAATAAGATAAAATAAAACTCGTTGAAACAATTTTGACATTTTTGTTTTTAGTTTACGTGTTTACGTTAGGCATAGAGCTAAGTAACGCAAAATAATGTTCGAAGCTTCCTTTCTTCTTCTTCCTCCTGCAAAATAAGTGTTAATGCCAATTGCCAATTGTAATTTTTCGTTTTGATTTTTTTGCTATAGATACATATTTATATTCTTTCTTACTTATTATAAACGGCTTTTATTATTTTTCCTAGTCGTTTTGACTGGAGTGGAAAATACTCATTAAATCAATTAAAAAATATCGACGTATAAGTAATGACTTTTATTTTTATTTCTGAATTCTATAAAAAAAATAACACATATCTAAATCAACTAGTAATTTAATTCAGAACTGCAAAAACCATTAAAAACAAATGTAATATTCCTTCCAAGATCCTATTTTAAACTGAAATTAACGTTTTTTTTTCTGCCAGTCCCTAGACGGAATGTTATTAAAAGCCGATACGATCAGCTGATACGAGATAAGATCCGTTATCCCGTTACGCACAAACAGAACATATTGGGGGGATCGAATTAAACTGTTTTATTATGCTATCCCTACAAATGAGGTTTAAGATGATTTTGATAGAGAGACTTTGACATACGTTGTTTTTGATTTGGACTTGACGATGTTTTTGATTTTGAATTTACATTGTTTTGATTTTGACTTGAGGTTGTTTTTGATTTTGACTTTACGTTGCTTTTGATTTTGACTTTACGTTGTTTTCTATTTTGACGTCGTTTTCCTAAGCTTTCTGGATCAAGTGAAAATTTAGAATATAATAATAATAATAATTTTGGACAATTCACACAGCACCATCTAGCCCCAAAGTAAGCTATTCAAAGCTTGTGTTATGATGGGTACTAGATAACTGATATATTTAATAGGTACATTATATACATAGTCAGATATTTTTTATTATTCATTGAAAACACCCAATAAACGTAGTCTAGCTCTTGTGTAAAACATAGGCTACTTTTCATTACATAAATTATAAAAACCCTTTGATTATATACTTGTCTAGATGGAGTGTTGCGCTGCAATCGCAACAAAAACAATAGGCCAGACTTGAAGCGCTTGTGTGCGAATTACGCACACAAGTATGTGTAACTACAAGCGTGCTACGTCACATGTGGCTGTACTGAGTGATACCAGCTCTTGAATATTTCCCATAATAATAGGGAAAAAATGTTTAGATTTTGAATCATCTATAATTATTTGATTTTAAATATCAATTTACTTTTTAGAATGTTGTACATATGGATTACTAAGTAAAATATATGTGTAAGGAAAAGTAAAAATATTATTGAAAATTAAAGTTTATTTATAATATTGTAGTACTTAATTATATTTATACAAGTCATAAAATCATGCTTACAATTGGATTATTTACATATAGATACATTTGACGACCGTTGTGGCGCGGAGCGTTGGGGTAAACATGTTCTTGAGTGGAGACCGCCACTCGGCAAACGTAGTGTAGTAGGACGCCCTCCGGCCAGGTGGGATGACGATCTGCGAAGGACTGCTGGCGGATGCTGGATGCGGCAAGCTGAAGACATGGCGCTATGGCGCTCATTAGGGGAGGCCTATGTCCAGCAGTGGACTAATATAGGCTGATCATGATTATGATGACGATGAATAAGAAACGAAAACGGGTTCGTATAAAAGCGATCCCGCAATCAGAAACGCCCTATCTCTATGGCATGTACCTAGTAGCAACCTCAATAGGGGCAGTCTTATGGGGGGCAGGGGGTATTTAGCAGTTTCGACTCAATCTACGGCTCCGGCAAAATCTCGAAAAACATTTGTTGGGTCGTGAGTAAATACTTTTTTCATATTAGCTATTATTCACTATGGAAATGTTGTATTCATAGAGCAGGCAACCCAGTTAACATGGCGTCAAATGGCATCGTATTTAAGGACAACATTAAAACTTTATTATTAAATTGTTTCGTTAACTTACAGTGATTCTAAGTGTACTTACCGATGATAAGTAATTTCTTTAGTTGTTTTCAATCGTCCTTTGTAATTCCTGCACACTTTTATAGCGCAAATCGTCATCTTTATTTGTCACGAAACGCGTGTGCGCCGCACAAAGTCAGAGTCGCCACTAACGAGGCGGGATCAGCTTATGAGCCAACAGTTGGCTGATATATTTTTTGGCGTTTTGACGCTCGAACTATCTATCTAGACAAGTATATAATCAAAGTAAAAACCATGGGATTAAATGCCTTTGAAAAGTTTCCATAGAAACAAAGCGTGCGGAGCCACGGGCATGATACGAGTACATTAAATTTGTTTATCTTATTGTCATTTTAGTAAATGTAGTTAGTTTGTGTGAGAAATGCTTTTTTTAAACCTAAGTATGAGCTCATTTATTCAAAATGCACCTCTAAAATAAAATCTGTTTGACAGTAAAAAAAGACCGATAGGGTGCGAAGTGAAGCGGCATAAGTACCGCCTAGCACGTGCGAGTAAAGCCGGGATATGCAATTTTTGTATTATCCCTACTTATTATTATTGCTCTATTTCGTATTATGGCCCTATTTTCAAAGATATTGACGCGTTTATTGCTGGTGAGATCGTGTTATTTAGTTTCTACAGCAGAGAATGGTCATCTGCAGGATTGTTTTAATTAGATCGAAATCTGACACAAGATACAAATATTTGAGTATTTTTTAATAATTTCCGCTTTCTACAAAGAATCACACTAGACGAAAAATACTTATCCACAAATTGAAAACCATTTTTTACGACCACAACTTAACATAAACTTCGATTTTCGCGGTGTCACCCGCGTAGTTCCCGTTTCCGTGAGAATTCCGGGATAAAATGTATGCCTATGTATTATTCCAAACTAATAATCTATCCCTGTGCCAAATTTCATTCAGATCCGTTCAGAAGTTTTTGCGTGAAACAGTAACAAACATCCATCCATACAAACATTCGCGTTTATAATATTAGTAGGATATTTGCTCATATTCGTTTCTTAATGTTTTTTATTTTTAGTCATATTTATACAAAATGTACCCAAAAGATAGTAGAACAGCGAAAATACTGTACTAAGAAGACCCACTAAGAAATACAGAAATACTTGCTATAATTTATAAATTTTTGCCTTGGACTACATGTTTGAACGATCTACAGATATTTGTACGAGGCGTTTTCTATGAATACTAGTAAAAAAAAATTTTTTTTTTATCTAGTTCCCAAACAAAAGCTCTTAGCTTGGGGCTAGATGATGCTGTGTTGATTCACCTTTTTCTACGCTAGCTTCCATATAGGTATTAGATACCTACATTTAATTATCTATATCTATAGAAGGTGAAACACGTGTCTCGCTACGGGGAAGCAGTTTATTGGATAAAGCCATGTAATTAACTCGTTGAGATTAATCGTGGGGTTGCGTGACACAGCCCTTGTGATCTGATAGCGGGTAAATGAGGACCGAGTGTGGGTAAAAATTCACAAATCATAGGTGTAAATGAGACGTTTCCCACATAATTTCACGTGTTTTACAAACTACATATTTACCTTATTCAAATTGTTTAAAGCAACTATGTGGTTCAAGTTTTTTTTTAATGTTGAATGATTGAGGATAAACTACAACCTTTATTAACAACGAAAATAACAATCAAGGAATAGAAAAAAATAAAACTAGTATATTCAAGTGAAACAATTGAGCTAACTGCAGATGGATGCAAACAGTCTAAAGGTAGCTCAACTGATCCATGTCCATCCATAACGAGTCGAAAGCGTCCCCAAAATATTTTATTCTCAAAGAACATTAAGTTTTCACTTATAGAGAAAAGTTTTATATTAATTTGTATTTAATTATAACTGTTCTAATTAATTAATGTAATATTCCAAAGTAAGAAAAAGAGCAGTTGAAGTTAATAAAATAGGATTTCTCAAAAAAATGAATGGTCAGGTCTAGATCAAATTAATACATGAAAAGCTCCAGCAGTCTAAAAATGAAATTTTCAAAGAGTTCCATCTGAAATGTATGTACCAACTTTTTTATATAGTCATCAGAAAGCGAAGTACGTCTATATATAACTGGGTAACTAAATAATAAAAAATAACTTTATGTTTTTTCATATAGAATTTTATTTAAAAAAGTATATTTCGATACGGTATCGAGACCGGTACAATATAGCATACTCTCCCATATATTTTGTATAATTGTTAAAACTTTTAAGCCCTGGCTAGGCCACACTCGCACTCGACGAATCTTGTTCCATAGACGAAAGTCCCTACTTACACTAGTTTTTTACCCCGAAGGAGCCCCAAAGCGACTCGTGCAAATGACACTGTCATTACCGTCAGACAACAATCGCAATTTTCTATATTTATTTACTCTTCCGATTACGCTCTCAACAATATAAGCCTTAAATCCTTAGAATTGTGGTATTAATTTCCCTCCAACACTTCTTATTTTTAAACAACTTTCAGATCTACCAGCTACAACGAAAACGCAACCTTACTCCGAAACAACAAAATCCAATTTTCCTGTTCCCACAACATGACTTTCCAGAAATTATAAGTCTATAGGAAAATAGACCATAGTTCTGTGTGCGAAGGTTTAAGTTTCAGTCGTTGCGGAATGATAGGGTAAATGCGTCTATGATCGACCACATGCCCGTCGCGTGGCGGACACGCGTCATCTCCGATAATCTTCTTTGCAGTCGCTTTTGTTACAATTTGTTGCTGCAGCGATATATCGAGACCCCACCAGATCGGAGATATGATACGTAATGATATTTTGAATTAGATTTTAGAACAAGCTATTTGTTAGGTATGTTTTACTTAGTTATTTTATTAGTTAATAATAATAAATAATTATGGTAAATATTCATAAACGTCTGAAAAATATTCTTCGATAACTGGTTAACAATCTGTGAGCTTTTTAAACCGGAGTTTTTTTTTAAATGTACCGTTATTTTAAATATGATGTATGTCGAAACTTTGTTGTGGTAGGTACTTTATTTATAAGAATATAATTTGAAAATGATATGATCGCCACTATTTATGAGCGTTGTCTCAAGTTCACATCAAAATAGGTATTTAATGCTAATACAAAACTTTACTTGTAAAACGATATAATTATATTTTTACTATTTTATTTATACTAACTTACTATTGAAATGATTTCAAAAATCATAAATACCAAGCTGTGTAAAAGTCGAGCAGCAAAAAAAGTCCCGCCAAAAGTGACAAGGAAATATCGAGCACAATGAAATAAAGTTGTCATCCACAGTTAAAGGGCCGGGGAGCGTGCTAAATGCATTAATTTAGGCTGGATTTAGTGGCCCGGAAGTGATTTGCTACGGGAACGCATGTTACTACAATTGACCCTACACTACAGTACTTACCCTACTTGACACTTACAATTGAAAACTATACTTGGACTTCGCGCGTAGATTTCAAATTGGAACACCAACGATTTTTTATAACTGTATTTTTCTAACCGTTTAGACCAAGGTTAACTGTCCAAAACTAACCTGGTTTTTAATGTGTAAACGTTGCTTGTCATATTTTAAAGGATGGTTTAACAACGAGTTAAACTCTGTTTTTTATTCTACGTTCGTTTTTCCCCGCGGTTTCACACGCTTTGTATCTATGGAATCGTTAAAAAATTAAATCTACCTCTTGGGAACCTATTTCATAAGAATAGACAATAACAGAGTAGAATGGAAACTTCGCTCCGAACGCGCTCAAGGTCACGATATTAGCCTACGCGATTCTGCACGTTAAACGTGCAGTGGGCGGGCCCATTCAGTAGGGCTGTCACAGCCGGCGAAGCCGCAAGCGGAGTTTAATATTTATGTAAGTTAGGTACCTACCTCTATAATATGACGTCACTGTCAAGTTATTGTGGTGTGATCGGTTGTAACAATAACTCAAAAACGAAGACAAATTTAAGTTTTTTTAGATTGATAAAAGATAATGATAATACATACACTGTGTAAGTAATATTTTCTAAACATTATTGTATTTTTGTAGCTTCCTAATTAGGTAGGTACCTAATCAAAGGAAAGTGAATATCGGTCGTTGACCTTTTCTCTCTCGCCTCGCGGCCTCGCCTCGTGACGGCGGCCGGGCGCGGCGGTACAGTGAAGTAGCAACCCTGGCAAAACTCCTGGACGACAGAGGGGCGTAACGAGGTGAAGGGGGAAGTAGGTATATAAATGGCGGCGTTTGGGACTAGATCAAAGAAGAGTCCATTCTACTCAGTTATTATTTATTCTTATGCCTATTTTCAGCTTATATGTACTTACTAAAACTGTTTAAAAGCTACTAAAAAGATCGAGTCTATAAAACATAGACTATTTTACTTATTCCTTAAATCAAGAAATAGAAAAAAATACAACTAGTATATATAATTGAAACCCTCAAATAAGTTCCCGCCAGATAAATGAAAACCTTTAATTAAACGTTTCGATGGAAACAACGCGTAAGTAGGTATTAAGTCGTAAATACAAAAAAAAAATATTTGTTTCCATTATCATAAAACGTTGTTAGGTAAGGCTAGATGGCTATGAACAATTTTCTTATAAACCTGCGGGAAAGTTGTTCCAAGGAATCTTCCATCTTAAATTTCAAACAACCGGTCGATCAAACGTTAATATATTCAAATTTAAGGACCCTTAAACAATGTACGTAAACACAATATTACCCGACATTTGATGTATCCCCCTTTTACCACCTTTACCCTGATTTGCCATTGAATTCACCTTCCATTGAACTTTAAACTCTATTGTTTAGTTTTCAAGATTAAATTTTGCTGTACACAAATTTTTCATTAAGTTGTTGAATATTTTTAGAAAAGTGAAAAAATCAGTGCAATTTTTTTAGCATTTATGTTAAATTAACTTACAAACATTCGCATGAAAGCCTGAAAAATAAAGCCGTGAAAAACTTGACCGTTTCTATAAAACATCCATATTTAGTGAAACTTTAAAACTGTGGCAGTATCTTTTTATTCTGCGTCTTGCCGTGGTGCCACCCCTTAAAACCCC
The DNA here is from genome assembly GCA_944547425.1 of Eupithecia centaureata. Lineage (NCBI taxonomy): Eukaryota > Metazoa > Arthropoda > Insecta > Lepidoptera > Geometridae > Eupithecia > Eupithecia centaureata. The sequence continues at coordinate 11,576,728 of OX155678.1, read as the reverse complement.
TTGATAAGTTAAAGACTTTATCCGAAGGAATTTTTATAACAAAAACCGTTCATATTTTCTTTTCGGATCTTCGTTACCCCTCTTGAAGATGAGAGGTATTGCTAACTCTTTCTAACTCATTTAAAACTTATACGGTTGTCTTAGTCTTCATTTCAGGGTTCCCGATTTTGAGGGGTTGTTTTACATAGAAAGCTTGTACGTTTTTTGTCTTGCAATATTTTTTAATGAAATATCGGATTTCAAAACTAAGAAAAATAAATACTTTTTGTGAATTAAAATAATATCATATATAATAAATTCATTATATATTCTAAGAAAATTATATATTTTAACAATAATTATGTACAAACTGTTGTCAATATAGAAATATATTTCACCTTTAAATTTTTAATACCTCTTGGAAAGTTTATAAGTTTTTGCATGCGTATTTTGCATAGAGTTTATAAAATACTTAGGTACTTATTGCAGCTGTTTGGTATCCCTGAAATTTCTAGAACCGTTATATTTAGAAGTTTAAGAGATTTCATAGTCCAGAAGAATTGCTTTATATGTTACGAGAAGTTTTTAATACCATGTTAATACTTCATTCATTTTTGGATTACATTTTTATAACATTACGGAACCCTCAATGAAGTCATCGTCACTTTTTCTTAATTTCCCCGTCACCAGCAGAATGCGCTGAAATTCTTTATTAATTTATGTAAGCACTCAAGCACTCAGACAAAGGGTGATAATGACTGAATGACAGACTATAAAGATTTTTTTGTATATTTACGATCTTTCGCAGTACGTTAGCTTTTACGTTTTCTTCAAGGAGTTATAAAATAAGATAAGTAGAAATGATCTCTGCATGTAGGTGTATCAACAGTAGGTTAAAAAAAACTATAAACGAATAAAATAAAATCGCTACATAAATCACCAACCCTTTCACAGAAATAAAAATAGGAACCATACGAGAACTAAATATTTCTAAATCATTCTTTGATTCGCCAATAAGTCAGTGAATTTGATTTTAACTCCCTTCACAATAAAGAATTTCCGTCTATATGTATAATGTAAATAAAATTTGTTCATCTCGATCTGAAATCAACAAGTATAATAAAATATAATTTAAACTGTATGTTAAAAATCAACAACAAGAAAGGTTAATTTAGATTAGTAGCACGTATTGATTGTCTTTTTGTAGTTAACTTAAAAACAAACGAAGTGAATAATTTCTTGATTTTTTAACTCACAAACACTTACCTCTTTATTCATAATAGTTTGCTCATTTAAAGCATTGTTATTTCTCACTCTGTCTTCTTCTATTGACATAAGTTAGAGAAAGAAAGAGCACTTTTTACAATCGTTTTAAGCTAACAGACCTTTATGAATAAGGTCCTTTGGTATTCTTTATATAACAAACCATTTAGTATTCCTTAACATAAATAAATACAAATACAAACATATCGCCAAGATTTTGCGGATAAAAATCTACATCTAAAAGAAATATCGACATTTGAGACTCACCCCGTATTCTAAAAGGGAAAAATGATGAAAAAAATATACCGTCATATTGTTTTCCCGCGAAGTGGGAGGTAGGGGGGATAAAAAGGGGAGCCCTGTATAGTGCAGGGGAAGATAAGCGAAGCATCCTGTATAGTCGGTATAGATGGTACCATTGTATTTTATGGCGCCCTTTCGTATTTTTCTTATATCAAAGGCGTTTTCGTAAAATCGTGTCTGTATAATATGTATATGATTTTTTCGTGAGTCAAGATATATATTTTTGGGTTATTGTTAGTTCAGCGTATACGTAAGTACATATTATAAGTCTTATTGAGAGTATTAAGGAAATAAATTGTTGTAAGTTTTGCGTGTTAAATACTTATTCCCTCTGATAAAAATTTAATGGCACCACTTGTTAAAATTATCTATTGGACTATAGCAAAAAATATATTAAAAACGTTGTAGATTTATGTCTGTTTGATAAGTAGATTTGTGTAATTTTTTTTGTCGTTTTGCTATATTTATAATAAAAAAAATTGTAGACATTTAAAATGCATCTGTAAGTAAGTTTTTTAGCTTTCATAGGCTAGGATATTTTAAAAGTTATGAGTTATTATCAAGGAATTGGAACAAAATTATACCTATGTTCTGCGTCTAAATACGAAATTTAAATTTAATTTGTGATCGGACCAAGTCAGACGTATTTAATTTTTTTTCAACTAAAGAACTAGTGCTGTAGACGTAATATAGGAACGCTAGTAGGGCTACACTGGAAATTTTGCCAATACCTAAGCCTCCTAATTTGACAGGCAGGGAGGCCTGCGACCAATAAAGTGAAATATTTAATAATATAAAAAAAATCTGGTGGTTTAAAATGCATCTGCATGCATAGTTTTTTTAACTTTTAAATTATTATTTTCTTTGAATAAACCAAAATAAATACTATGTACTGTGTACTATAAATACTAATACCATGTTTTCATTCGTGTATTTTTCTAAAGTAAAAAATGTTTATATTGAGAATAAGTGAAAAACCTACAATAAAAAAACATACAGCTGTACGAAAAAAGTACTCACACTAGGTATATTATCCGATGTACAGACTCCCTCACTCAGCAGACGGTCGCGGATCTCCCAGGCGAAGATAGAGGGGCATTCTCTCTTGTACTGCGCGATCTTGGACACCACCTCGGCGGTGGCAACCCTGGGCTTGGAGCCGCCGATCGCGCGAGGACGGATGGATCCCGTCTCGTAGTACCTGAGGCAGGGAGGGGTTAAATATGCTGTGCTAGATTTGTTTAAGATATTAAGTGATACATGAGACAGCGAATGGGTTAAATATCATCATCATCATCAGCCCAATGCTGGATTTAGGCCTCACCTAATAAGCGCCATAGTGCCCTGTCTTCAGCTTGCCGCACTAGTATCACACCAGTATCCTGCAGTCACAGATCACCTGGCCGGAGGGCGTCCTACACTACGTTTACCGAGTTACGGTCTCCACTTTTACAATTGTTGTCGGTTGTCGGTTCTTCGCAAGTTATTGCCAGCCCACTGCCACTTCAGCTTGCTCATTCTTTGAACTATGTCGATTAACTTGGTTCTCTGTCGGATGTATTCATTACGAATCCTTTAATTCAGATAAAGTCCGAGCGTAGCTCTTTCCATAGCTCGCTGAGCGACTTTGAACTGGTGGACCAGCCCTACCGTGAGTGTCCACGTCTCAGCTCCGTAGGTGATTACGGGTAGGACGCACTGATTGAAAACTTTCATTTTCTAATATTGTGGTATAGATGATGATAAGACTTGTTGGGCTAAATAAGCTATGCTATATTGTTTAAGATATTAAGTTATGGTCTGTCCATATGGTTGCGGGTTGGTGTGAGGGTGAAAAATGTTTGTGCAATCTACAAATAATTTTTCCAGGGTTCTTGGTGTTTAGCTATAGTGTAAAAAATATCTATCTGTAATGTAATGTATTAGGTGTATTAGTCATCTAATACCCATACCACAAGCTCTGCTTAATTTGGGGCTAGGTGATACTGTGTTGAGTGTCTAGCATTATTTATTTACTATATTTATCACTACATAGTATAAAACAAAGTCGCTTTCTCTGTCCCTAAGTCCCTATGTCCCGATGTATGCTTAAATCTTTAAAACTTCGCAATGGATTTTGATGATTTTTTTTTATAGATAGAGTGATTCAAGAGGAAGGTTTATACGTATAATAACACCGTGCGAAGCCCGAGTGGGTCGCTAGTTTATTTATAAATCAAGTGTTTTTCTGAATGTATTATAAGTTCGAACTATGATTGATGTTTAATTAGGTTTCGACGTATGTACTAAAGGTAGGAAAAATTACTAAGTAACAAAGTTATAAATTATATAGTTAAGACACCTACTGTTTATTGTATGTTGATAGAAATAAGTTTGAGTTAAAATAAAAACATTTTTCTCAAAAAAAAATGTTAACTAAGAATATAAAGTTAAGGTAAAAGTGTACTTGGCGGAGAAGTTTGCAAACTGTCACCATCGGTGGGTATCAAGTGTCGGTATCGGGTAACGGGTTCGATGCCGGGTTGCACCGTTTTTGTACCTACAGCGTTTGCCACCTGTCGGTATCTTTTTACCGTTTTATGAAGGGTCAAGTTTGTTTTTGAGCAAATTAAAATGTTTTAAGAAGAAAAAATAAAACGGAAAGAAGATAACAAAATAATTGCTTACATTTATTGAAGGACATGATATTCAACATGATTAAGACATCATTATTTTAATTTATGTTTAATTTTTATGTTTTGTATGTAGTGTTACACTACATACCTAGTAGGTACAGTAGTACAGATAACTACACTCACTGAAGGTAATACCATGGACGAACGATATAATACCTACAGTGAGTGTAGTTATCTGTAAGATTCATTCATTCATTTCATTCATTTCATTTGTATTGTACACTTACTCTACTTCTTACAACGCCCCTCTACTATAACTTAGTTTGCAGGAAGAAAACTCTTTTTCTGGGTTAAGCTCGCCTTCAAACATACCCTAATAATTAAGTTCATGCTACGTCTAATTGTGTACTGTACAGTAATTAATTACAGAATTTGATTGTGTTTATGCGATATAGTGACCTTACTACTTAGGTACCAATATATAAATAAATAAATATAAATAATTCCGGACAGTCCACACAACATCATCTAGCCCCAAGCTAAGCAGAGCTTGTGTTATGGGTACTCGATGACTGATATACTTAATACAATATGGCTCGTTAGTGTAAACAATAAAATACTTAAAAACAACAGTGTAACAAATCTGTAGGCAAGTACCTAGCCTAGCTAGGTGTTTAAAAACATGCGTTTTAATGACCCAGCAAGATAAAGGTTTCTTGTTTACATAACCATTTCTGTAAGGCAGTTACTGCTTAGATTTTCAGCAAATTGATAAATAAGTGGACGTACATATTTACATAATTGTAATTTGTCAAATTCAAAATCAAAATTTTTAGTTACCTACCTATTTGTCAATTCTGTGGCTAGATAGTAGTATTAGTATTTGTTGTACTAACTTGAAAACAGATTGCAGTGAACAAAAATTCAGTGACTACTTTAATTCCTGGTCTCACTAGTGTAATTTGAAATTTATAATTTGTTCATTCTGCAAAGTCTGAACTAGGAAAGAAATGAAGCAATTTGATGTCGTGATTTTTAAAATTATATATCCTTTTTTCACTCATGTAATTTGATATTTCTGACGTGTTAATGTCCTATTTACCTACCGTATTGATGTGTTTTTTTAATTTCGTTATATGAACCACATTTTAACTGTGTATTAATTTATGCATAAGTGAAATCTTAAACACTTAACTAAAAACACTAACGGTAACTATACTTATCTAACCGCAAAACTACGTCACGGGAAATCTATTTAATTAAATAGGTATTGAGTTACTCTATCACATGTCGATGTCGCATAAACCCAACCTTCATCTTACCTTGTCAATCTAGCCATTAAAAGCTGGACTGGTGATTCGAAGAATTATATAACCAACATAGCTCTAGCAGAATTGGTCAATAGATAAGGCCTCATTTACACAGTTTGCTTGTACTTGTAAATTTTCTTAGATAGGTACAGTAACCGATACTTGGTTCGATACTTTCTAGCACGAATACAGAAGATTTTTATGCTGTACTAAGTCTAAAATACAATTTTCTGTAATACTTTCTTGAACTCAGAAGTTGTATTATTATAATATGTAATTGTATCCCTTGCACTCTGAGTAATATTCTAGACTTAAAACTTTATTTGTGACATTAAACCGCCATGCGCCAGGTCGAATATCTTTGCTCTCTTTACATGACTCCATGGCGCAGTTGGTTAGCGCGTCCCGAGCTGAGCAAAGTTCGCGGTTTTAAGCCCCGTCGGAATCGATTATTCTTGCGATATCACTTAATGTCTTAAATTTTGGTAAGCGCCTGAAACAAGCACCTACCCGCTTTCTACAAAAAGTCGTCCATTAACCCTGCGAGTGCCTGCGGTTTACCTACGAAGTGAGGTAGACAACTATGATCGTGCGGTCTCGACCAGTTAGCCGGGGATACGTTACAACTGCATTTTTGGGATGGCGGTGTAGTGTTGCCTGTCTATTAGAATTCTAGACGTTTGCGGTTGGAAGTTATTTTGTTTATAGCAATATTAGCTGGCAATAAGGAAAAGGTTTTATCTTATCACTAAATATACAAAATAATTTGTTTCTTTTTATACAGTTTTTAATATTGTACAATTAAGGAATAGAAACAAATCAAAACTATACAATTGAAATAATCAAGCTAACTGCAGGACGGTTGCAAACATTCTAGAGATAGCACAAGTGATCCATGTCAATACCAGTCGTCACGTCCTCAAGACACTGGCTGCATTACCACGCTGTATGGCAATACTGATGCGCTGCGCCAGATACTCACCAGCTCTCAGGTCTCATTTTTACCTAATTTCCAATGAATTACACAAGTCCGGGGAAGCTTCCGACTGGTATTGATACGCATCAGTTGACCTACCTTTTGATTCTTTGCAACTGACTGCAGTAGCTAAAACAGTTAGTTAGCTGGTTCTAACGCTAAAATACCTACTTCTCACTATTATGTAAAAACGTACTTACTTCTCAATTTCGAAGATAACATAACTAGCTATCCTGCTCGTCAAGGGCGAAATGGAACCTCCAACCTGTTCCATTTCGCCCTTGACGAGCGGTATCCGTATTCTCGTACCTCCTGTGTGCGATTTAAGAACGACAGCTCGCTGGTTCACTCACCTGCCGAGGATCTTGGAGACGCATCCATTGGAGACCTGCAGGATCCGGCTGATGTCGCAGGGTCTCGCCCCGGAGTGCGCCAGCTCCACTATCTTCTGCCGGGTGGAGTCCGGCAGAGGACGGCCCCCTACAAACACGCCGCCGAGCTGGTTAACACCGCTGTGACCTGCCGCACCATAACTAAACTTTACCTATTAATCTCGCACGTATTGATCGAGATTTCTACGGCTTTTGAGCCTAGTTATTGAGATTTCTACGGCTTTTGAGCCAAGTTGTTGAGATTTCTACGGCTTTCGAATCAAGTTATAGAGATATCTACGGCTTTTGAGCTAAGTTTTTGAGATTTCTACGGCCTTTGAGTCTAGTTATAGAGATTTCTACGGCTTTTGAGCCTAGTTATTGCGATTTCTACGGCTTTTTAGCTTAGTTATTGAGATCTCTATCTATTTAGTCACAGACTTCCCTAAAAACGTTTGCGGCATTTGTCACTGTAATTGGAGATTTTATAGATTTATTTGCTTGTCATTTGTGCTTAATATTTTTAAAGTTTTTGATCTCAGCATTTACCTATACATAAAACCCTCATAAGTGCCTGTTTTTCGGCTGATAGCTGTGCTTTTAGTAACCTACAAGTTCACAGTTTGTAAACGAAAAAAGTTTTGGACTTTAATTTCTTACTCACTTACGAAAGAATGAGATAAATACAATATTACGTAAAAATAGCCCGCGTCAAATCTCTCAACACTATTGGAAAACTAAAATCGAGTTCATATTAAAACAAAGATTCTACCTAAAGTAGCCTACGAGTATGAAGCTATTCTACCACTACGAAAATATGTTCCTCTCTATCCGTTATGGACTCTGAAAGGTGCCAAATGTATGGAAAGAAACAACTTTGTCACCATAACCGCTATCAATGATTTTGATAACAATGTTGATAGAAGGTAACATTTGTATTTACAAATCCAAAAGTCCCTTGCCTTTCATTGTGTCCCAAATTATATTTCTCGATAATGACTATAATCATCAGTTTCTACGTTATTAATGTCCAGCCCTCATAAAATACCGAGCTTTAAATTAAAAATAATTAAAATTAATCTCTCTATTGTAATTTATGTTCTAAGAAAATTACAATCAAGGAATTTAGACAAATTAAAACTAAAAATTATACAATTATTATTAAGCATATCAGTCATCTAATACCCATAACACAAGCTCTGCTTAACTTGGGGCTACTATGTAACTTGATGAGATCTCGAATGAGATCGACTTCATCATGACGGATAGCAAGCACATATTCAGAGATGTCTCAGTGATCAACAGGTTCAATACCGGATCTGATCACCGAATGCTCCGAGGCACTCTGAATATCAACTTGAAGCTTGAAAGACACCGTCTGATGAAGTCCACGCTCCGACCAAATCCAATCCAAATCATGGCGGGCACCGAGAAGTTCGAGCAGCTACTCGGAGACAGATTTGTTGCCTTGGAACCCACTGATGACGCTGACGAGAGCCTACACAATCTGGTCAAAACGTTGAGGGATGAGGGCATCAAGTTCTGCAAAAAACAGCGAACTGGCAAGAAGTCCAAACTCTCGGATGAGACTCTGGATCTGATGACAAGAAGACGGGAAACCACCCAAGTGTCTTCGGCAGAGAGGTCAGACCTGAACAAGCAAATTGCGAAGATGGTACGGCGCGACCTTCGGAGCTCCAACACACGCCTCATTGAAGAGGCGATAGAGCGAAACCGAGGGTCCAAAGTATTCACTCAGCAGCTTGGCAGGAGCCACCTGACGAAGCTTAAAACGCACGATGGGAGGACCGTACTGTCCAAACCGGAGATTTCAGCCGAGATAGAGGATTTTTATGGCCGTCTGTACACTGCACATGCCCCTCGTTCCCGACGAGATGACCTGGATTCTAGAGCCACCCTGACACGCCATTACACCGACGAACTGCCAGACATCAGTCAAGACGAAATCGTGTTAGCTTTGAGGCAGCTTAAAAATGGAAAAGCCCCCGGTGAGGACGGTATAACTTCAGAGCTTCTGAAGGCAGGAGGAGCCTCCGTTATACAGGAGCTACAACACCTCTTCAATACCGTCCTCCACAGTGGGAGAACTCCTAAGGCGTGGAGCGGGAGTTTGGTGGTGCTCTTTTTTAAGAAGGGTGATAAAACTCTCCTTAAAAATTACAGACCCATCACACTCCTGAGCCACATCTATAAGCTGTTCTCACGAGTGATCACGAATCGTCTCGCCAGGAGACTTGACGAGTTCCAGCCACCGGAACAGGCCGGGTTCCGCGGAGGATATGGCACCATAGACCACATACACACAGTGAGGCAGATTATACAGAAGTCCGAAGAGTATAATCAGCCCCTGTGTCTCGCTTTTGTGGACTATGAGAAAGCCTTTGACTCCGTCGAAACCTGGGCTGTTCTGGAATCCTTACAGCGATGCCAAGTAGACTATCGTTACATCGAAGTGCTGAGGTGTCTCTATGAAGCTGCCACTATGAGTGTCCAAGTACAGGACCAGCAGTCTAAACCTATCCAATTGCGCAGAGGAGTAAGACAGGGGGATGTTATATCCCCGAAACTGTTCACGAGCGCATTGGAAGATATGTTTAAGACGCTGGACTGGAAAGGTAAGGGCATTAACATAAACGGTGATTACATCTCACACCTGCGATTCGCTGATGACATAGTTGTAATGGCGGAGTCGCTAGAGGAGCTGACCCACATGCTGGACGGCCTAGCTTCAGCCTCGCGATGTATCGGTCTTGGCATGAATTTGGATAAAACCAAAGTCATGATCAATGGCCACGTTGTTCCAGGACCGATCGTCGTAGATGGTCACCTTCTTGAAATTGTTTCCGAGTATACTTACCTTGGGCAGATTGTACAGCTAGGTAAAAACAATTTTGAGAAGGAGGCCAAGAGGAGGATCCAGCTAGGCTGGGCAGCATTTGGGAAACTACGTCAAGTCTTCTCTTCATCCATACCGCAATGTTTGAAAACGAAAGTTTTCAATCAGTGCGTCCTACCCGTAATGACCTACGGAGCTGAGACGTGGACACTCACGGTAGGGCTGGTCCACCAGTTCAAAGTCGCCCAGCGAGCTATGGAAAGAGCTATGCTCGGAGTCTCTCTGAAGGATAGAATTCGTAACGAATACATCCGACAGAGAACCAAAGTTATCGACATAGCTCAAAGAATTAGCAAGCTGAAGTGGCAATGGGCCGGCCATATCTCGCGAAGAACCGACAACCGTTGGGGTAAACGTGGTCTTGAGTGGAGACCGCGACTCGGTAAACGTAGCGTAGGACGCCCTCCGGCCAGGTGGGATGACGATCTGCGAAAGACTGCTGGCAGATGCTGGATGCGTCAAGCTGAAGACAGGGCGCTATGGCGCTCATTGGGGGAGGCCTATGTCCAGCAGTGGACTAATATAGGTTGTTGATGATGATGATGATGTAACTTGATACCATGTAAATTGTCCAGTTTTATGAAAAAAGTTCTTACTAGTTTTCATTTCTTTCTATTCCTCGATTGTAATTTTCCTTGTCAATAAAGACCTCTTCAAACTGAGCTATGTTAGTAAAGCGACTATTGAGACGGCAGTCACCATTACCTTTACCTTTGTGAGCGAGGTCGTCCATCCTGTCCAGTAAGTTCCCGTCCGGAGGCCACGGGCTGATCGGAGGAAGTTGCTGCGCCGGCAGCATCGTGTACACCCCGTATTCTTCTATCGTGCCGCCCTGGAGAGTTGAGGCTTTATTATAGATGGCATAGAGTTCATTTTATCGAAGGACGATCAAGCGTGCTCGGTTGATTCTAGACAGACTGATTTCAAGAGTTTAGGCTTAATTATTAAAGGCATAGAGTTCATTTCATAGTAAAAGGCGATCAATCCTACTCGGCTGACTCTCAGACAGACTGATTCCGTCTTCTTTTCTAGGTTTACAAAGTCCAAATAGGTAAGTATTTATCTATTTCACCTGTCAGTCCCTATGTATGCTTAGATCTTCAAAACTACGCAACGGATTTTGACACGTTTTTTAGTAGATAGAGTGATTTGAGAGGAAGTTTTATGTATAATACACCCGTGCGAAGCCGGGGTGGATCGCTAGTTATTTATAGTACCTACTAACTGATCCGCTCTCGATTTCGCGTGAACTTTGGTAATACTTATACTACCTTACTTATTGACGCTATTTTAACTATCTTAGAATACGAAATTCCAAAAATCATCATGCGATGTTTCAGGGGCCGAATTCCACTAATGTCAAAACAAAGGTCTCTAAAGTGCCATTCAATCAAGATGATAAAAATGACGTTCGTGCATTTGGTATTCTACTATTTTTTGCGCTTGAAGACAGTTTCATAATTAGAATGTCAAATTGGTAGTTATAAAGGTTAATCGTCACAGCTATGAATAAACCTCGAAAAGTTTGTGCTAGTCTAAGATCAATTACTACGTTCTGTAGGTGCTAGTAGAAAACCAAAAAGAGTTTAACACTGTCATTTTGAAACGATTCAGAACGATCGGGCCCGTTCGTAACTCTTGTAGTTCATGAGATTTCTTGATGAGACACCCAGTTTCATTTTTATAAAATAGATAAAGATTATCTAATATAGAGTAGGTACCTGATTTTAAATGGAAAAATCTAAACCTAATTGTTTCCTTTTAAATATATTATATGCTCTTGAAACTTCGCTATCACTTAAACCTCTTGGTAACCAACTATAGGTACGACAGGAGTATATTGAAAAAAAGCATACATATGAATATAATGCAAAAGCTGAATTTACTTTACTTTTTTTTCAAAGTATTTTGTTTTAAGTGTATATATAAAATAATTAGTGTAATAAGTGTTTAATTAAGGTAATACAGTGTTTTCCTATTCTAGAAACTAGCTTTCGCCTCTCGGCTTCGCTGGCGATTTATACCGTACCGATAACGTGTTTTATTAATAAGACTAGCGACCCGCCCCGGCTTTGCACGGTTTTATTATACGTGTAAACCTTCTTATTGAAGCACTCTATCTATTAAAAAAACCGCAAAATCCGTTGCGTAGTTTTAAAGATTTAAGCATACATAGGGACATAGGGACAGAGAAAGCGACTTTGTTTTATACTATGTAGTGAAGTTACGGGTTAGCATAATCACAATAACATCCTACACAGTTCTAGTATTTAACTCCCGTTAAAACTTAACCGCCACGGTGAAACCGACTCTACGATTGCATGATTAAATTGCATCGGACCATTCATCCAAAAAACAAACAAACCTGTTAAAATAAGTAGTTTACTGGTTTCAAAACATGCACCATGCACGTTGGTGAGATATGTTTTATATTATTCATAAGCTGGACACCCTGTATACAGTGTGACAGATGGGACGATCAAGAGACGAAACGGTTCATTGAGGAATATATCCCTAGATTGCAACAGAACCTTAGAAGAGCCGATTATGCTTCCGGTAAGATATTTATACGTTATCCTTTCTATACATAGACTACTTCTACACATAGACTACTTCTACACATAGACTACTTCTACACATAGACTACTTCTACACATAGACTACTTCTACACATAGACTACTTCTACACATGAACTACTTTAAATCCTAAGACCAAGTAGGTACCTTACGTTCCGTTTAAATCATATAAATCAGTTCCCGTATGATAGAAATAGCTTTGAAATGTTTTCATATGCTGGTGCTAACTATAAAATCATCACCGCGAAGATGTATGTTTGGATATTTGTTACTCTTTAAAGCAAAACTACGGAACGTTGTTCCAGCCCTGGAAATGCACTTATTTTTTTTAAGGGTACATGAAATAAATCATTTCCCTTTGAAAAGAAATAGCCTTGAAACCTGTCCATAGAAAAACGCGTGCGAAGCCGTGGGCAGATAATAGTTGTATATACATTGTGTCCCCAATGAATTATTTTCCACACTTTTGAATGTCATACACAAGGAACACAGTGAAGTATTCAAACTTAAAACATGCACAGTGAGAGATAGGGTCGGATTTGTTGATTGGGCCACTCCGGGTATTTATAAAAGTAGGAATAGACTCTATGACCTTTATGCTTCTAGAGAAACTATGTTACATGATCCTGCGTTTCTATTGTATGTAACCAACTATTCTAAAACATTTAAGAAAGTCTGCAACACAGCCAAATGCCTGTTTTTAAAGAATGTTATAATAAAATCATCTAATAAAGTAAAAGCAACATGGAGACTAATAAATAACGAAACAGGTAAATCAAAGCCACGTTATAAAGAAATAAGGTTAAAAATTAATAATTCAATTCTTATACATGAAAAAGATATTGCCAATGCTTTTGATGCATTCTTTTCTGCTATTCCTAAAGTTGTTACCCAGTCTCTAAACTCCTCAGCATCAATGGCTGTTAAATTTTTAGAATCTTCAGTTGCTAGATGTAATGAGAGTTTTATCTTTAGTTATGTAAATGCTGATTATGTAGTGAAAATCTTTAAGTCCATTAACATTAAAAATACTGAGGATCTCTGGGGTATATCAACAAAAGTATTAAGTTCAATTGTTAAGGAAATGGCTCCTTGTTTGGCCTATATTTTCAATAGTTGTATCGACGCAGGAGTTTTTCCTGATCTCATGAAATATAGTAAGTTAGTTCCTCTTTATAAATCTGGTAGCCACACTGATCCGGCCAATTACAGACCGATTTCAATACTTCCTGCAATGAGTAAAGTTTTTGAAAAAATTATTCTCACCCAGTTAACTTCTCACTTCAACCTTAATAGGTTATTTCATGAAAACCAATTTGGCTTCTCCAAGGGTAGATCGACAACGGATGCTGGTACAGTTCTATTAAGGCATATATTGGAGGCCTGGGATAAAGCCAAAAACGCTATTGGTGTATTCTGTGACCTTTCTAAGGCTTTTGACTGTGTAGATCATAGTACATTAATTGAGAAACTGAAACACTATGGAATAAACAACAAGGCACTGGATCTTATGCAATCATATTTATCTGATAGAGTTCAAAAAGTAGACGTTGGTAAAGAAAGATCTACGGGCTCAAAAATTGAAATAGGCGTCCCCCAAGGATCTATATTAGGTCCCTTTTTATTTTTAGTATATGTAAATGATCTCCCCTTTTTAGCAAAAGACCTTTGTGATATAGTTTTATTTGCTGATGATACTTCACTAATTTTTAAAGTTGACAGAAATAAATATAATTTTGACGATGTAAATAATTCGCTGTCAAAGATACTAAATTGGTTTACCGCCAATAACCTCTTACTTAATGCTAAAAAAACAAAATGTATAAAATTCATGTTACCAAATGTTAGAGAACTCCCAACTCAAATCATGTTAAATAATGAGATTGTTCACTTCGTAGACTCTACTGTATTTTTGGGGTTGCATATTGATTCAACTCTTCAATGGCAACCGCAAATTGATGCTCTCGCGGGTAGGCTTAGTTCAGCAGCCTATGCAGTGAGAACAATTAGATATCTCACTGATCAGGACACAGCTAGGTTAGTTTATTATAGTTACTTCCATAGTATTATGTCCTATGGTATTTTGCTTTGGGGACAGGCAGCTGATATTCAGACTATCTTTGTTCTTCAAAAAAGGGCGGTGCGTGCAATTTATAAATTAAAGCCACGTGACTCATTGAGGGAATTATTTAAAGAAATAAAATTTTAACTGTAATTTCGCAATATATTTATGAAAATTTAGAGTAACTTTTTGAAAAATTGTGATGTTCACAATAGAATTACACGAAACAAGAACAAATTACACATTCCTTCATTTAGATTACGAAAACTGGGGAAATCATTTATGGGTAATTGTGTGCGCTTCTATAATAAGCTTCCATCTGAAGCAACTGAACTTTCTATTCGTAGATTTAAACAGTACATAAAACTAAATCTTATCAAGAAGGCATATTACTCCATAAATGATTACATCAATGACGTTAGTGCTTGGCCAGATGTCGCTCAGTTCCACATCGACAATAGTATGTAATTATTTATAAGGCAAACATGTATTAGACACATAAGTTTTACACATGCTAGTGGTTTCTATTTCGCCTCTTCCACTAGTGGACAAAAAATTGAGGCGAATTAAATTTGACTTGTCTAAGTGCTTATTTTGTAAGCCTAAAGAAATAAAGATATTGATTATTTGATTATTTGTGTCACGTACAAGTAGATGATAATAAACCCCAATGTGATGAATTCTTGATATTTTTTAATTTGAATCAAATTGGATAAAAAACCTGTTTTCCTGGAAAAATTAAAATCTTTATCTAAGTATATAGGCATACTAGCGACCCACCCCAGCTTCGCTTCTTTCATGTATGCTTAAATCTTTAAAACTACGTAACGGATTTTGATGCGGTTTTTAAAAAAAAAAAAAAGAAATTAAAGAGGAAGGTTAATTTGTATTATAAAACCGTGCGAAACCGGGGCGGGTCGCTAGTTTAATGATATTTAACTGAACGTTGTAGGAGGACGCCTATAGAAAGGAATTATAAAATGTTTATTGACTTGAACTTAACTAGGAGTACCTAAGTTAACTAACTAATTACTAAAGCTCATCTGAATTTTTTAGATGAAAACTACATGACGTCAAGAACCGTAATCAAAAATAACAGGCATTATGATATCCATCTAATAAAACTCAAAAGTGTTAATGGCCTCAAAAAGCATAATCTCATCGTAAAAGCAAAATCTGATGATAATCCGTTAATCTACGTAATCAATCCAGTTGAAACCAAAATACCTCAGGCATTTATATCTGAAACACAATTTAAGGATATCCTAAATGACCGAGTTAAGAAGCAGAGAGAAGAAATGTACGATAAATGGAACCCACTTAAATATAATAAAGATTACTGGACTAAAATAATGTGGTCAAAACCAAATTCCACATCTATAACGTTCCCGTACGACAATTTATTTAAACGCCGGCAGCATAATACGAAGTCAGTTGTTACTACTAAGATGATAGATGACAGAAGAGATACGAAAAAATCTGCTAAGCACAAAAATGTGTCCAATTCACAAGTAAGGAATGGACATAGCAGAGCAAAAAAACACAAAACAAAAGACCTGAGAAGTAAAAAACCTAGCGAGGCTTTAACAAATAAACAACAACATTTAAGAAATAAAAAAAGTAGCAAAGCTTTAAGAAACAAATTAAAACATTTAAGAAGCAATAGAACTAGCAAAGCGATAAGAAATAAAGAAATTACTATTAAGAGCAATGGAACTCTGAAAGCTAAAATCACGTATTTGAGAAGCAATCGAACTAGTAAAACTAAAAGAAATAGGAAAATACTGCGCAAACTTAGCACAAGACCAATGAGTAACATTGTTTCCCACATTCCTAAAGAAGACCAAAATATTAGTGTAATCGAAGAATTATCCAAGATAATGAATATTAGTAAACAAATCAATGAAACTATTATGAGAGAAACTACTAAAAAGACTACTATAGAAGAAACAACAACCGAAAATCAACTAACTCACACTAAAAGTGAAGAAGCAAGGACTGAAGTGGTTATTACAAAAATGCAATCAGCTGAAGAAGTTTCTTTAGGAAAGGCAACGGATTTTGATACTACAACTGAGAAACTAAAAGCTGATGAGCAAACTACAATAGAACCAGTCAAAATTGTCACAGAAAATAACGAGAACTCTAAAAATGAAGAAGAAACCAAGGAAATCACATCTAATTCAGAAATAACTACTGAAAAACTAACGACTGAAGAAAAAACTACAATAGACGCAATCAGCACCGAAACACTAAATACAGAAGTCTCTAAAGATGAACAAGAGACTACGAAAAAACCAGCTGAGATTCTAGGTACTGAAGATATAATAAAACCCAATGATAAAACTGATTATAATATTGATAATAAAACTGATAATAATACTGAATCAGTTATAACAGAAGATCTAGCAACGGACCAATCAAAGGTTGAGGAAACTACAAAGCGAAAGTCACTCCCATTCCGAACTACAGTAGTAAAGAAAACTACTACAAAGGCTCGAGCTACTACAAGAACCCGTTTATCGGTAGGTAAAGTTTTATAATGAAGTGAGGGTAGGAAGGGCTTTTTTACCACATCATAACTAAATAATTCTTTACCAAAACTAGCTTGAATCTTAATGGTGATTCAGTGTATCCTGCTAATATTATAAACGCGAAAGTTGTAAGTATGGATGGATGGATGTTTGTTACTCTTTCACGCAAAAACTACTGAACGGATATGGATGAAATTTGGCACAGAGATAGATTTTAGTCTGGAATAACACATAGGCTATATTTTATCCCGGAATAGCCACGGAAACGGGAATAACCGCCGGTGAAACCGCGAGGCGCTGATAGTATCCTATATGTAAGGATTTTGCTCATATTCAAATCATATATGTAGTCGGTAAACACGAAAGTGCGTTGGATTAGAATATGTTAGAGATAAATTATAGAAGTGGATTAGTCTCACAGCATCATCTAGACCCAAGCTAAGCAGAGCCCGTGTTTTGGGTACTAGATAACTTATCCTGAAGATTTAACCTATTAACTGCCTTTTTAGGGATAATGATAATTACTCTATTCTTGAAGGAAAGTTTTAAGTTAGGGATATTTCATACTTATTTTAGTTTAATTCCTGTTTCTGTCATCCCGTGACCACGACAGAGTGTAAACCTGTTGAAACGTCAGGAAAATAGCTAAATGAACGCGATAAATACCTCTAGATATTTATAATAATGTGTTCTGATCGGGTAAAAAACTTGACTAAATGACTGATACACTTAATGCATAGTAAGGACCAATAGATTTTCAATCGAATTGAAAACCTGCTCTTTTTTAAAGTTATTCCGTTTTGTAATAGGTAAGAGACGGTTACCTACTAACTCAATTTCACGCATCATCTTTATTTTTTACTAGCAGTGGTTACACCCCCGTAATTCCCGTTCCCGTGGGATTTCCATGTTAAAATATAGGGTATGTCTTATTCCACAATATAATCGAACTCAGTGCCAAATTTCACCCATATCCGTACAGTAGTTTTTGAGTAAAAGAGTAACAATCATCCATCCATCCATAGTTACAAACTTTCGCGTTTATTATATTAGTAGGACTCTGTAAATCAAGTAAATCAATATCTTTAATTCTTTAGGCTTACAAAATAAGCTCTTATACAAGTCAAATTTTGAACTATAGGTACATAATTATCAAAATAATATAAGAAATAAAGTGATAATTGATTTTCCCTTCGCTTCAATCTTTTGTCCACAAGTGGAAGAAGCGTGAAAAATTTTTTTCATTTTTTTTTCTTAATTATTAAGAACTTAAACCAAAGAAGGTTTATCCAGTGTCTCGGTCTTAGTGCGGTGTCACACATTTGTTAACACTTGTGAAATTAATCTTGTGTTCTATTATTAGTTGTTAACTTCAAAACAGACTATCGAACTCTACTAGCGGCGCCCCGTGACTTCATCCGTCGACTTCATCTCGACAAACAAACTTATAAAATCTATTCTTATTGGCTTTTATTCGTAACAAAACTGGCCCACGCTCCCCAAAAATGATTTTTTCGTACTTATCTTTGTTTAATTTCTGTTTCAGAGACCTTTGGTCTTCATGGGGGATACGGGAAACGGAAATTCATGGAATTAATAAATTCTTTTTAACGTAAATACCTGAGTAAAATCATGACAAAATAACTTACGTAACCAGTGTTTTAATAATTTTATTTATATAGAAAAAAAAATGAGGTTTGCTAACAGGACTTTCAGGCAAAATTTGTTGACGGTATGTAGGTACATTTTTAGTGCCACCGTTTTATATACTGCCATGTCTAGTCCATCCTAAGGTTGTCTGAAAGAGATCGCTCACAGTGATAAGGCAGCCCTTTATACTAACTCTATTATAAGCATTTCTGACTATATTTTTCTGGCATAGTAAATTGTTTTCTATCTAGATTCTAGATTAATGTTACCTACATTGCTACCTAATTAATTAAAAATAGAATAAAATCTATTACACATAGAGGACTAAGTAAGTATAGTGCTTTTAAAAATTGTGTATAAGTTGTAGTAAGTTGTATATTCGAAAAGAGATAATGTGATATCTTACCTTTTAAGACTTTTAAAAATAAAAGTATTTATCCAAGTTATTGCACAAACAATAACAACCCTTCTTCAACTAGTGGTCACCATCACTATTTTTAAAGTTCACTAAAATCAGTTGGCAGAATGCGACGTCCAAATCTTCAGTCACGAAAAACTAAAAAAAAAAACGCGCCAAACCGAAACGTCAAACTGTCAAACGCGCTCGCATTCCACCTCTACTTCAGAATAAAGGCGGCACTCCACTGATTACAAAACACAGTCTCACGTGGAACTCGCACTATGGCTCTATAACTTAGGGCCGAGACAGCTCTATTCCCCAAACCGGCCAGAGCGAGATAGCCGCCCGTCAACACCCATTGTAAGCTCCTTACCACGCTTAGAACTGCTCATTTGTGCGAGCGAGACGCATAGCTTTAAACTCCGGAGCTATAATTCAAGCCCCGCCCATTCCTCATTTAACCCCCCGGTGGTGGGGTAAACTTGGCAGTTTTAAATTATCTATTATAATAAAATTATTTCGCTAAATAAGGGGTTGGTTATGGTAATGATGTGTTTAATTTATACCTTTATCTGTGCTAGTCTTGACAACTATGACAGTTTCTATTTATAACTTTCGGAAGCTTACAAGTGGCAAACGTTGCGTTCAAGCAAAAAGTATTTGTTTTATCCAGTTCAGTTATGTTAAAATAATGTGGAGAAAGTTTCATATTTGATAGTAAATTAGTACTGTTTTACAAAACAAATAATAATAAAAAAAAAACCTCTACACACATGCCAGAACATACCACATCGAAATCCTTCCCTCTCCCACACTCAATCTTCCACATGTATGCACCGTAATTCCCTCTTTAACGCATTAACATAGAGTTGACATTCATTTGCGAGTACTGCAGAGCTTTTGACAACATTTGTGGCTGCGTTTTGGTTAATCACCCCGCGCAAAATAACATTTTCATTGACCAATGGTACATAGCCGCCGCGCCGGCCGTTTTCAGCCAATCGATGCGCGTTCCAAATTTAATATTTTTTGTTCTTATTTTTAAATAGCATCTTTTTGGGCAAGATAGCTCAATTATTGTTAAATTGAAGTAAGAATTAGCGAAGTGCTAGGCGCATACCGTCATACACCTATTTTTGACTACAGTCGGGTAAGTTTTTCATAATTGCTTTTTACAAATATTACGTTAGGTCTAAACACGCCAAATCATTCAATTAATAATTAAAACTACCTTAAGGTTGTCTGGTAAAGACAACCTCGACGCTCTTGAACGATAAGACCACCAATTGTGACTAAGTAATTTTACACTAAACTGTTTTTTTACGATAAAGAATTTTCTATCTATCTACTGACTGGTCTGAATAAAAGACTTTGGTTTATTGTAATACCTAAAACAAAAGCCAAAAAGTGAGTAAAATGTGTGAAGTCACAAACAAGTTAATAAAACACTAGAATGCACATCAAAACAGCGGCGATGCGGAGGTGGCTTACACGTCCTCTTTAATGCTCAATTTGGTGAAGTAGATGGGTTCCTTCAGGGGGCTCGGTTAGTGTGGACACGGACGTTTTTACTAGAGGTTTTTTTTTATGAAAAACAGCTTTCAATAAATAAATAATACAACCCACACAGCAACATCTAGCCGCAAGCTAAGCAGAGCTTGTTTAATTTCTATGAAACTTTAATGGGAACATATTAAAGTCATCATCCACGTAGGTACATAATTTTTAAAAGTGAGTACCTACATGGATGATATTTTATATGATCAACAACTACTTCTTGGCGTTATGTATAAAAGTTTGTAAGTTGATGATTAGCTGTGCTTCCTCTTCTTTCGCTAGGCTCGATCAACGCTCGCTATGTTTGTAACTTCTTTTAAGCGTACGAGTAGGAACACTAGCACGGTGCAATAAAAATTTAAAAATCAAAATCATTAGACTGATGAACGATAAAAGAGCTTTAATCCTGAGGATGTTTTGCCACAATCAGCACGCTCAGCAGGCGTATTAGTAATCGCATTAGATAAAGATGTCAATTCCGCGCCCACTATTTTACGCCTCTAACTATACCAATAAGTAGATAGTTTAATTCATAGAAGATCATAGAGAATATTATCGATGTTTTAAAATTTTAGTTATTAGTTGATTTTATTAAACTACTTATCTAATCTCGATAAAAATAAATAATATTATTCATTCAAAACTTGATAAAATTCAAATTTAAATGATTTATTTCTTAGATACCATTCAGGACTTTCATGTAAAACATTAAAACTAGGAAATAAAGTGCTCACTTTTATTTTATTCACTTCAAGCTTTAAGGTAAAATAAAGAAGCAAACAAGAAGTCTTTACTTTGCTGAATTCAAAGTGGAATATTTGCTTCACGTCTCTAAGTAGCATAAA
Organism: Eupithecia centaureata; assembly: GCA_944547425.1. Classification (NCBI taxonomy): domain Eukaryota; kingdom Metazoa; phylum Arthropoda; class Insecta; order Lepidoptera; family Geometridae; genus Eupithecia; species Eupithecia centaureata. The sequence continues at coordinate 11,555,369 of OX155678.1, read as the reverse complement.
AAGTCGTACTCCACGTTTGGCAGCCGACGGCGTGCCTAACGCAGTGTGTGCGCAATTGCACAGCAATGGGCGATCGCGGCCACGAGCCACGGAAACACATTCTACATTCAAAATACGAGACAACATCCGTCATTCATGCTCTATGGTGGTATACTACCTTTATTTCGATATAACCTTTAGATATAATATTTGAAGACCTCAGTGGGGCAGCGGGCGAGAGTCCGCCTACGACGACGCAACTTGGTTCGATTCCCGCCTCGGAACAAATTTGTGTACAATCTGCAGAAATTGGTTCCATTGGTCTAGGTGTTTTCTATGTATCTATACTTATAATAAAACTGTAACAGGTCCAAATCTGTACATTGAAAATATTTTGAAAATTTTTTGTGGAGGGCACTCTATTATCGATACTCAAGCCAAAACTGTAATTTTTTTCGTTCAAGTCTGTCTGTCTGTCTGTATCGTAAACGCGCATCACGCCGAAACTACTTGATGGATTGAAATGAAACTCGGCATGCCTATAGGTCATACTACGAGGAAGGACATAGGTTACTTTTTATCCCGGAATTCAGTAAGGTTCTCATGGGAGAGGGTATGAAAGTAAAAATCCTTTACCGCGCATCACGCTGAAACTGCTGAATGAGTTGGAATGAAACTCGGGACGATTTGAGTTCATACTACAAGGAAGGACATGGGATACTTTTTATCCCGGAATTCGGTAAGGTTTCCCTGGGAGAGAGGGTGAAAGAAAAATTCTTTAACCACGCATCACGACGGAAGTGAATGAATTCGAATGGAACTTGGGACGATTGGACATGGGATACATCTTATCCGGGAATTCTCATCTGAACGACGCACACGTCGTTCAGATGCAGTGAGAAATTTTTGAAAACCCGTATAGCCCAGGGGAACCGAACTGAATTGAACTGATAAACGCGAAAGTTTGTAAGTATGAATGGATAGATGGATGGATAGATTGATAGATGGATGGATGTTTGTTACTCTTTCACGCAAAAACTGCTGAACGGATCTGGATGAAATTTGGCACGGAGATAGATTATAAGCTGGAATAACACATAGGCTTTATTTTATCCCGAAAATCCCACGGGAAAGGGAATTTCGCGAGTAAAATCGCGAGTACTAATATCATGCGCAGACGAAGTCGCGGGCACCAGCTAGTACCTAATAAAAATCATCTATCTATTTATATAATGTGTTAAATATATCAGTTTTCTAGTACCCAGCAAGCTTTAAGTAGCTTACTTTGGGGCTAGATGGTGCTGTGTGGCTTGTCCACCATTACTTATTTATTTATACTAACAAATTACTTTGTTTATACTAACATAGATCTCATCTTAGCAGAGCAGATTTCTTATGCGCTGGGTGGTCCAAATTAAAGCTGCAGTAAACGGTCCACTACACGAATGTACCAGGATAGCAGAGAAGAATGGCGCTGGATTGTGAAGGATGCCTTCCCTGAAACGAGGACCAAGACCACGAGTGTAGCGACTAGCGACTAAGAAGAACATTTGTTAGCAGTTCTTCTAAAACGCGATTCATCCAATAATCCTAACTTTAATATTAATAACTCGAAAGTTTATATGGATGTATGGATGGATGTTTGTTTCTCTTTCAAAAAATACATAACGGATCGGGCTATTTTTTTTTTATACCACCAAGTTGGCAAACAAGTATGCGGCCCGCCTGATAGAAAATGTTATTGAGAAGACGTAGTACTAGCCCTGGAATAACACATATAGGTGGTTTTCATCCCGTAAATCAGTTTCCATGGGATAGAAAGAATGAGCAAAGCCGCCGGTAGATGCTAGTAATATTATAAACACGAATTTTTGTATGGATGGACGGAAGTTTATTACTGGAGGATAAAGTAAATTGAAATTTAGAACATGGTGTGCACCACGGAGTTGCTGTGAGAATCAAAACATCATTAAACCTATTTACTTCTACCTCCGTGGGGGCCAATTTATCAAACAACCTTTTTTAATTTGTTAAAAACTCAGACTCTGAACCTTCTTAGTGTACATACCTACGGAACGTAGTAATGCTAGATCTTAGCTACCTACCGACTTTTTTTTATTTGCTTTGCTAGCTCCTTTTTCTTTTTTGGCATTCATTTTCTCGCTGATGTGGGATGAAAAGTTACATGTTGGACTCGAGTGCAAAGATCTTTTACCTAGTGCTCTTATATCATATTGAGCACAGGGTTAAAAAGCAACTTTGCACTCTGTATAACAAATAACTATTGATATATTCTTACCACTTTCTGAAAAAATCTTAGACTAGGAGCCTATATAGACTAGTCTGACCACCAATCTGACCACTGGGAAACACTCTGTTCGAGAAAGAAAGCTATTGGGTATCTAGGTACCTACTTAAAATAATAAAGATAAAAGATTATAAATCGCTCACATGAATAAAAAACTGTTTTTCTTCTATTCGCTTATAAGGTATAATTTATCATCACATCGTCTCCTCTTTCTAAACTAGAATTTTATGAAACATAAAATACTTTCACTTACCTATGTAAGTGAGAAAGCAGCCAAACGCTCGACCATTTTCAATAAAAAATCAAATTGAAAATTCATTCTTTGCTGTGTGATTTAGAAAATTCCAGGTGGTACAGATATTTATACTGAGGCAGGAATCGAACCCGCAATCAACTTACGAATCGGTATCTTTCGCTTTCTCTGTCCCTATGTCCTTTTTTATGCGTAGTTTTAAAGATTTAACTTTAAAACTACGCAACGGATTTTGCTGCGGTTTTTTTTAATAGATAGAATGATTCAAGGGGAATGTTTATACGTATAATCAAATGTGCGAAGCCAGGGCGGAGGCCAGGTCGTTAGTAGATAATATAGACAAGGATTTAGGTAAGTAGAATAGGATATAGGTAAGTATAGTAACAAAACAGCTAAATGTACAAACAGGGTCCCAGCTGCGTGCCTTCCCACTGGGGTGACAGACAGACAGACACTCAGTTGAGCGGATAACGCGCTTAGCCCTTTGTCTGTGGTAATGATCGTGTATCGTTTAACTATGGTTTTACCGCGGTTTAGCCCGCTTTCATGTTGCACGTGTTTATCTTTTGATCATAATTTAAATGTTTGAGCAGTTGCAAATAGTTAATACTGCTAATGGGTTACGTGTAGCTAAAATTGTATGGATGAAATGATACTGTTAGACGGATTATAAGACTAATAGGTAGGGGTAGTTTTAATGTTCGTAAGTATCTTTTAACGCGGCATTACCGCAATTTTTTACTTAGGTACAAATTATACATGTGCCTATATTGAATACATGTAGAAAATTAGAAACTGAATTTAAATGATTTAATTTGTAGACTTTTAAAAAGCTTTTTAAATTATGGGTAGAGAATATAAATTTTACAGGACCACCCTAAGAATTCTTTTGGAGCGAAGGAATCATGTTACAAAAATTAAAAACATAGGTACCTACACTGCTTAAAGTCTCTGTAATATGCATTGAATGATTATTTATTTATTTATTAGCTTACCTACAATTTATATTAAAATTGATTTATCGCGGAGTACCTTCATAACTCCCATACCTATATTGTAGTATTTAATAGAAAAAACTTAAAAAAGGTGTGTTCTTACCTCACAACTTTTTAATTTATTTAATTCCTAAGTTTTTTTTATTATTCAAAACTGTGTTTTGAAATAATGCTTTTTTTGTTTATTTTCAAATACAGAAGTTTGGAAAACAAAAACTAAAGGGGTACCTAAGAAATCAATTTCAAACGCGTGAGCTAGTATTTTGATGTTTGTTTCTCTTTCACGCAAAAACTGCATAACGAAACGGGCTGAAATTTTGAATAGTCTTAGTTCTAGCTCTGGAATAAAACATGTCCTACTTTTCTTCCCATAAACCGTTTCCCAGGGGATAGAACCTTAAAACTACTACTAGCCTTGAAACCTTCACAAAGAAACAACGCGTTAGGTATATTATTATGCCCTATTGCGAATTATATTACTAAAAATCATACTAATATTATAAACTCGAAAGTTCGTAAGTATGGATGGATGTATGGATGTTTATTACTCTTTCACGCCAAAGCTACTGAACGGATCTGGATGAAATATGGCACAGATATAGATTATAGTCTGGACTCACACATAGGCTATATTTTATCCCGGAATTCCCACGGGAACAGGAATTACCGCGGGTGAAACCGCAAGGCGCTGCTAGTAACTTATAATGTATTCTAGGTGCATAGATATAACAAATTTTTCTGCCAGATGCAGGAGATAAATAGCGATTGTTTTAAAGCATACGATGTGCACTCATTGGGTGAACTTCCGTTACATGCATGCAATTATGCAAATATACTATGCAATCTCTATGATCATAACTAAGAACGATGACATGACGGGCTTCCGTGGCGCAGTGGGGGATGGGCCTACGTACGGGTTCGATTCCCGCCTCTGGACAAATATTTGTACGATCTGCAGATATTGTGTGCGGTGTTCTGGTTGTGTTCTATCCTAACTTATATTGTGCCAATCCTTACTTATATTATTATAAACTAGCGATCCGCCCCGGCTTGGCATGGTTTTATTATACGTATAAACCTTCCTCTTGAATCACTATCTATTAAAAAACCGTATCAAAATCCGTTGCGTCCTTTAAAGATTTAAGCATACATAGGATATAGGGACAGAGAAAGCGACTATGTTTTATACTATGTAGTCCAGGGTCCTGATGCTAACAAATCAGTTCGCATGGGAAAGAAATAGCCTTGAGACGTTTCCATAGAAACGACCGGAGCGAAGCCGCGTGCAGTCGCTTGTATTCACAAAAACTACTGAAGGGATAAATAATAATCTTAAGGTTTTTATCTTATAGGTACATTTTTATGGTTTAGAAGTAGCCTTGAAACGTTTCCATAGAAACAACATTTGCGAAGCCGCGAGCAGATACCAGTAATCTTACGGATTTGGAAGAAATTTGGCACAGAGATAGATTTTAGCCTGGAATAATACATTGGCTATACTTTATCCCGGACGTCCACGGGAAAGGGAATTATCGCGGGTGAAAACGCGAGGCGCTGCTAGTGTAATATTGGTATAATGGCCAGGGTATAAGCCATTTAAATTTTCAAAACTTATGGCGCCATCTTTAAGTCTAGTCGTACAACTTCTGACATCAAAAAAACACCATTCTTCGAAACTACTAGTCGCTGCCGCCATCTATACGTACGCGTCGCTAATCCAACAAAGATATCACCAAAGCTTAATTTAACAGCCCCCTCATAGATGGCGCTAAAAACAGACCACACAAACCAGTATTGTCTGGAGCGACATGAGCGGTTGGCCATTACAATGAAGCTGATGAAGAAGTTTATCAAAATATAACCAGAGGGCGCTTTATAACTTTTTACCAAAGATGAGAATATTGCTTTTTAGGTTTCCATTGTGAATTTGACAATATCCGTTTTGATTGATAAACTAAATATGCATGTAATTAATTATTTGACTCAGAGAAAAAGTCTTAAAAAGGCGTAACTGTGTTTACATACCATTTGGTCTACTTAACACAAATTAACTAGAATGTTGAGCTAACACGGTAATGAAAAACCATCAGTATGCAAATTATTTTATTCAATGGCGCATTGAACTGGCTTTGTCCAATAAGCAGTACTTTCTGCAGTAGATTTTCATAATTAAGTCATTCAGTCTCTTCTGTACCTACATTTAATTATTATGTAACATAATAAATAAAATAAAAAATATTTCGGATAACTGAATCCATACTGAATAACTACATACTAAGTAATATATTAATAAAGAAAGTAATTCTGTCTGTCTGTTAGGTAACTTTATACTAACGTATACCACTGAATTATTATTACTACGTATACTATCTTTGTTTTGGGTGATGATGACGGTGTGTGATAATAACTGCATTATAAATTTTATTAAAAAATATATCTGTCCGCGGTTTTAATTAACTTTAATTAATTAGCTTAAACACCGCACGCGTCTTCTTAACATTTAAAGTACAGAAGTCTGTCCCCTCCCTTACGTTTACCACTCTGCCAAGTTTTATTAAGATCCGTTCAGCTGTTTCCGCGTGTAAAGATAACATACAGACAAATGGAATTGATTTCGCTTTTATAAAAAAGTAAGCAAGCAAATCGGCATCATCATAACAGCTAAACAACGCCCACTGTTGGACATAGCCCCCCTACAGATGTCGAAAAGGAGCAACTTTCCAGCATCCAGATATTTATTGCGATCTTCAACTTAGTAAATATTTAGTAACGTATTACCTCACTGGTGTCTAAGAAATCGTATTTTGCTACGGCGTAGCGGCGCCGCTACGAAATGCTACGAGCGTAGCGATACCGCTACGACGTGCTACGAGCGTAGCGCTTCGTCTACGAGAACGAATACTTTTTACAAAAAGAATGAAAATACATATTTAGGCTGTGTCCCCAGTAGGCAAACTGTGAGCGGGCGACTGAGTGAGCCGCAAATTTGTGGCGAACAGCTACAAACTCAAATCAGTTTGCGTGCGTATCGCAATGCTTGCAATGGAGGAACCTGCGAGTCGGCCGCTAACTGAGACAGTCGGCGCACGTATCGCTGCAAACTGCGTGCAAACTGCGTATAGTGAGCGCAAACTAGCAAACTGTAAACACTCAATTTAAAATAAATGGAAGGGCGCACTGAAATAAATATTACACAATGAATAAATATGTCATATTAGAGGTAGTTAAGTTTCTTCGAATAAGTTTTTTTGTTGTGTACTTAGTCCTAAGGTAAATAAAAATATTTTCTTTCTTTCTTTCTTTCACTGAACTGATACGCCGCAAACTCAGTCGGTTGCTCACCGTTTGCCTACTGGGGACACAGTCTAAACCCATTAAAATCTACAAGAGAGAAATTAGCTTTCAGAAGTTCTGAAAAGGCATCTGATAGTGACGTCATAGTCTCGATTCTCTATTTCTCGAGTCTCGTGAATTTGTCTTGAATTCTGGATACTAATATTAAGATATTGAAATAAATACATGATTAGATTGTTCCATCTATCAGACGATAATATGTCTATGATAAAATAATGTATTGGTAACGTGACGACCGATGTGGTATGGCGAGCGTGAAAGGGTTATTCCCGCCCTGAAAGAAATGTTTTTACGGAAATATTTGTAACGGCGTGTTTTCTATCTTTAAAAAAATCTTATTTCTTTGTAATGTAATGTCTTACGAGTAAGTATATCAGTCATCTAGTGCCCATAATAAAGCTCTGACAATCATCATCTAGCACCAAACTAAGTAGAGCTTGTATTATGGGATTACTCATATACTTGATACAATCCATTAGGTACTCAGATAAAAATACACACACAGAAAACACATAGAGTTTGTTAGTATATAACATAGTTGAAATTAGATTATCAAGCTAGGTCGTCTGTATTCACTCTTCTAATGTAGATTCCAAAGAAAATAGTATTGTCATAAAAAACACGTACGTACACGTAATGCGCGTAGATAACGTCAAAGCAAAAATAAAATAAGTGTCGATTACCGAGAATTGGCTACTCTCGTTTCTCAAGTGACGTATAGCTCACTCAATAACTTTGATACTTTTGTTTTATGTAAACAATCTATTTGCAAAATATTTTAAGTATTATAAAATAAAGACAAAACTAAACTAGTAATTAAATAAAAAGGAAATTTAAGCTATACAATAAAATAAATACAATAAAAATAATAATATATAGTCATAATAATATACAATAAAAACAATTGAGCTAACTGCAGACGGTTGCAAGCAATCTAGAAGTAGGTTGTTTAACTATTTCATATCAATACTTGTACTTGGATCCGTAAATAAACTACAATAGGTTAATCAGAAGATGGAATTTCCTCCGTTTATTTATCAGTATCTATCACCTGTATGATTTATTATTATTTTTTTAAGTAATTACTATTGGATGGTGCAAAAGATATTATCTTTTATATTATGTTGTATGTCCTATGGAGAGGAAAGTAAAGTATCAAGATCTTTCGATCCCCCAGTCTGCTAATATGATCACGTAAGCATCCGGCACTCGGTCTCAATTTGTGTGCCTCCGCATCAGCTTTGACTAAATAATTCATTGATGTAACGGAATGCGCAGACGGGCCACTGGTCACCTACCGCTACTTTGGTACAATCAAACCACCAACTAGTTTCTATGGAAACTTAAATGTTTAATTTAGTTTATTTTTATTTATTTGTACCATAGGAACATACAGAACACTTGGTATAGTCAAGATTCTAGTAAATTATTATAATAGGTAATACACACTACTTAAATCAAATTGAAAAAAAAAATAGGTTAAATAATCAAAAAGGTACATAGGTATAACAAAATTTCGGCTGTATAGAGGCCTTGTCAAAAAAATAAAAATAAAAAACAAACAGAGTTCATAGTCACAGGACTATGGAAGTTATTTCTATTTAAATTCCCATGGGATCATGGGAAATAATCAAATCGTTTTGGTTGCCTGGAAGAAGTCGCTTTAAGGTTAATAAAGGCCGCCAATTCCATTGCTTATCTCTTTTATAATGTTTAATTAAATACTTCCTGTTTTTATGCGATGCTATTAAAGTATTATATTATCTATCTATTTTGTATTTTTTTTCAATAATAATCTATTATTAAAAAATATTACCATCAAGGAATAGAAAACAATTAAAACTAGTATTAACAATTGAGCTTACTGCAGACGGTTGGAAGGTGTTTGTGATCTTAGTTAAAGGTATTTATGATCTTAGTATAAGTATTAATAATAGAATTATTAAACAAAACCATAACTAGCAAACCATAACTAACAAAAACGAAACTAATTTTTGGTTTAAATTGTCATTTGCCAAAGTTACAAAAATATTACGAGTAATAATTCATGGCCATAATGCATTGTTACATTCTGACGATTCACAACGTTACAAATTTCGCCTTTTAATTACTATGTTATGAACTTATGCGACAGTAAAAAAGTCATTAGACACTAATTTTAAATTTTATTAGTGTTAAAAACATTAATTCATTCATTCACTTTAAAGTTAAAACCTAGGAGTTAAAACTTCTAAGAGTTTTTTTAATTCATTCGAAACACGTTCTTTGGCATTGATTGTATTGGAACTGTTTTTTATCTCTTCTTAAAGTCATAAAAGCTTTCTGAAATTATCAAATCTTCAAAAGCTTTATCTCTTTTATTAGCAAAGATGATTCTATTCATAGATTGTAATTTAATCTAAGAATAGAGTCTATATATAACTAATTCTTAACTTTGAAACGATAATTAGGATATAAGGTCGACGCGACGCGTGACCCGAGAGCTGGTGAGTATCTGGCGCATCAGCACAGCATTGCCATACAACGTGGTAATGCAGAAAGAGTCGGAAGCTTCCGACTGGTTTTAATTTGTATCAGTTGAGCTACCTCTGGACTGTTTACTACCGTCTATACTTCACTCAATTGTTTAAATTGTAAATAAATAATATAGCTTTATTATAAGAACAAAAAAAAATTTAGAACTTCTTATTATGTACATATTTACAATTGAAACTGATGTGTTGACCTAAGAGCTTTTTACTCCCAAATTTTGTAAAATAAATGAAAACTATTCTCGTTTCCAATCCGAGTCGAGGTTTTTAGCACTTACAATCAGAGTTATTAAATTTAAGCCGGAACCTAGATTTCCCAGTTTCAGTTAAACTTATAAAACTTGCAAATAAAACCTGACTAGCATTTTGGATAAGGAATACGAGGAAAACATAATGCTATTATGTATAAACCAACACTAAAATCATACTGTCATCTCTGAATTTGTCGCTGTGCCTCGTTACGGAGACACTTTGTCAAAATAGTATGTGCCCTGCGGCTTTACTTGCGTTGACAAACTTATTTGATAAGAAACATTATTATATTTTCTGTAATTAGTTTTCTATCTTAAGAATTTTGTTAATTTTTTTTGCATTTATAAATACACAATAATGTAAATTACATGGGAGAAGCCACTGACTCCTAAAATACAGTTTTTACTAGTTTGGGAGTCTATGGATAGATTACTGCATGTTAAACTGTGTCAATTAAATGATTTGATTTGATCATCCCACACTGGTGATTGACGGAAAACTTCTCATACATAACATGCACCATGTTGGTGAAAGTGGATCTAAGCTCTAAGTCTCCATGGTTTAAACGAATAGCAGATACCTATATAGCTACGTAAGTACCTACTATGGATGGTAACCTTACATAGTAATAATTCGTACACAGGGTAATCCTAATTATTCTTATACATGCGAAAGTGTGTTTGTTTGTAATGCCTTCACGCCCTAACCGAGCAACCAATTGAATTGATTTTGCATAGAGTTGAATGGATAGAAAGAAACATATTTATGATTACTATGTCCTAGTTAAACATCTAATTCACGTGACATCAAATTTTGAAATTAGAATTTAACGCAGGTAAAACAGCGAAGAACAACTGGTATGATTGCCTGGAAGAAATCACTTTTCGACGACTCGACTTTTCTTTTACCTTATTTATGATTAAAAAAGCGGAAATAAACTGTTATAACTACATTTAAGGTTTTTAAAGAATTATGTATGTAGGTTCGTTAGTCAGTATCTTACTATTATAATAAATGGGAAAGTCTGTGTGAATGTTCGTTATAGGAAATCTCCGTATCTACTTAAGTTATTAAGATGAAATGTTTGTAGGTAGTTTAGGACCTAGAATAACACATAGGCTAATTTTTTTTATTAACCCTTGAAGTTGTGAAATAGTGTGGTAAAGTTTGTATGGAAAAATATTATTGCTTGGTTCGATTTACTCAAAACTCGGTATGAATTAAGTATGAAATAAATAACTAAACATGTGTTAACCTCCAGGGGTGTAATGAATTTCTTAAATTTGTATGAAAAAATTCAGAATATTATATTGCATTTCTGTAAAAAACAAACTAAATAATTCAACACATAACTATTTTTATTTTTTACAAAACTACCCCTAGGGAGTGTGAATAAATTTCTGAAATTTGTATGAAAAAATTACTCTGGTAAGCCGTGGGGTGCATCTAGTTTTTAAACTAAATACAAAATCACACCGACTAGATGACCTTGTAAATATACTTAACAACTTTTAAATAACTTGTTCAATGGCTTTATTTCCTGATTAAACCACAATATTGTAAAGAAAAACTTGCTACAAACTAAAATATCCATTCCCAACAATATTACTAAACAACTTCCGACTTCAAAGTCATGAAAATGTAACGTTAAGGTGATCCGAGTTCCATACGTTTGTATTTTCCCAAATATGAGCGATGTGGACATAATTTAACAAATAAATAACTGTTTTTGGCTTTGTTATTCGTCATTATTTGCGGCAAATTGTGTTTGATTCATGAAAACACTCGGTACAATTAGATATAACGTGAAAATTTTAGGCCATTTCTATCAATGCGTGAGTGAACACGGATAGTGTCGTACGCCCGCTTACTTGAACTTGTGAGTGTGACGGCGGCGACGAAATCGCCATCTCTGTGCTATCTAAAGAATCATCTAATAATACCATAGTTTACGTTCTCAAAGCGTTTTTCCATCGTCCAAGTATTTATTCCCTTCTATTTTTGTTGCATGTCAAATAAGATCTAGGAAGCCTACGTGCCGTTCCCATGACAACAATAAATGACACTATGTAAACAGATAAAATGTTTGCTTATAGATACCAGTTTAGAGAGTTTTACGCTGGGGCCACACTACCTTACCGTCTACCGGGCTGTTACCGCAATAATTATGACATTAAATTACCGTTTAAATTACTGCATGAACTGGTGTGGTTACACTAGAGTCAATAAATAAGGCGGTAAAAATATCACGTGCGTCGCCGCGCCGGTGAGCTCATATTGCACACTGGACAAACGGTAGTGGCCACAAACGCATTAATTACTGCGTTAATCTTCTTTGATGTGCGAAACAAGACCGCCGCCGGAGCTATTGCCTACCGCCATTTGCCATATTGATTGGCATTGTAAAATTATGGCCATAAATCGTGGTTACACCTAGGTGTTGTATAACTTATGGCAATAATTATCGGCATATCACGATAGTGTGGCCCCAGCATTAGACGTGTCAGAGTGTATGCAAAGCATTTCGCTCATTCATCAGCGACGACCGATGTGGCGCAGTGGGCGAAGGTCCGCCTGCGACCGGTTGCGGGTTCAATTCCCGTGTCGGAAGAAAATTGTGTACGATCTGCAGAAATTTGTTCCGTTGGTCTGGGTGTTTTCTATGTATTTAGAAAAAAAATATCTATCTATGTAATGTATTGTATTAAGTTTATCAGTCAACTAGTACCCATAATACAAGCTTTGCTCAACTTGGGGCTAGATGATGCTGTGTGGACTGTCCGGAATCATATATTTTTTTTTATTTTATTGGACTAATCGTCACTTTTTACAGGAGCCAAAACAAAATTTTGAACATGATTTTTTTGAAAAAATGTTTTTCTTTCATTCATCACATTCATCATTGTTTTCGTAATTTTTTGCTCTATTTTAAAATAATGGTCGCTGTTATATCTATCACCCAACTTGATAAAAACTACAAAAGCCCTTTTTGCATTCAAATTTTGAAGCAAAGTTAAGATAATAATCCCAATAAAAAGAAATAAATATTGAAATGAAATGTTTTCAAAAGAAGATATACTTTATGAGAAATAAAACATTTTCTAAATTTTTGAAATGTGGCCGTTTTGCATTCAATGAGCGATTTGTAAAAATGCCTGAACATTAGCTGGCGTAAAGAGCTAAAATAAAATAAAAATCAGTTGGTGTTGATAGTACATAATTGTTTCATTTTATTTTTGTCATACCGTTAGAAACGAGGTCAGGACCCTTTGTGGGATGTACGCAGAACAGTCTACCAAAGTTTTATATTACAATAAAATAGACTTAGGAAGGCTTACAATAAGTAATTTATGACAAACATGAATTTGTTTGTACTAGGTCTATGACATTGTTCAAAACATAAAGAATAAAAATGATAAAAATCAAAAATTTTGGTAGTGTTGAAGGGATTCGAGCCCGTACTAACGGGATGTATCAAAATTTTGTGGATATTTTATCATCAAAAAGCAAAAAGTAAATCAAATTTTCAGTGGTTTCGAACCCAGGTACGACTATACATCGTCGCACCCACCCGACTGTTCGAACCGCTAGTCCAACGTGACTTATTGAAATACGGTGAAAATTTGTATTACTTTTAATCTATTATAAGTGGTCGTAAAATCGGAGCTAAAATACCTAAGTACACAAAGAACAGAGTCAAAAAAAGTGGAGACTTCCTTACGCCAACAATTTTATTGTAATTTTGTTATAATATTGGAACAACTTTCACAGTGAGTACATTTAAAATTAATGATTGTTATTGTGAACTCATTCAAATTATTTGTCAATTCCAATGATTTAACGAAATTAATAAATAGTGTGAAAAGTATTTTTTTTACCTATAATTTGTAAGATATTCCTTAGCTTATAAGCTAGTTTGTAAATAACATTACCCTCTGCGCCTTTTTACTTAAATTGTTCAAAACGATAAAAGAAAATTACCTCCAATTTTTTTTTAAATGTAAATAGAGCCTGTTTTTATTCTTAAAAAAAACAAGAGTCGAAAATTAGTTCGTTAACTAGTGGTTTTATTGAATTAATTTTAGATGTAATTTAGTTATGTCCCGAAAACGGAACTATTGGTCCGAAAAATATTTAGTCCTAAGGCGTCTCCAATTATCTCTGTTATTTTTCGAACAGTAGTTATTTTAGTTCCACTGAATTTATAGGGTTTGCCTGTGTGAGTGACTCGTGGCGGCCGATCACTCACACAGGCAAGATCTTTTTTTGTGTGAGTGACTCGTAGCGGCCGATCACTCACACAGGCAAAATCTTTTTTGCTCTTCCCAAATACAAGCTCCATAGATGCTTTCAACATTTGAAAAATTGCTTGGTACATAAAAAACAACATCCCATTTGCGGCAAATATATTACAATTAAACAATTATGCACAATTTAATAAGAAAATAGTGAAAAACTTCAACATAGAAAATCAGCGCCATCTAATAGCGGAGCTATGCTTAGTCCTGGACCAGAAACAACCTTAACCAAATTAGGCTGCACATACACCGGCACTTTGCAACTAAAAGGCAGGAAATGCGTGAGCTAACTCGTTTAAACCTGGCCTACTAGAGAGATATCTAAAGCACTCAATAACTTCTGGGTTATTTCTATGTATAACTAGCTGCGCCCCGCGGAAATTTATGTGCTTAATATCATATTTTAATTGTGTGCAGTGCATCAGCATTGCCAAACAGCGAGGCAATGCGTCAGTCAGCGTCTTCTAATATGGATCAGTTGAGCTAACTCTAGACTGTTTACAACAGTCTGCAGTTAGATTAACTTGTTTTGTTTTATTCATTAACTTTAATTTTCTTACTAGTTTCTTTGGTTGTATAAGATTGAATGACCTACTAATTATAAAGTAGCGAACTTAACAAGTTCGATGGGTAAACTTCGAAACTACCAAAATTATTTAAGTTATTTCAAGCTTCCTAGTTAAGATTTATCCCGGTACTTGACTCGATTGTGTAGAGTTTATTCTCAACATCTTACTTAAGGTTATTCCCAGCATCACACGAAAGTTTCATTTCAATCACAGCATTGTCCTTCAATAAAGTAGAAGTTATTTACTTACACAGTTAGTTTTTTGATGGTAGACTATAAACTAACTGCTATATTTTAATTAATACTAATACAAAATCTAGGTAATAATCATCGTAAAAGGGCTTACATACTTTTATATTTATACTAGCGACCCGCCCCGGCTTCGCACGGTTTTATTATACGTATAAACCTTCCTCTTGAATTCTATCTATTACAAACACCGCATCAACATCCGTTGCGTAGTTTTAAAGATTTAAGCATACATAGGGACATAGAGACAGAGAAAGCGACTTTGTTTTATACTATGTAGTGATTAACTGTTACGAACCTTACCCTACTCGTCCCACGTGGGACGAGTAGGGTAAGGTAGGGGTGAAACATCAGTGTTCGTCCAACACAAGAGTTCATACACACGTAACCTAATGGTCATCTTTTTGGCGCTTGAATGCTTGGGTTATATCATTACTTTAATTGAACCGAAGAGAAAATCAATTGACACTTTTTTTGTATAGTTTAAAATTAAAATGCTAAATGCTTATTTTGCAAACCCTAAGTAAATAAAGCTATTGATTTGTTATTACTGGGATCGAAAATATATTTCATGTACATCGATTTTTTTATATATCAATAGATATTTATAGTTTAAAATTTGACTTTTCTTATTGCTGATTTTGTAAGCCTAAATCAATAAAGTTTTTGATTTCTGATTGCTTACCGGGTTTACTTACTGAAAATAGAAGAATTTAGTATGCGTAGGTAGATATCACACCATCACAGTTGTGGTGAAAGTTTTCAAATTCTTTTGCAAAAAAGCTCTCTCACAAAAAAGCTCCACTACTTTTTCAGGTAAGTTACGTACAGATAGGCAGCTTTTACTTCAACCTATCCATTGAATGCTTCTTCATTAGCCAATCCGACCCGATATCGAAACCGACAGCACAGGATTCATAGGGTGAATAAGAAATGTATTTGTAGACGCTAAAATCTACTGCATAGTCTATAAGAAAAGGAAGAGAAGGGTTTACTATTTTAGTTTTCTTCAAATTATTTAAAAAATATTGATTTATTTTTAAAACTGTTTCAAATTTATTAGTTTACAAAAAACAAACTTGACGCAGCGCCATTTGGCAAGAACCTGAAGGTTTCATTTTGCCATAATTATTTCTGCCAACGCTATCTATCAAACCAATCGGAAAATGTCATCTGATGCGTATCGAAAACTATTATCTGACTCAAACCGACCCGACATCGACACCGGTCTAAGCCGGGTCGGATCGGATCGCTTAAAGAAGAATCGCCCATTATCAGATTACCCTAATGAAAGGCTAAATGTTCGAACTCATCAAACGGTGTCCTTTGTTAAACTTCTAATGCGATTAAGGGGACCGATCTTTGCAGAATAAAGTATGAGAGACAAGAATAATGCCTATACTAGCATAACATAACTAGTGACCCGCCCCGGCTTCGCACGATTTTATTATACGTGTAAACCTTCCTCTTGAATCACTTTATCTATTTAAAAAACTACATCAAAATCCGTTGCGTAGTTTTAAAGATTTAAGCATACATAGGGACAGAGAAAGCGACTTGGTTTTATACTATGTAGTGATGCCTTGGCCTCTACAATAATGCATCTCTTGATTGATATAAAATACTTATTTTAACATACAAACATAGAAACAATAGAGTGAATGAATGCACAAAAATAGAAATAGTACAATAAAAAATCTAAACTTATACATTATGGTACAAAAGGAGGCCTTATCGTTGAGTACACCCAAGAAAGATTAACACCAGTTGTCGGTTCTGCGCGAGATATCCCCCGAGATTGTCCTGTGACTTTGCTTGTGTAGAATTCCAAATTTCATAGTTTTTCTATCTATTATCCATATTATTATCCGATACATCAGCTATCACTGACAATCAAAGTCCCTTCGGTCCAGTAGCTTCGGTGATTTAAACAGAGAGACAGACAAAAATTTGAAATTGGTGTTGAGTTTGGCTAATTGAATATACTTGAAATGGATTGGGTTAAAAGCCGGGGACTTATTTCTCAACTGATGATCGAAATCTATTTATTATTTATTTCTGGACTTCGATTGCACCACTCTGATAATTGATTTCAAGTTTGTCAATAAGGCAGCCGGTTAAATTGACATAAAAAACAGACACTTGAATTTTTTTTCCACATTTATAAGTATTAAAAAACTCATCTAATTACATAAACATAAACTCATATATATTTTATATTAGCTGGAGCCCGCGACTTCGTCTGCGCAGGATTAGTATTTTGAGTATACTCGCGGTTTCACCCACTCAATTCCCGTTCCCGTGGGAATCCCGCGATAAAATATAGCTTATGTGTTATTCCAGACTACAATCTATCTCTGTGCCAAATTTCAGCCAGATCCGTTCAGTAGTTTTTGCGTGAAAGAGTAACAAACATCCATCCATCCATACTTACAACTTTCGCGTTTATAATATTAGCAGGATATACTGAATCACCATTAAGATTCAAGCTAGTTTTGGAAAATAATTATTTAGTTATGATGTGGTAAAAAAGCCCTTTCTACCCTCATTTCATTACAAAATTTTACCTACCGATAAACGGGTTCTTGTAGTCGCTCGAGCCTTTGTAGTAGTTTTCTTTACTACTGTAGTTCGGAATGGGAGTGACTTTCGCTTTGTAGTTTCCTCAACCTTTGATTGGTCCGTTGCTAGATCTTCTGTTATAACTGATTCAGTATTATTATCAGTTTTATTATCAATATTATAATCAGTTTTATCATTGGGTTTTATTATATCTTCAGTAACTAGAATCTCAGCTGGTTTTTTCGTAGTCTCTTGTTCATCTTTAGAGACTTCTGTATTTAGTGTTGGTGTGTTGGTGCTGATTGCGTCTATTGTAGTTTTTTCTTCGGTCGTTAGTTTTTCAGTAGTTATTCTGCGCCTCACGGTTTCACCCGAGCAGTTCTCGTTCCTGTGGGAATTCCGGGATAAAATATAGCCTAAGTGATATTCCAGACTGAAATCTTTGTGCCAAATTTCATCTAGATTCAGTAGTTTTTGTGTGAAATAGTAACAAACATCCATCAATCCATCCATCCCTACTTACAAACTTTCGCGTTTATAATATTAGTAGGATTTCATACCACGAATTCTAATATTCAATTTCCTATCAAATCTGCTTGCACACTGGGCCATGACTACCCATAATATGTTTTTCAATTATGAAATTTTATGACGTACTAAATAAGTTTTGAAACAAATGGAAAGGGGCAGTAAGGCTTTATTTCTAGAAAACGAATTCATTGTGTGCAATATAAGGTATAGAATAAAATCTTGATTTTTTTTTGTTTCTTGTTTGTTCTTTGTTGTTCTGTAGAATTACAAAAAAACAAAGAACAAAGAAACATCGGTCAGCAAATAAATGTATTTCAACGTTAGGCAACAAAGACCTACGTCATATTTATGGAGTTTAATTGAAAAACTTTAGACATGACGCATTACAATGTTTATTCAAACAGTGTACATTAACCTACGAAAATGTATGTAAGTTTTCAGTGTTTGATAGTGTGTTGTATGTAAATAGAGCAGCGGTAAGGCCGCCGGGGGCGCTTAACTGAATTATCTCTAAACAGCGCGGACGTGATTCCGGTGCCAAAGCTCAGAGACAGCGGCTCTCAAACTATTTGGCAAGAATTGTTTCAAGCCGTCACACACAGAAGCCGTGGCCGGGCTGGGGGCAAAGGCGTGTGGAGTTGTATCCTATTGAATCATATGAAAGACTACACATCGCGCGGTGGCGGTGCGGTATCAATAGGATAAAACCCGCATGCCATCGCTTCCAGCCCGGCCACGTCTTCTGTGTATGGCGACTTTAAAAGCTTTCATCTCTAAAGGGGCTGAAAGTAGGTAATAAATATATTTGCAACACTAACAAGAAGTTTTTTTTCTAACCTAACCTAATAACACAGACATATTAT
The DNA here is from genome assembly GCA_944547425.1 of Eupithecia centaureata. NCBI lineage: Eukaryota > Metazoa > Arthropoda > Insecta > Lepidoptera > Geometridae > Eupithecia > Eupithecia centaureata. The sequence goes on along the minus strand of OX155678.1, from coordinate 11,536,626 downwards.
ACTTAAAAGGGGATTTTCATAGCATTTAAAAGATTTGTATATATTAAGGTGGATAGATAGATAGGTAGAAAATTCTTTACTGTACACTTAATTAAAAATCAGTTATATAAATATAAATAAAATAAAATATAATAACAATAAAATATAATACAATAAAATAATTTCGAATCAGTCCCAATTTTATTAATGAAATCTATCAGTTTTTTTGTATTTTTAAGTTCTTGGTAATAATCTAATGACTACAGGGATGTCCTATGTAAGAATTTGATTTCTTATACTTCTATCAATCTCTTTAAATTTCGATCTAATGCATTTGTTGCATGATTTCTGTAATTCTGAAAGTAGTATGTTTATTCGACAAAAATTTCAACATCATTTAATAAAGTAATCAATACAAATTGAGTTGATTACAAACCACATCGCATCTAAAAAATACATAGACATCAAACTTGAGGACACCAAATATTATGAAGGAATCATTTTTATTTCGATCTTTAAAAAAGGGACGGCAACATTTTAGTGCTATCAAATTAGATTAATTAGGCATTCACCAAATCGACACTATTAAATTTATTTTTTAATCAAATCAAATCGTTTATTCATATCAGAAATAGTAAATTACACATGTGGTTTAATATAAATAAGTTGGTCCTCATATTCTAACTGGCATAGCACCTCAATACATAAAAAAGTGCTTAATACAAGTTGGTTCACAAACTGTAAAATTTATCAAATAACTAGCGACCCGCCCCAGCTTCCCACGGGTGTATTATACATAAAAACACTTGCTCTAGAATCACTTTATCTATTACAAAAATCCACATCAAAATTCGTTGCGTAGTTTTAAAGATCTAAGCAGAAATAGTGACACACAGACAGACAGCAGCGGGTAGCGACTTTGTTTTATACTATGTAGTGAAATAGGTAATAGTCTAATGAGTACGCCAAAACTTACGAAGTAGGTAGTACATAATTATAGTGCTTTTTCATATTTGCTATGGCCTCATTAGGTGGACTAATATAGGCTGATGATGATGAATGCTCTTCTGATGTAACAATTCATATTTAAAACTTTTAAAAGATGTGGGACGAATTTCCAAAGTTTGGGAGCCACTGGATCAGGCTCGGCGGCTGTATAAAAGCTCCAGCGGCGAGATCTCGGCATCGCATTCTTCAATCAACAGGTGACTAGTCAGGTGAGTCCGCGCGTTCAAACTCAATAGTGTGCTCTTTATATTGTTTTTATCGGTCAATAAGGAGAAAATATATGAAATTTAGGTAATCGGTAAAAAAAGAGAAAAAATCTGACATTTATTAACTTTTTGAATAAATAAATATCATCCGGCCCTAAAATCTAATAAACCTAAATCCTGAAAATGTGTTCTATAAAGTGACCAAAAACAGTTTATATCAATTTTTTTGGAGTTTTTAGGTACAAAAATTCTAATCCAGCCTTTTTTTTAAGTGCGAATAATTGTGTGTCTAACTAATGTTAAGCAAACTATGAAGATGATACCTAAGCAGATTCTTACTTTAACGTTGAAGTTTTCAAACAATAATTTTATGTGTAGAAGAAAAATAACGAAATAATTTGTGTACATTATTAAAACATCGCATATATAATTGTTTAAAAATTTATCGTTTAATGGTGGCTTGTTTCTTCACTTTTCTCTGAGAATCACCGAACATAAAAACTAAATAATTATGAAAAAAATATACCTTACAAAATGATTGCGAGCTAAGGAACTAAAATGAATTTAATCATTGTTTGTTGGCCAGGAAAAAATAGAAATGCAATTTATTTAATGTTATCTTCATCGCGAATTGGATAATAAGTATTTAAATATTATATTTCACAAATAAATTCCATGCCGCGGGGCGAAGCTTAAAACAAAGCCGCGCCAGTTATTTAAACATATAAAACTCAAGAACAGTGATTGATAAAAGTGATCTTTGATTTTTTGGATTTGTATCCGTCACGCACAGAAGAATAATTAAACGTTAGGTTAATTAAGAGTTAGGGTTCCGCGCAAAAAAATAAATTTCTACTCGGGCGAAGCCGTGGGCACAGGCAGTAAATAAAAAGGCACTAAATATGAAGATTTAAAAAAAAAGTAAAGAATATTTCGATCGGAGTGTAAAGAGAGTGTTATGATTATAAATTTGGGTCTAGGACTCTGAAATTAAAATGTACTTACATAGACTTAGACTAAGATGGATTCGGATACTCTGGATACTTTTATAAGTTGGCCCGGGCAAATTTATAATTCTAAAAGATCAGATTTTTTTTGGAAATCACAAAAAACAAACTTCTTAATACATCGTAGATAACCATTCAAATTCATTCAAATTCATTATAAAAATTCATCTATTCTAAAAGTAACGACAAAAAAGTCACCTTTACAGTGTTGACGACCTTTACAGAATGAAACTTTTCTTGAGTTAAATTATAAGAACTTAATCTATTCTATAAGGAAAGACAAAAAAAAACTTACACAAAATGTGAACTTTTCTACCCATTTTATTACAAAGCTATTTATGGTAAATCTAATTGTACAGGTGAACTTGATAATAATCTTGTCTGTAACTTTTGTTGGGACAAAGATAATCAGTTACAAATAACCCGTGACTAATCGATAAACCATTAATGGAGTTCTAAATCATTACAAGAAATTTTGACGGCTACGTTACAAGTACTTGTAAATCGTTTGTGTACTTATCAAAGCACTTTAATGATAGATTAAGTGGGGTTAGTTACATTTATAACTCAAGAATGGCTAAACTGATGATGGAATGATTTTGGTTCGATGGAATTTATGCCGATTCAAATAGCAGAATATTATAGAAAACTATTAGGAAACCGCTAAAAAAATCTACTCGGGCGATGATGCGGGAATAGCTAATGTTAAATTATCTGTCCGTCCGTATATCACCAGGCTGTATGAAATTACCGAATTATTATTATTATAATTTATTATTTCATGAACCGTGAAATTTATTTTTCACAAATGATGTATATCCGTTGCTGCTATAACAACCAATTATTAAAAAGAATAAAATAAATTTTTGACAGGGCTCTCATACAGATTATTATGCTATTTTGCCGTTTTTATAGATAATGGTATGGATGGAACCCGCGCGCGTGGCGACTCGCACTTGACCGGTATTCTTACCTGTCTCTACATTTATTTAAAAAACATAGAAAAGTGCCATTCAAAAATTAACCTAAGTTTTAAGTTTTAATGACAAAGTTAAAAGACTTAAAAATAAAAAGACGAAAAAAAATACAACTATATAATTAAAGCAAATTAAAACTAGGGGTTTATATTAACAATTTAAATGATTGAATTAACTGCATAGTGCTGCAAACAACATAGAGGTAGCTAAAGATTGAACTTTTAAACGTTTCATTTTATTCTAGAAATAGCCTTCGCGGTTGATTCTTATATCTTTGCTATCTACGTTTATATACCTATGTTTTTACCCATTACGCCTACCTCTTAACACATGCTGATAAGTTTGTGTATTCAACCATGAATAATTCCAGTCGACATCTCTTCTATCGGGTGGTTGCTTTTAGAACGTTTTGTAGTTTTCTTATCGTTAACTATGGGTATGCAAATAACTTCAACATTAACCTCAAACTCCAAAGCATTTAAATTTACTGTTAATTATAATATTTCTTATATTTTCCATTTTTAAAAAGTCTTCTTAGAGTCAAAGTTATTTTCATTGGTTTATGGTAGCTTTCGTATCTGCGGCCATGATAGGCCTATTGTGATCGTCACTTAAATCTTCACCTTTGAATTTGCAGCGTTCATAATTCGTCACTTAACCTTGTAGCTGCTAGGAACTGTTAAAGTTAGGTGTATAGTAGGAAAATTTTAAATAGTACCTAGAACACTGAGCAAAAAAGTAACAGGAAGTTTTTTTTTCAGACGAAATGCAGTCAGCATTCAGAATTACAGTTTTGCTGGTTTTGCTGTCTTCAGCGTTTGCCGGTTACCGTAAGTACCTTTGATTATTTTTTCAGCTGAACTCAAATTGTATATAACTTTTAAAACTATCATGGTTTTTAACACTAAAGTCATTGAATACGGGATATTTACCGTGATTTGATTATTTTTGAGTATTCCGATATTTCGGCTCAGTTCTTTCGTGAACATGGCGCTTGAAACTGTGCCGAAATATCGGAAAACTCGAAAGAAACCATGTGGTAAATATCCCACAAATCATATATTGAATAGCAATGATTTTTTAGTATTTAAATTAGGTTTCTCACATCGGTCTAGGTTATCGTCGAACTCCGGTTCTTTCGGGATAAAATATTATACCTAACCTTTTAGGCAGAGGATTTCTAAATAGATAGAAGGAACTAGGATATATATTTCTGGTGGAATGACAAAACACGACTCGAAACGATGATTCATCTATTTCTTCTCTAGTTCTCTAGGTGATCTAGGTTTTGTGTGTAGGATTCCAACATTCGTGTGTCATACACACGAAATAAAATACTGAATTAATTGAAATCGTTTTTGCAATTAAGTTATTGAATATTTTAGGTTTCCGTACCCATAGGGTAAAAAGGGACCCTATTGCTAAGATAGCAATCTTTAAGTCAGTCCGTCTGTCAGAAGGCTGGGTCTCATGAACAGTGATAGTTGAAATTTTCAAAGATGATGTATTTGTCGTAGTTAGAGGGAAAATAGGATCATCTTCATGATCATCACCATAAAACCGGATCACCGAGCATCAAAGTGGTTTTGTCAGGAAAGCACTCAAGGGGTTATCCGGTACACTAATCTTTACTGTGCGAATGCAGTACCCGAGCATATGCAATAACAAAGCGTTGCTACGATAAATGATGCGATTCTGATCAGAATAATAATTTAGAAAATACAAGAGATGTTCACTGTCTTATTGCAACCAAAGTTATTAATTTTCTTTTTATGACATTTTTCCATCAACAGTCTGTTGTCCTTGAATCACAGCTTCAAAGGACTGACCGCCGATAGAGCAAAGAGACCGAATACATAATCAATAAAATCAATAAATCATAATATAATAAATGCAGCGATCTGCGACATATTTATGTTGCCGCTATCATAACAAATAGGTAATAAAACAGAAAAAATAAATATTTAAGAGGGCTCCCATACAGCAGATGATACGAAACATTTCATGCGCGAGCAAACTCGTACTTGGCCAGTTTTTTCTATATTCTAATACTGGTTTGTCACATAGGTATTACCTATATATTCAAATTTAGAATACATAAAAAAATTCTTTAAAACCAAAAATATATCAGTTTTAGTCCTTATATTATATCTAGAATCACTAGAATCTCCAGAGGAAACATTATGAAACTTTGGTTTCACATAATGAAACTTAGGAACATTTCATGCGCGAGTCAACTCGTACTTGGCCAGTTTTTTCTATATTCTAATACTGGTATGTCACATAGGTATTACCTATATATCCAAATATAGAATACATAAATAAAATTATTTAAAACCAAAAATATATCAGTTTTAGTCCTTATATTATATATAGAATCACTAGAATCTCCAGAGGAAACATTATGAAACTTAGGTATATCTTCAACACCTACTTTAATACACGCAAAGTTCGATTATCTCAATATTCAGGTTATCATAATAATCGTTGCCAAAGCGGTTTAAAGATTAACTATACGAGCAATCTTCGCACGGAATACGTAATGTGGACGTCATATGTTTATTCTGAGCTAGATTCAAAGATGCAAAGATATTAACTTATGTGCAAAAAAAAAGTGTGAAGGAGATGACAAAATATGAGTGAAACAACATGCTTGACCGGCTAACTAAGGTATGCAAATTCGATAGGTAGAGTGATGGCATGCACATAATCTAACAATTGAAAATTTAACAACTAATTATATATATTATAATTCATCGCGCTATATATATTAACAACGAAAATTACAAGCACAGAAATAAAAAAATTACAACTAGTATTTACAATTGAAATTATTTATAATTCATGATTCAAAAATTCGTCAAGACTATAATAACATTTTGTAATTAATTTTATTAAATTATAATTTAAATATTTGTAAATTCATGTCTCTATAATAGTCTCGGTAATTGACTATTATAGAATTTAGTAGCAACGCCATCTCTAGTTTATTTGTAAAATCTGTTGTTATTTGTTGTGGAGGTTCATTACATGGTATAAAATAAAGTCGATCTCCGTGATTTGTACGTTTAGGTCCTTTAAACTACGCAACGAATTTTAATACATTTTCCATTAATAGACAGAGTGATTCAAGAGGAAGGTTTGTACGTATAGTAGGTACATGAATATTAGTAGGTACTGCGCCCGTGCGTATTGTAATGTATTGTATTATTTTATCAGTTACGCATAACACAAAGCTCTACTTAGCTTGGGGCTAGATGGTGTGTGAATTGTCCAGCATTATTTATTTAAAATATTCAAACTAAATCTTGTTTGTTATGGTAGCACAAAAGTTTTGAAGAGCATCATAATAATTGCTTCCTCAAGCTCCTTTTGAAAATAGGGCAATTTCTTGGTTGTCGTTAACGTATAATTTTATTAGTCTGGTGTTTTGTTTTGCACGTCCTTGTAATATTTTCCGACCTCCTTTACTTTCACTACGATTGCGGGGAATGCAACCTTTAAGAACAGAAATACGTCATAGTTTGCGTCAATGGTTGAGTTTTGTTTTTGCTTGGTTTCTTTTGAATCATTTATTTTGTTATTTAATTTCACAATGGTTCTTATAATTATAACTAAGTACTGTTTTTAAAAACTATGAACTGACTTCGATTCCACGCATAGGTACCTATTTACGCTTAATCATGGTAAAGATAAAAGTATTTGTTAACCAAAGAAATCATAGAATTGAATAGAAAACCATTTATTTTACTTAAGTAGACAAAACAAATCATTAGCAAGAATCTTCATCGATTTTATTAATTTTTCGAATTTTGTTGATTTTTTAAAATCACTCAACTGATCGATAAAATTTAAGCTAATTAGGTTTAGGTTTTAAGGAACCTGGGCAGTCGATTTAGTTTTAGGCGTTAGCGAGCATTCGGCGAACAAAAATATTCCGATGAATTGAGAACTTCTCCTTGTTCTTAAAGTCGGTTATAAGTAATATTTAGTTACTTTATTGGGTTCTTAAATGTAATAATGTAATAATATCGCGCATATGAAAAAATATATTAGAAGCCTTACAATTTCTGAATATACTGTCTTAAGGGAGGCTCAGTAGGGGAGGCCTATGTCCAGCAATGGACTGATACAGGGTGATGATGATTTTTTAAAGAAAATAAAATATTGTGCGTTTTAGATTAAAAGTGAATAGGTAACAAACATCCGTCCAAACTTTCGCATTTACAATATTAGTGTGATGTCAATTCTAATTGTCATTTGAAGATTCAATTGCTGTCAAAGGCATTGTGGTAGGCTGTTCTAATAAAGCTCCAATAACCATGATAATAATAGGTGAGGTAAGCTTTGAGGCTTGCCCACAGATAATATAGTACTAATAATAATATTTGCTTGGGTAATATTACTCCGTCTATTGTGAATACGGTTAATATATCAGATTGTAATTTAAATAACACTTGATTTACTGATTGGAATTGCTATTTAGTAAGATACTTGTTCCAGATACCTATCAAATAGTCTCACATTATTGCTGTATCGATAATAAGGCCCAATAATTTATTTATCACTACATAGTTTAAAATGAAGTCGCTTTCTCTGTCCCTATGTCCCTATGTATGCTTAAATCTTTATAACTACGCAACGAATTTTGATGCGGTTTTTTTAATAGATAGAGTGATTCAAGAGGAAGGCTTATACGTATAATAAAACCGTGCGAAGCCGGGGCGGGTCGCTAGTTAAAAATATAAAAATAATAACTTTGAGCGCGTTGTTTCGATGAAAGTTTTAGAGACCCTTCACTCAAGTAAAATTATTTGTTCAAGACATACCATTGAACAAACTGAGGTTTCTATCTCAAGTTTTGGGTTAGTGGCGAATTAACCATTTTCGTTTACCCACGATAAAATAAAATATTTTTCTGATTTTTTCGTGAAGCAAGAATCGTCCTCCCACTATGTTATTTACGCTCTGTTTTATCCCATCCCTCAGAAACGTCAAAATTAATCCAATCTCTGAAGTTTTCACAATCGATAACCTTACTTATTTTAAATTAATCTGACCCTTAGACTGGATTATACTCGGGCAAAACTTTGGTTTTAAATAACTTTAACATAGTAAATCACTTTGAAAATAATGGCTATTTGAGTGTGATTTTAGTTAAATAAAGTGTCAAGTACAGTGCAGAGTTAATAAATAAATAAATAATGCTGGACAATCCACACAGCATCATCTAGCCCCAAGCTAAGCAGAGCTTGTGTCATGGGTACTAGATGACTGATATCATTAAGTACATAGATATATATTTCTTATTATATATAGAAAACACCCAGACCAAGCAACGGAACAAATTTCTGCAGATTGTGCACAAATTTGTTCCGAGGCGGGAATCGAACCCGCAACCTCTTGCGTCGCAGGCGGACCATCGCCCACCGCGCCACATCGGTCATCAAAAGTAAAGTAGTGTGTAAAGTATCATTGTCATTGTAAAGCAGTGGGGCTCTGATTCCTTAGTGCCGTACGCCAAGTGAGTCTGGCACTCTACGCCAAGTGAGTCTGGCACTCACTTGGCGTACGGCATTTGATGATGAAAAAAGCTTTAGAGGTCTCGATATATTTTACCTTCTATCTCGCCTACAATTTTAATAATGTTTGATAGAAATTTACCTTCCAAACAGTATTTTTTGGCAATTTGGTTTGAATAGGTAATGGTACAGTAGGTAGGTATAGGTATATGGTTTTAGGTAAATGTGTTAGTTTTTGGTTACACATACGTTACAAGCAACATAATACGATTTAGAATTAGTCAAAGTAAGGTGCCCGGGTATTTTTAACATTTTGATACATTTAGAGCTGAAATTAGATGTGTCAAAATATTAAAAATGACCCGTGCGAAGCCGGGGCGCTAGTAGGTACTGAAAGCTTGAAAATAGGACTTGGTCCACAAAGGCGCCTTATCATTGCTGCATTGTCGAACTGTGTGAAGCGCCACACTAAAATTATTAATAACTCTACTGTAGGTACAAATTATAACCTAAACCGAAAATGTCATAAAACGAATCTGTCATAAAACGAATCTGTCGTAAACAGAATCTGACCTAAACCGAGCAAGGGGAATGAAACGGATGACAGCCCGTATTTGTAAACTCACCCACGGGATCGAAGGGTGTTGATTGTGATCTATACCGCTCTATTTATAGCGAAGACTATACATTGCATTCTGGGGTCATTTGTCTCGATTTCACTTCTAAATTTTCCACTGTAGGTATGTTAAAGATAAAGATAAAGAACTAGCGACCCGCCCCGGCTTCGCACGGTTTTATTATACGTATATACCTTCCTCTTGAATCACTCTATCTATTAAAAAAAAACCGCATCAAAATCCGTTGCGTAGTTTTAAAGATTTAAGCATACATAGGGACATAGGGACAGAGAAAGCGACTTTGTTTTATACTATGTAGTGATAATAATATGTTAATAATTTCTATATCAGGTGTCACGTTACGTGTGTACGAAACCGAAATTGGGAGATTCTGGACTCAGAGGGTATCAACTTTTGTTCGTTTTTAGGGTTCCGTAACCAAAGAGTAAAAGTTAGTATGGCAAGTCTCTTTTGTTTGTTTTTAACCGTGTAATTAGAATCTAAGACAATCAATACTTTTTCTTTCTTTCTATCTTTCTTTCTTTCAAAAGGTAATTAAAATAGGGTCCCTATTACTAAGACTCCGCAGTACGTCCGTCTATCCATCCGTGTGTTACCAGGATGTATCTCATGATGTATCTCCGTGAGAGTTAGACGGTTGAATTTTCATATATTGTTTTTCCGAATACTAAAAACTATTTATAAAAAATTAAGGGGGCTCCCTAACAACAGACATGATTTTTTCGACTTTTTAAAGATAATAGGGAACTCTTTTGTGTGCTCGTCCGACACGCACTTGGCAAGATATTTAAAAAAAACTCCCTTTTTCAGTACCACATATTTAACACGATTTATTGAGATAGAAGTTAGCTTTTACACCGAATTTTATCACTGTGTTGGTGCAAAAAACTGGCTTTTCTGTCTAATATCTGTATATAAAACAAAGTCAGGTTTGTTAGACCAGTAATAACTCAAAAACGGCTAAACTGTTCTGCAAAAGTAAAGGGCTGTTTTTAGGCTTTTCCCGGCAATAATTCCATTTTTCCATTTTTCTCACCTTTTAAACCTTCCCTAGACCTCTACGAACATTTCAAGACCAAGATAAGATAAATCCATTCAGCCGTTCTCGAGTTTTAGCGAGACTAACGAACAGCAATTGATTTTTATATATATAGATTTTGAATACTTAAGTAAAGAACGAAAGTCAATTTATTAACAATGAAGGAATAGAAAAAATTATAACTAGTATTTACAATTGAAACCGTTGAGCTAACTGCAGACTAACTACTAACTGTAGGTTGTGAACAGTCTAAAGGTAGCAAAGGTAGCTCAATTGATCCATAAAGTCAATTGAAAATACAAAAATGATTTGTGATGTCATTTTTTTATATTTAGTTGTGTGTCAGTGTGTTGAACTTTCTTGTTGTAGGCAGCAGTGCTAAGCTACGTCGCGATGGTGTTCTGAACCTGTATCCATTCCCACGCGTGGGCCGCTCTGGGCCGCACAGCATCACGCACTATCCGCGCGTCTCAGTCAACGGTATGTTACTCGGTAAGTCGTAAGCAATGTTATATAGAATCATTTAAGAAATTTAATAACAGCGCAAAAAAATTCGATATCAGCGGGAATTGAACCCGCGACCTCCCATCAGTACGGGAATGCGCTAACCAACTGCGCCACGAAACCAAGAAACCACCTCATCAAAAATCTTTGCGACCTTCTACAGACTCTAGCGCCGTTAGCTCCACCTTCAGAGTACACATTGAAGTTTTTATTTTATTTAATTTCTAGATATTCCTCGAGTGTGAGGGCTTCCGCACTATTATTTAATAATCTTTAGAATCATTTATTCATACAGATATCAGGTAGGTAGGATATTACCTTTACCTGAACGAGCATAAAACTTTTGGACTCAACAAATTTTATATCGAACATTATTAAATCACTGGGCCATATGTCGCGAAGAATCGTTGGTGTAAGCGTGTTCCTTGAGTTGAAGACTACGACTCAAAAACCGTAGTGTAGGATGCCCTCCAGCCACGTGGGATCACGATCTGCGAAAGACTGGACGCCGGATGCGGCATGCGGCAATCTGAAGACAGCGCGCTATGGCATAAAGAGGCCTTGTATTATCCAATGGAAACAACTTTTTCAATTTAATTAATTTTTTTAGAAAACTCCGCTAGAGTTATGGACTGTGACGGTGTCAATAAACTCAGAAGCCTAACCCTCGAAGATGTGAACGGAAGGCATATATCCATCATTAGAACGAGCTGCGCAAGTTATTACTCTTTATAATTAATTAATTAGTCAATGTTTCAACTTTCAAAATTCTATATCTATGGTTTCAAAATCGCTTGCTCGTACAGCCTGTCCAGTTAGGGCGCTTTACGCGCGAATGCCCTCGCGCGTTTCAATTTATATTGCGTCCAGATGCGGCGTTTTACGCGCGCTCCTACGTGCGATTTGTATGGGAGGGACCCAGGGACAGTTATAAACATGGAGCGAGACAAAGCAGTCGTGTTGTGGCTTGCATACCAAAATTGTCAAAATATGCCAAAATTATCAGTATCCATTTTTATTCCAAATAAGTCCTCTCGCGTTGGAATCGCGCGCACCACTGGACGCAGCAATGGCGCCTGAGTATCTCGACTCGCGCGCAACACGCGCGAGTCGAGAGGTCAGCGCGTTGCTCGCGTTTTACGCGCGAGCAAGGAATCGCGCAGCAGCATCTGGACGGAATGTATAGCGCTCTAGTATCTGGAGAACGCGCGAGTGGTTACGCGCGAGGGCACTCGCGCGTAAAGCGCCCTATCTGGACAGGCTGTTAGGTTGTGTCATAGATTTTCGGTTGCTTACGCGATCTTGTAGCTCAATTGGTTAGCATTCTTATATCGAGGGGTGAGGGTTCAAATCCCGTCACCTTCTATTTTTCATAGATGATTTGAATTTCTTATTATATAAATTTCTAAGATTTTTAAGTGTTTTTTCTCAACCATAACACTCAAAACTTAAAGTAGGAACTTGAATACCTTAGGAAGACTCTTGAACACTTCAGAAATTTCAAATAGCTTAAATAAAACTATTTATTTTCAAACCCATCCGTAATAATACAAATAAGGTTCTTTCTTAACTCGTAATATATAAGCTACGATATATTTTAAAGAGAATTTAAAGTCTCCACTCCACTGCCGCGATTTAAAAGCGTGTCTTGTGTCACGCGATTTCTTGCGATAGGTAAATACCTATGCATACATTTTGTGCTACGACGCATATGACATAGAGGTTCTCGACGCGTTTCACACACAGCTTCGTCTTGCGATTTTTATCAGATATTATATTAATCGGATTAGGGTACATCTCGTCCGAACGAAAACTCGAGTTTGGACGAGTTGTCCTCTTCATTTTTAGATTAGGGTACAAATCGTCTGAGTCCCCAATCTTATGATTTTCACGCTTACAAGACTCAGCTGTCTGTAAGGAATCAGTTATTCAATATCTTTATTTCTTTAAGCTTAGAAAATAATTACTTAGATAATTCAAATTTTAATCTATAGGTACATAATTATTAAATTAATGTGTATCACTACATAGTATAAAATAAAGTCGCTTTCTCTGTCCCTATGTCATTATGTCCCTTTGACCGCTTAAATCTTTCAAACTACGCAACGGATTTTGATGCGGTTTTTTTTAATAGACAGAGTGATTCAAGAGGAAGGTTTATACGTATAATAAAACCGTGCGAAGCCGGTGCGGGTCGCTAGTAAGGAATAAAGTGAAAATTGATTGTCTCTTCGCTTCAATCTTTTGTAAGGCATCGTGCTAAGAAATAGCGCAACAGAAGACGCACTTTAAAATCGCGCCTGTGTGTTGGAGACTTAAATAGCCATTCCCCTTTCTGCCATAGAATACGACCCGATAGAAAAGCGTCTGATCTCATTTCCCCGCGTCGGACGCTCGCCATCCTCGTCTCATCGCGCTGAGCAGACCGGCATGTGGTTTGGTCCACGCGTGGGAAGGAGCGAGCCCTATCAGCCGAAGAGTGCCGACCAGCTTGGAATGTGGTACGGACCCAGGGTCGGGCGTTCTTTCAATAATGATGCTGAAGGTAAGAATGATAACTCGCTGTTTTTCAGCTATATGTCATTACAGCTATGCGTCTGCTCGAAAGGACCCAGGGTCGGACGTTCTTTCAATAATGATGCTGAAGGTAAGAAGAATGATAACTCGCGGTTTTTCAGGCTTGCCATACCTATATGTTATTACAGCGATGCGTATGCTCGTAAGGACCCAGGGTCAGGCGTTCTTTCAATAATGATGCTGAAGGTAAGAAGAATGATAACTCGCGGTTTTTCAGGCTTGCCATACCTATATGTTATTACAGCGATGCGTATGCTCGTAAGGACCCAGGGTCAGGCGTTCTTTCAATAATGATGCTGAAGGTAAGAAGAATGATAACTCGCGGTTTTTCAGGCTTGCCATACCTATATGTTATTACAGCGATGCGTATGCTCGTAAGGACCCAGGGTCAGGCGTTCTTTCAATAATGATGCTGAAGGTAAAAAGAATGATAACTCGCGGTTTTTCAGGATAAAAAGTTGCCATATATTATGTTATTAAATATGCGTCTGCTCGAAAGAGGAAGAAGAGGTTGTAAATAAAAACACATCTTTCTAAACAAAACCACTTGTAACAATACCATCTCCAAGGTGATTTATATGCTACCAGTTGCGCCCTGCGGCTTCACCCGCTTGACAATTTATGCAAAGAAAAAAAGAAGCCTGTTTTATTCCAGACCTAGAAATGCGTCTTTACAAAATCTCAGTCCAATCCGTTCAGTAGTTTTTACGAGGAAAAAACATCTATACATCTCTGCTTAGCTTGGGGCTAGATGATGAAATGAAATGAAATGAAAATATTTATTGAAAAAGAAATACACACTAAATGATTAACTTCATGTTAAGGTGTTATCAGTTTCTCGTCATATTAAAAATTACCTATGAAATAGGTAGGTACATAAATTGGTTCAAATTAGGCATGTAGCATGCTGTGTGGATAGTCCAGCATTATTTATTTATTTATACATCAATACAAACTTTCACGTTTATAAATATGGATTTTATTTCACAGATTTTGCGGATCAAATTGATATCAACGGAAGCGAGCCTGAACAAATCGAGCCAACCCATGAAGAATGAGAGAAAACATTCTATATATAATTTAAAGATACTTCTTAGAAGTACTGATGGTTTTTTTTTTCGTAAGCTATTTATATTTGAACGCCAAATAATTTTAAAATTAAAATCTCTTTAAAATTATCTACACAGGCATTTATAAAAAACACTACTTTTAATATTTATATTTATTAATACAACGACGTGACGACGTCCCGATATTTTCAAATTAATTCTTTTACCAATAATTTATTTGACCTATTTTGTATTAACGAAATTTAGGTACTTATAAGGTATTTTTATTCGTGTGTATCTGTTTTCTTGATTTGAAATTAGAAAATTAAAGAGAATCAAGATTGCATACTTATTAAAATATTAATAAATCTGGTATAAAGAAGTTAGAACTGTTTCCTAAATATTGAACTTATGAATTGGGTACTTATACTAAAACTTATAAAATTATATAAAGAATTATTTTGAGGTTGCCAAAGTTATTTAAAAGGCTGGGTGATTTTTAATTAAGAATGTTTAAAAATTCATTAAATAATTTTGGCAAATAATTTTGGAAAATGTAAAAGTTGTAGGTTGTTTTTATTTATTTTAATTTGTTGAATTAATAAAATAAAGTCATTACTGAAATCTGTGTTTCAATTAAAGGCCCAAAGTAATGATAGTAAATCTACTTCTTTGCCTAGGTATTTCAGCTACAAATGACTAGGGCTACATATGACTTGGACTACATATGACTGACTTCTTGAATACGACTTTGAGCTACATTATGAATTGGGATTTCTTCATCAAATACCTACCTAAAACACCCGATCTTGTAAGTATGCTGTCCTATTATAAAAATTAGAGGAAATTGAGAGTGGACCACTTGAGCACTAAAATATACTGGATCTCCTGAGAAGTTTTCCTAAATTATTTATTAAGTACCCTTTATCAATTGAGCTATCTTTAGACTGTTTGCGATCGTCTGCAGTTAGCTCAATTGTTTCAATTGTATACTTACTAGTTAATTTTTTCCTATTCTTTGATATAATATGTCCAGCAGTGAACAAATATAGGTTGATGATGATGTATAAAGAAAATCCGCCTTCGTTGTTAATAAACAAGTCATTACTAATTTTTTAAGACACTTCAAATTA
This sequence comes from Eupithecia centaureata, assembly GCA_944547425.1. Classification (NCBI taxonomy): domain Eukaryota; kingdom Metazoa; phylum Arthropoda; class Insecta; order Lepidoptera; family Geometridae; genus Eupithecia; species Eupithecia centaureata. The sequence goes on along the minus strand of OX155678.1, from coordinate 11,520,987 downwards.
TTTAATCCATCTTGATCAAACCAAGTCAACGATCTTAATTTCTCCTGAGAATCTAAATTTACTTACCGCCATCGCAGAACAAATAAGCACCGTCTGAATAAATGTTACCAGCTACATTAAAGCCACGATAAGAAAATCCACCCTACGGCGCTGTATCTGCCAATTAAAAATATGTCAGGGAAAGTTTATCATAAAAAAAAACAATCATATTAACTCCAGGGGACATTAAGCTATAGTGGTCTCCAAGAAAATTCTTGGATGCTATCTTCAAGCTTTCTTCCTATTATTGGTGCAAAGTTACATTGAAAAGGATTTATATTTCCAACAGTTGAATTAACTGTTTCAATTGTAAATACCTTCTTGTTTATAGTTTCTAGGTAATAGAAATTGTATTGTTATTTTATTTCTTATACCTGCATTGTTGTTGACCAAATGCATCAAAAAAACTTTATGATCAAATATGTTATATTCGACCTCATTTATAAGTTAAGTAAATAAACGAGACCACAAGGTTTTGGAGTATGTAAAAAAATAGATAGAGAGTCCATTTATTTACAGATATATTAAAAACAAACATACTGAGGCTCGTCCGATTTTGCATTTATTTTAAATTTACCTTTATTTATGTTACACACATAAAAATAGTTTACTATACAATGTGATTCTTCGAACCTTGATCAAAAGAAATATGCGGATACACGACACATTTTTATCGGTAAAAATCAAGATTATGGATATAAAGATTTCATTCACGTTTGTCGTTATATTAGATTCATCGAATGTTGGTCCCAACCCAAGGTTGCGGTGAAGAGATCGCTCGAAGCGATAAGTCTCGCTGGCTGGATTGCCCCGCTATTATGTGAATGCTGATGCGCTACGACATATACTCAGCCGCGTCACGCGCCAGTTAGAAATCAGAAATCAGAAATGAATATCTTTATTTCTTTAGGCTTACAAAATAAGCACTTAGACAAGTCAAATTTAATACTATAGGTACATAAATATCAAAATAATATAAGAAATAAAGTGTTCGACCAAATACTCAAACAGCACTATATCTATACAAATCATTTTATAAAAAGTCATAAATAGGCTAGAAGGGCAGGAAGGTAATTTGACCTAGTTAGAGAAAGCCTCAGAAAGTAAGTACTTACCTACATTTTAATAGTAACAATAAAAACTTTTACATAACACAACTTTACCTATTTTTATGTAGGTCGATAATCATCACTACATACATAGTATAAAACAAAGTCGCTTTCTCTGTCCCTATGTCCTTATGTCCCCTCAGTCAGACTATCTAGACGGAGCGCTGTCAACAATGATTCGAAGCTGGTTTCGAAAACATGTGTGCTCGTAGTGAGTGTTGCCGTGCAGTAAAAATATTTTACCCCAATATTATTATTATTTAAACCCTCTTCTCGGTATACCTCCAATTTTGTCTGACGACATATATGTAGCCTATAATCACCGAGATGTTGAGACGAATCACTAGACACCTCACTCATTGAAATCGGACTAGTAGTTTTAGCGCTACGTACTTACGTGGGAACATGAAATCGGTTACATACAAACATACATAGCGTGTCATTCTAATAATCCGTTGGCAGTCGGGGGGTTAAACGGGACCCATACTAATAAGTCTACGCTCTCCGTCCGTCTGTTTGTCGTCCGTCTCTAGAAAACACTCAGACCAACGGAACAAATTTCTGCAGATCGTACACAAATTTGTTCCGCGGCGGGATCCGAACCCGCAACCTCTTGCGTCGCAGGCGGACTCTCGCCCGCTGAGCCACTGAGGTAGTCAGAGGTAGTTGTGAAGTAGTTGAGTTAGACAATAAGGCCTCTGCTTGGAGAGTGTATAAATCGAGCCGATGTATCCCTAAGTAGGATAAACTGAGGATTTTAGGTGGCAAATAGCAATATACATTAACATAATGACAATAAAGTAGAAATTGCCGTGTATATGGTCGTAATAACAAAAAATACCGCTTCGATATGCTTGAGGCTGCTGTATCGGCAGCCTTGAGAATGCTTCGAGATGCTTTGGCATCCTTCGGTACGCCGCCGGCGCCGAGGCAACACTCGGGGGGATAGCTTGCCCTGCGGGGCGAGGGGAGGCATCCGTCATTTGAATCATTTGACTCACATTGATATTGAGACGCTTCGGCAAGCTACAGGACGGTGCGGCATGCTTAAGGACGCCTCGTCATCCCTAAGAACGTTGCATCATGCCAAAGCATAGTTTCCGACAGTGTGCGCTTGCATGTAGGATGCCGAAGGATCCTTTTCCTTGCCGATGCCGATAATGGGCGCCGGGCCTTAATTGCATATAGAAGACCAATATGACCCCAATAGTTCATCAGTCAGTCATTAACCCATACAAATATTCGAGTTTCTCACGTTTGCGCCCTAGATTATTCAGCATAATTCCAATAATACATTAGTAAAGCCTAGGTCAATAACATTGTGTACTCTCCTGAAAGCTGCAAGCGTCCACCGCACTCACGGAAAACTGTTTGCTCGTCGCTTATTTAATTATGAAAGGGTGTGATCTGAGTGAGAGCGGGGACCTAATTCTGCTAACTAATCCTTTCACTGCGACAATGGTATCTTCGCAGAATCACCACGTAGAAACATTCGATGAAAGATGCTATAATGCGTGCGGTGCTATTTGAATGGAAAGGTTGAAATAATAGTTTATAGTGTATTTTAAAACCTAGACACTTTCGACGTTCCATTATTTCACTTTCAGTTTACGAAATAGCGTTTTTAACATTTAGGACGATAAGAAAGAAAAAAATGATGACTATGATCACCTCCAGAGAAATCCGCGCCTGATATTTAGATACGTTGCGTACGTGGACACGTATGCACAGTATGCACACTAACCGCCTTACATTACATTCGTGGGACTAGGAACAGTAAAACTTAATAGTGTATAGCCAAACTTAATAGCTAACATGTCATGTCTTATGAAGTCTTTTAAAACATGCATTCGCTAACAATAGCACCACACCCTTCAAGCTTACTACAAAGCTATGTCGCCATATCACAGGTGGCACGTGTTGTAACATCCACGTAGACATTGGACATTGAAATATTTTCAGGCTCGTATTATAGGTAAAACTTTACTCAGACGTCTTCTATTTTCCTTGGTATAAACGTCGCTTAAGTTTAGACCTACTAGTATCTGTACACGGCTTCGCACGCGTTCTAAACGTTTGAAGGCTATTTGTATCCCAGGGAAACTGATTTTTGGGATGCAAAGTTGCTTATGTTTTATTCCAAGGCTATATAGAATTACGTCTATCTGTTCAGTACCTTGTTTTTGCGTGAAAGAGACAAACATCTATAGAGGTATATACAAACTTTCACGTTTATAATATTAGTAAGGATAAGGAAAACTCAAGTGACAATTTTTTTGTAAGATTTTAATTGAAAAAATTCGGGAAACCTTGCGACTGAATTGGGTATTTTGGGAAAAGTATTTATATAGTTTTATTTTTAAAGTAGTAAAAAAACATAGTAGGCTTTAGGAATAATGGTTCTATGCTACATTATTTTTCTTAGGTAATAGGTACGCAGATATTTTGATAAGACAAAGTAAAAGTTGGTCTAATATTTACATTACATTTGGTAAAAACATTTGTGGGCTATACCTAAGCACAAACACATTGCTTTAGTAAGTATACCTACCAACGTACTATAGTAAAGTGCTCTCGCGAGAGAAACTTCCAACAGATTGTTAGCAGGGAGAGAGATTAAATGCAATTAAAAAGACAAAATACTAACACATTCAAGAGAGTGTTTTAATTATTTTTCGTCACATTTTTCCGTATCGGAAACGGTCAGTAAGCCATGTTACTTTTTTTTTCTTATATAACGGAAGATGATTTCATCTCGTCCGAGGATTTTATTTATAAGCTGAAGAAAATTCAGTAGCGTTCTAATTATAACTCTGCTGTTACATGTCATGAAGCCGTGATAAACAATAATTAAAATGAGATATCACGATAACTTGTCGACACTATAGTAAAACCGAATTCAGGGCTATATCACTAGCACTGTTCATAACCGATATGAACAGTGCTACGCCAGTCACAATGTCCGTGTTTTTCCCAGCAGGCTGCCTGTCCATTGACGCGGAGAGAGGCGGCGGAGCGGAGAAACGAGGAAATATTAACCAATAGGAGTGCCATGAAATCTCCGCTCCGCTTTTTCATGCAGCCTATTGGTTAATATTTCCTCGTTTCTCCGCTCCGCCAGCTCGCTCCGCTCCAATGGCCAGGCACCCTTACAGTGGTCTGTGAAGCATCAACTGATGGTTTCGTACAGACCAACGTCATTGATCCTCTTGGAGTTTCGTAGTGATTCTAGTATGATTGAGTCTTAACTCTTAACTAACTTCTAAATAAGGTTAAAAATACTCTAACGATAGAAGAAAATAACAGCAGCGAATAGTATGAACAGTGCTACGCCAGTCACAGGGGCCGTACTTTCCCCTGCGTTACAGTGGTGTGTGAAGCATTGGCAGACGGTCTCGTAGTGACCAAAGTCATGTATCCTCTTGGAGTTTTGTTTCGTATTGATTATAACATTATTGAGTATTAACTACGTTCTAAATAAGGTTAAAATACTCTAATGATAGAAGAAAAGTAGAACAGTGAATAGTATGACCAGTGCTACGCCAGTCACCGGGGCCGTGCTTTCCTCGACATCAGTGGTCTGTGAAGCATAAACTGATGGTTTCGCAGAGACCAACCTCATTGATCCTCTTGGAGTTTCGTAGTGATTCTAGTATGATTGACCCTTAACTACGTTCTAAACAAGGTTAAAAATACTCTAACGGTAGAAGTACAGAACAGCAGCAAATAGTATGAACAGTGCTACGCCAGTCACAGGGGCTGTACTTTCCCCGGCGTTACAGTGGTCTGTGAAGCATTGGCAGACGGTCTCGTGGTGACCAGCGTTGCTGATTTGGTAGCAAGGGTTATCTCGCTTGTCTGGGATCCATCCGCAGCCGCGGGTTACCCTGACTTCTGGTTCGCGGTGGGGCTGGTATACTGGAAAAGATAGATGACATGGTAACTTGTTTTATAGTCAACATCTACGGGATTTTAGGTTACCTACAGCGAGACTATAGGCTTCCTGAAGTTAGTGTCAATCACCGGTACTGTGCTAGCTGTGACGTGTCTTAGAGTCCTGTAAGGTCTAAAGGAAATAAAGCACTTTGACTTCGACCGATCAAAGTCCTATAATGTCTAGTATCATACAAGGACCTCCCACGATATTATGATGATAGACGTAGTGATCTAATCTCCCCACCACCTCACTTCTTGCAATCGAATGGTGGGTCCAGACCAAGCGAACGAGAGCGAGAAAAGGCTAACAAATGAATGCGAACGATGCAGTGTGGACGTTATAGCGAAAGCAAGCCAGGGCCTTCGAGCTCCGTTGCAGTACTTCGCTGGGGTTCACTTGCGTTCGTTTATTGTGGTGACAACAGGAACAGCAAAAGCGTGTGAACGTTCGGTACCAATCGTCAAATCCCACTCGTTCGCTCGCTCTCGGTCGCATAGTCTGGACCCACCATAAGCCGTCACCAGAAGGCAGAGTGCTCAGAATGCTGGCAGCTTTGCCACATTAAATGACAATGCTAATTCATTGATCGAAATAGAACCCAGTATTCAACAATATGATCACCGATAAAGCTAATTCGTTATACCGACTCATATACCTGCTTTACACTTTGTAAAGTAGGTAACAAATGCGAGTGACAAATGTTCCTTGAACAATTATATCGGAAATAATTATTGCACTTACATTTGTCTCTCGCATTTGATACTTAACAAAGTGAAAACCAGGCATAGGTAAAACTCACTGGTCTGTGTAATCTTCCTGCAGAATAGCTGCACGTTTTCGAAACCAGGCACCGCTGTGTCGCAGTTGACGACGGGAATGATGCGCGCACGCAACTCGTCGTCGTATTTGTTGACGTCGAGGCAGGCGGAGTTGTTGACACTGTTGCAATAGTAGCATCGCACACTCAAACCTGGAAATCATACAAATATTTAAAACCGTCAATTTAGTAAATTAACCGATCCTGTCCATCCAAAGGTTGCCTGGAAGAGATCGCTTTTAGCGATAAGGCCGCCGATTATGCCACTTCAGTTGTAATTATTAGTATTAAGCTTATCTGCTACTACAAATTTTGATGGTGCATCAAGAAGTTATCTATCTATCTAGTTTATCTACCCCTTCTGCTTTGAACAAGCCCAAATTGAAATTATCATAGTTACTACACTAAAGTTATTAAAAACATCATTTACCATGATTTTATTTGTTTTGAGTTTTCTGATATAGATGTTCTTTCTTATCTATCATAGTTTCTGACCGCGGCTTCGCACGCGTTGTTTCTATGGAAACGTTTCAAGGCTATTTGTTTCCAACGGAAACTGATTTAGGGATGAAAAGTAGCCGTCTTCAAAAATTTCTACCTCTGGGGACCAAAATCACTCTTGCCCAATCGTTGCTTCTACCCATCCTTGACTACGAGGATGTAGCTTATTTAGATGTCTCTGAAGAGCTACTGAATAAACTAGAGCGCCTTCAGAACTTGAGCATCCGGTTTATTTACGGGCTGCGCAAATTTGATCATGTGTCTCAGTTTCGATCCCAGCTAAAATGGCTTCCCATACGGCGTCGCCGAGATCTCCACATCCTGTCTTTCCTTTACTTTATCCTCTTCAATCCTCTCTCCCCTTCTTATCTTCGTGACCGCTTCGAGTTTCTTGTCCCCCGTGGCAAACCCTGTAGATCTATTCGATCCCTTCTTCTCAAAACCCCCGAGCATAGATCCAGTCGCTATAGAGATTCATTCACAATGATGGCGCCCAGACTCTGGAATTCCCTTCCTCACTCAATACAAGCGAGCCCTTCACTAAATGTATTTAAGTGTAAGGTAAAAGAGCACTTCCTCTCTCTAATGACATAGCAGATATAAATATGTATGTATATATTATATTTATTTATAATAGATAAACTTCGTTTTCTTAACTTATTTTAATTTTAGTTGCATCTATTATATGTTTTTTTTTATTTTATTTATATTTTAGTTTATTACTTCTCATTGCAGGTTCTTATTGTTTATTGATAATACTAGTATATAAGGTATATATATATTTTGTGTACACACTATCTATCCACTCTAATTTTTAATCTTTCTCTATACTTTTTCATGGTTTGCTGTAAGAAAACTCTTTTAGGGTTAAGCTCGCCTTTGTACATGTCCATTATTTGTAAACTTGTGTATTATCTTGTGTGTGTGCAATAAAGAATAAAGCCTATGTGATATTCTAGGGCTAGTACTACGTTTATTAAATTTCAGCCAGATCCGTTCAATAGTTTTTGAGTGTTTCTTACAAGTCACAAATACATAAGTAAACTATGTTTGTATGTGATTACAGTTCTTAAAAACTAAAAGTTTGTTCCCCTCTAATGTCTCTATGCACTAGGTATGGAAGTAAACATTGACAACAGTAATTAACTTCTTATTCATCGATATCCATATTATTTTCCATTTTATACCTAACTGGCGACCCACCCCGGCTTCGCACGGTTTTAATATACGTATAAACCTTCCTCTTGAATCACTCTATCTATTTAAAAGAACCGCATCAAAATCCGTTGCGTGGTTTTAAGATTTAAGCATACAAAGGAATATAGGGACATAGGGACAGTGAAAGCGACTTTGTTTTATACTATGTAGTGATTTCGACGCGGACATATCTTTAATCTTACCTTTGCTAACAATCGTTAACAGGAGAACCACTGCCAATATTGTTTTGTGGTGAGACGTCATTGTAACCTGTAAATTAATTATTTCAAACCTTTAAAAAGCACACAATAAGCTCTTTTTCTATTTAACTTTATAATAGCGAACAAAACAAACAGTGTTATTCTTTAATTGAAAGAGAAACCATAAATAAAAGAACTCTGAAGTTCGCACGCACGTCTTTTTACGTAAAAAGTGTTGAAAGAAAGTATTAATAAGTTTGAATAACGAAGAAAATGTGGTTAAGAAAATGTTGGAATAGATCATTGTTTCAATTGTACTAGTTTTAATTTTTATGTATTCCTTGGCTGTATTTTTGTTTGTTAATAAAGAACAAACAAAATAACAGTGATGATGGAAATATTGTTGGAAAGATAGGTGAAAAACCGTACCATTAGATATTGGGTAGGTAGGCTACATATCTAAAAATAAGTATACAATGGGTATCTACTATCTACCTCTTACCAAATAAAAGAAAATATTATTTCCATTGGTAAAACATCTATACGCACGCATAGTCGTCATAATAGAAAAAACTTAAAATATAGTATACAAGCGACCCGCCCCGGCTTCGCACGGTTTTATTATACGTATAAACCTTCCTCTTGAATCATCCTATCTATTAAAAAAAACCGCATCAAAATCCGTTGCGTAGTTTTAAAGATTTAAGCAGTCAAAGGGAAATAGAGATAGAAAAAGCGACTTTGTTTTATACTATGTAGTGATTAGATACCTAAATACTGTGCTTTAGGTGTAAAATCTGGCCACTTTCCTATATGTAATCTCCTTTCTAAGTAAGAAAGGTTAATTTTTTTTTAAAGTAATAATAACTCGGAAAAACTGTTCTTTTCCGGTTTCAGTCCAAGAAAACCTTTAGCTTGTTAGTTTTAACTTATAAGAATTTGAAAAAAACAGATACGGCCTTACCAGAAAAAAAAAGTTACGACTTAGACACGTGTTAACAGTTGTTTAACATGGTTTTGTAGGGTGAATTTTGCTAAACAACTGTTAAGCACGTGTCTTTGTCGTGATTTTGTTTTTTGTGGTAAGGCCCATATTGTTTGAATGATCTTCAAATTACGTTTGCAACGAATGGTATATTCGGCAGTATACCGAATACCTAATATTGGGCGAGATCCCTGACCGAATAGCCGAATATTAGGCAAAAGTATTCGGCCGGATTAAAAAAAGTAAAAGTTTTTTCTAACAATGCAGAAAAATGAGTCTTTCTGCACCATAACCTTCCTCTTCTTAATTTTAATTATGAAAATAATTTAAAAGCATAGAAAATATCATAACTTTTCTATTAAATATAGAAGATAATTATGTACCAATGACTACTTAAATGATTACGACAATAATTCAAATACATTATGATTACTTAAGTATTCGGTATTCAGCCGAATAATTTGTAGATATTCGGCATTCAGCCGAATATAATAAAAGCAGCCGAATAGTAACCGAATATTCGTTGCAAGTCTACTTCAAATACTTCCTTATCTACGGTATCATAAGTATACAAAAACAAATAGATACCTTATCCTTTTTCTATTCGATTCACGTCACTTTCCCACAACTGGGCAATAATATCTCTATTTTCGCTCCACGCAATTCACCAAATTTACTAATGTCACAACCAAGAGCGTAGAAGAGATAAAAACTACACTGAATATCTTCCCGAATATTAAGCAACCTAATCAATACTGGAATATTTTTCTAACACAACTTAGATAAGTAATTATTATGCAAGAAAAAGATGACCAAAGAAATATTGTCGTTATCGCAGACCAGAGTGCGGGTGGTATGTGATACTGTTCGTCGTGCTTTGTGCTTTGGATGTAATTAACGCACGTGACTTCGCTTGGGCTTGAAAATATTACTTACAAAACATTTGAAAACAATCTTCGAAATTTCACTTTAAATTAAACTATCATAGCAGTTCGTCGTGCTTTGGGGTTTGGATGTAATTTACGCACGTGACTTTGCTTTGGCTAGAAAATATTATACTAGATACATATATAAACCTTACGCTTGAATCACTCTATCTATTAAAAAAACCGCATCAAAATCCGTTGGGTAGTTTTAAAGATTTAAGCATACAAAGGGACATAGGGATATAGGGACAGAAAAGCGACTTTGTTTTATACGTAGTGATGATTAAAAAATATTTTAATATGTTTGGTTTGCTTTTCAATCCAACAAAAGCTTCGAAGACTGACGATTTGAAGTCACGTTGTAAACTGACAAACAGGTCTATTTGTCTATACTATGTATATCGAAGTTTACCTAGCATAATTACAAAGGACAAAGCACATGGGTACCTACATCCCGCACCGCTACAGAGCAAAACAAGAATAAGCATTGAAGTATTGGTTTGAAGGGTTTGGTTTACGTTCTAATCTTTTGAAACATAATAAGCAATAATAATAAGCAAATTAATAATGCTGGACAATCCATACAGCTTCAACCAGCCCCAAGCTTAGCAGAGCTAGTGTTACGGGTACTACATGCATCACTGATATACATATTTAATACAATGAATACATAGAAAACAAGATAGAAAACACTGGAAAAAATATTTGCAGATTGAACAAACATTTGTCCCAAGGCGGGAATAGAACCCGCAACCTCTTATTATAAGAATTTAGCGTGCGTTTGAGTGTTGCGTGGTTTATTTGTACCGCAACCTTAATGTTTTGTTGAATTAGTGTAACGTAACAGTCTTGATGCTTGCTTTTATCTTAGCAGGACGTTAAGATTTTTTAACTGTTCTGATTGCATAATCAGAACAGTTTTCAGCTGCTAGATTTTAAAGTGTTACTTACGAAATCTTTTTATAACGGAAGTATTATTCATACTTTAGGTGGTACTTACACATAATTTTTACATTACTTACACTTACACTAAATTATTGTTTGTAAAGCTTGTTATCCTAATTTAACGGAAATAATCTTGTTTATATTAGCGATTCACGGGAATGTATTCGTTAATTCACCTATTTTGAGATGTTTTCACAGATTTACATAATACTACCCCGCGGCTTCGCCCGCGAACCAGAGCTTTTTTTCATACAAATTTCAGAAATTTACTACGCAAACCCTAGGGGATATTTTGTCAAAATAAAAAAAGTGTTTAATTATTTATTTCATACTATATTTATACCGAGTTTCGAGTAAATCGAACCAAAGAAAAATAATTTTCCATACAAACTTTACCACCCTATTTAACCCCTTCCGAGGTAAATTTTTGCAACTTTTATTAGCCAGTATGTCATAATCTAGGTCCTAAAGTATCTCACAGACACACTGACTTTCCCATTTATTATAATAGTAAGATAGTAAGATGTCTAACTCGCGGGTACTTATGTACCTACATAAGTGTATATCATACCCGTGAATTGTTCATATAATATGTTCGGTTCGGATCGCGACAGAATAAATATACATTTTATCGTTTTAAAATACTCAAAAAAACTTTATTAACAACGAAAATTACAAGTAAGGAATAGAAAAATTACAACTAATATTTACAATTGAAACCATTGAGCTAACTGCAGACGGTTGCAAACAGTCTAAAGGTAGCTCAATTGATCCATGTCAATACCAGTCGGAAGCGTCCCCAAGACACTGGCTGCATTACCACGCTGTATGACAATGCTGATGCGCTGAGCCAGATATTTACCAGCTCTCGGGTCGGGTTTAAAATATATCTGCTATAATAAAAATGGGCTTCAAATTACAACAAGGGATACTATAAAAATATTATTCTCGCATAACTACTGTATTACTTTTTTGTTTTTTAAGAATTTACTTTTCTAATTTTCGTGGATCAAAATCGGGTTCTTGGCCGATTTAGTGAATAATTTATCAACCGTTTGATAACCTTTGGCATCACTATCTCAATTAACAAGGAAGCAGAATAATAATGTGCCTAATTTATTGAAAACTAGTTACGTTCAGCGGCTTTGCTGAGTTGTTTCTATGGAAACGGGTTTTTCGATTCTATGGGAACTGATTGATGAAATAAAAAGTATACAGTGTTTATACTAAGTCTAGAAATATCTGAATAAACTTGACGACCTCTGTGGCGCGACGGACGAAGGTCCACCTACGTAAGAGGTGTCGGGTTCGATTCCCACCTCGGGACAAGTATTATTTATGTACCTAATTTGTGTATTTGTCTAGTACCCATAACACAAAGTCTGCTTACCTTGGGGATCAAGGAATAGAAAAAATTACAACTAGTATATACAATTGAAACCATTGGGGTAACTGCAGACGGTTGCAAACAGTCTAAAGGTAGCTCAATTGATCCACGTCAATACCAGTCGTCGCGTCCCTAAGACACTGGCTGCATTACCACGCTGTATGGCAACGCTGATGCGCTGAGCCAGATACTCTCCAGTTCTCGGGTCACGCGTCGTATCGACCAGACGACGCTCAGATATTTTTTTAAAAACCCGGAGAGCCTCGGTACCCCAAGGAACTAGGCTCGTCTCCAAGGGACTAGGAAGGGACTCAAGGGGTCCTGGATTATTTATCAATTTAGTGTTGTATTAAGGCGCAAACAGGAGCAGTTGCGCCACTACTTATTTTAGCAAATAATTTTCTTTTTATGCATCTGTTGTAGTTCAATTTGTCTATTTTAGGAAGAGATACAAAAATAGAGTTTGGTGGCCACCAAAGGCAACTTCGTATCTCTATTATAATAATATCGTATATCATGATAGGTTTAACAAACAGTACGTGTGAATTTTGGAAATTTGTTTAGCGGAATTATATGACAAAATAAGTGGGGGCGTCACTTTAGCTGTAGGTATGCAAAATTTCAGCTCGGTTTGTTCAGTAGTTTTGGCGTGAAGAGGTAACAAACATCCATCCATCCAAATTTTCTTATTTATAATATTAACTAGCGACCCGCCCCGGCTTCGCACGGTTTTATTATACGTATAAACTTTCCTCTTGAATCACTGTATCTATTTAAAAAAAACGCATCAAAATCGATTGCGTCGTTTTAAAGATTTAAGCAGTCAAAGGGACATAGGGAAATAGGGACAGAAAAAGCGACTTTGTTTTATACTATGTAGTGATGATGTAATATTTTGGGATGTTGTTGCGTTGTTATATATTTGAGTGATATCATCACAATCGGTTCACCTAAAAAAGTTTTTTATGTATTTCTTCAGATTATTTTAAAAAGACTTTTTTATATTTGAAAGCTGGTGTTTCTCGATATCTGACCAGTAGTTTTTGGGTTATCTTTAATATATATAACTAAAATAATAATACCCATTGTATTTTATTGACTTCAACTAAGGACTTTGATGATAAATTGCCAGTATTATAAATTTTAATTAATTTGTAATGCTACGTCTTTTTCATTCGTAAACGACTGTTTATGTGTAGTCAAATCATTACAAATAGTCGAGCTACCCCTAACTGGACTGATTGCAACCCTCTACAGTATCGATTATACTAGTTTTAATTTGTTTCCATTACATATTTGTTTTGTAATTTTCTATGTTAAAAAAGGAAGTCTCATAAACATAATTCTATTATCACGATCAAATCTGTGATCCTAGATCCCGCTTCCCTCGATACGTGTAGGACATTCAACCCCGTGAAATCCGAGTGGAGTTGTAGGTACATTATATTGCAGTAGTTTATCCTTGACATTGTGGGGTTTCACAAGAAGTCTTCGATGACAGTCTATAAAATTAGAAACATTGCTGTTTTTCGTATTTAATTTAAATATTAAAGTCATTGAATACGGGATATTTACCATGATTTGGTTTCTTTTGAGTTTTTCGATATTTCGTCACCGTTTCAAGCGCCATGATCACGAAAGAACTGAGGTCACTGCGAGTGAGTTGTTATTGGCAGATATATCAATCTACCCTCATTTTTCGTCTTTTGCTACGAACGTTACCAATAAGATAATGAGTATCAGTATAAGTTTGGTATAAGTAATAATAATATAAAGTATTGTGCGTTTCTACTTGTTTAAATTATTTTTAAGTTTCGAACGAACGCACGACGCAAACAATCGATAAAGAGTGAAACCTTATCGGTTGTTTGCGTCGCTTTAGTTTTTTGTAATAAAAGTTTTGATAAGTACCAAGAAACAGCAAATTGAAAAGTATAAGCTCACAAAAAGGCAAAATACCGCATCGTATTGGAATCGCTGTAACTTTTCAATATTCCGCCGCCGTAACTTTAATTTGGCTGAGGCGTCGTCGCTTCGGCCTACGTCTATGGCAATTTTTAAGATACAATGCAGAATAGAAAAATCAGCCAAGTGCAAAACGGACTCGTTCGCAAAAAGTTCCGTCCCGTACCACCCTAACGGTCGATACTACTTGCTACTTTTATCTTAATATCCCTACATAGTATAAAACAAAGTCGCTTTTTCTGTCCCTATATCCCTATGTCCCTTTGAATGCTTAAATCTTTAAAACTACGCAACGGATTTTGATACGGTTTTTTTTAATAGATAGAGTGATTCAAGAGGAAGGTTTATACTTATAATAAAACCGTGCGAAGCCGGGGCGGGTCGCTAGTTACGTATAAACGTGAAAGTTTGTATGGATGTATATAGATGTACGGATGTTTGTTCCTCTTTTAGGTAAAAAATACTGAACGGATCGGGCTGAAATTTTGAATAGACGTATTTCTAGCCCTAGAATATCACATATTCATTTCATCCCATCCGTTCCCATGGGATAGAAAAAGCCTTGAGACGTTTCTATTGAAACAATGCATGCGAAACCGCGGGCAGATATTAGTTATCTATAAAAACGTCAAAAAAATCATGTCCGTTTTATGGGAGTCCTCTCAAATATTTACATATTCTGTATTTGATTTAGTTTTTTAGGATTTGTTTAATTTGGAAAATGTCAATTGTCTGATAGCCTGGTGACTGCCGGTCAAACAGCTGAGTCTTAGTAATAAGGAACACGCTATTAATAAGACTATGAAAACAACAGTTTTACCCTTTAGGTGCAGAACCCTAAAATAGGTATTGGTAGAAGGTTAGTTATCGAAGTTGTGAGTATTTGCAATTCAGCCTATATGTTCGCTTATAAAGGTAAGAATTTGTTTCGGAGACTCATTATATATGCATACCATCATGGTGCTATCAACAACACTTCTATTGAGTTTTAAGTTTCCATTTGAAATAAGTTTTTATATTAGGTACATTTTCAAAACGAAGAACTCTAAAGAATATAACTATTACTAGCAGCACCTCGCGGTTTAACCTGCGTAATTCCCGTTCCCTTGGGAATTAGGGATAAAATATTGCCTATGTGTTATTCCAGACCATAATCTATCTTGGTACCAAATTTCATCTATATCCGTTTTGTAGTTTGTGTGTGAAAGAGTAACAAACATCCATCTATCCATCCATACTTACAAACTTTTGCGTTGATAATAAAAAGGATAATTTTAGTTAATATCTATGATAAGGATAAGAACTTAAACATAATATAGGATATAATAAAGAAAGTGGTGAATTATTAAAGAACCTTTAAAAACGCTGCGTAAATACAGGATGTAAATAAAATGCCAATTTGTAATTTGAGTAAGTAGGCGACAATGCATCGCGATTCCTAAATTAATTTAAAGGTGATGCAGTACGATAAACACTAGATACACTTGTACACTAATACTATTGAGTGCAACTATTGGAGATAGCCATCGTCGACTTGTGTTAATGATCACTAATCGATTATACTAGTATATGCACCGAGCTTGGAATGTCTTACTTTACTCTGAAATGGAAACTCCAATACCAAACAGCAACCGATGTGGCATTGCGGGCGAAGGTTTACTTGTGAGGCAGAGTTTGAGGGTTCAAATCCCACCTTAGGACAATTTTTTGTACGGTCTAGAAATATTTGAGAGTCAATTATATTTAGGTTTAATGAAAAATATCTATCTATCTATGCATGTCATGAATAGTGATGATGCTGTGTAGGTTGTCCAGCATTATTTATTTATTATATTAAGTACTAGCTGGTGCCCGCGACTTCGTCTGCGCATGATTAGTATTTCGAGTACTTGCTATTTTACTTGCGTAATTCCCTTTCTCGTGGGATTTTCGGGATAAAATAAAGCCTATGTGTTATTCCAGCTTATAATCTATCTCTGTGCCAAATTTCATCCAGATCCGTTCAGCAGTTTTTGCGTGAAAGAGTAACAAACATCCATCCATCTATCAATCTATCCATCCATCTATCCATTCATACTTACAAACTTTCGCGTTTACCAGTTCAATTCAGTTTCGTTCCCCTGGGGAGGGGCAGGGGAACCAAACTGAATTCCGGGATAAAATGTATCCCATGTCCAATCGTCCCGAGTTCCATTCGAATTCATTCACTTCCGTCGTGATGCGTGGTTAAAGAATTTTTCTTTCACCCTCTCTCCCAGGGGAATCTTACCGAATTCCGGGATAAAAAGTATCCCATGTCCTTTCTTGTAGTATGAACTCAAATCGTCCCGAGTTTCATTCCAATTCATTTAGCAGTTTCGGCGTGATGCGCGGTAAAGGAATTTTACTTTCATACCCTCTCCCATGAGAACCTTACTGAATTCCGGGATAAAAAGTATCCTATGTCCTTCCTCGTAGTATGACCTATAATCATGCCGAGTTTCATTTAAATCCATCAAGTAGTTTCGGCGTGATGCTCGTTTACGATACAGACAGACAGACAGACAGACAGACAGACAGACAGACAGACAGACAGACATGAATGAAAAAAATTACAGTTTTGGCTTGAGTATCGATAATAGAGTGCCCTCCAAAAAAAATTTTCAAAATATCTTCAATGTACAGAATTGGACCTGTTACAGTTTTATTATAAGTATAGATAGAAATCATCTATTACCCATTTTATTCATTATTATAACATTAGCTCTGTTTAGTTTGAGGCTATATGAAGCTGTGTGGATTTTCCAGCATTATTTATTATCTACTTCATACTATGGATCCTATAGCATGAATCATCTAAGTAATTAAAGACGTCGGAAATTTCTTGACAAACGCATTTATCTTTCATATAGTTCCCTAGAAGTAACATTTATTCCATCAATTAGAAGTAGTGGTACAATAAGCATTAAGCAAATAAGCATTAGCTTCGTAATGCACTTTCAACTGCAGTTTGCCGAAGAGTCTACAGTCTATAGTCCTACTCTTTCTATCGCCATGTTGAAAGTTATTAGCAAGAAAAAAATTCGAAAAACGACTCGGAATTCAGTTGGGACCGTGCCCGGTTTGTACATAGGAGACTATTATGTAAAGGACTTTAAGTATATAAGTCCAGGGGCGCTGTCTTCGAAGACCAAGGTGCAAGAAAAGACGGTGATGGAGAAATGGTTCTTGGAAGTCGTGAAAGGGCTGAAGCAGTTTTTCTATGGAGGATCGCTGCATGGAGTGAAGTGAGTTCCTATACTTGGAAGTGACGACCTATGTGGCGCGGCGGGCATAGGTCCGGTTGCGATGCAGTTACGGGTTCGATTCCCGCATAGGGGCAAATATTTGTATGATCTGCAAATATATTTAAATAAATAAATAAATAATGCTGGACAATCCACACAGTACCATCTAGCCCCAAAGTAAACTACTCAAAGCTTGTGTTATGGGTACTAGATAACTGATATATTTAATACATTATATACATAGATAGATATTTTTTATTATACATATTAAACAACCAGACCAACAAAACAAATTTCTGCAGATCGTACACAAATTTGTTCCGAGGCGGGAATCGAACCCGCAACCTCCTGCGTCGCAGGCGGACCTTCGCCCATCGCGCCACATCGGTCGTCATTTGTTCACGGGTTGTCTATGTGTAATAAAAAATATTATAAATGTACATAGAGTCGTCTAGTGCCCTAACACAAGCCCTGCTATTTGGAAAAGACATAGTCCTAGTCCTGGAATAACACAAAAGCTACTTTTATCCCATAAATCAGTTCCCATGGGATAAAAATAGCCTTGAGACGTCTCCATAGAAACTGAATGAATAAAATTACTACAAATAAAATAATTAAATTACTCTAAAATCTACCGCACAATGACTATAATGACTTAGGTAATACTAATTAAACCTACCGTAAAGATCTTTTGTGCGCAGCAGAGTTCAGGGCAAACTAGTCAAAACTTAATCGAAACCAAAAAAATCTACATCGAAGTTGATTCCCTAGGGTTCCAGAATCCCTTTCGACATAAGGCGCAAACAGCAACGAAAGCGGCGCCCCCACTCATTTTATCATATAACTCCGTTAAACAAAGAAATTTTCACTCTTCCTAAACTAGACAAAATGAAACTACTACTACTACTAGATGCATTAAAAAAGCTTATGATAGGTTTAATAAACTGTACCAGTGAAATTTTAAAATTCCTTTGTTTAACGGAGTTATGATAAAATAAGTGGGGGGGGAGGCACTTTAGGTGCTGTTGCTTAATAGCTCTCCACAGTTACGTGGCATCCTGTATAATACCTTTCTTTCAGGTACATCTTCGAACCAACATTCGGCATCAAGGAACGTGTCATCTGGGTTATCATCATGCTCATCAGCATCGCCGTCTGTGCCGTCAACATCATCCAACTCTTCTGCAAGTGGACTTCAACTCCTTTCGTCAACGTTATCGACTCAGCGCCGTCGCCGATCTGGGCTGTTCCCTTCCCAACTGTCGTGCTTTGTCCTCATCTGCATATTAAGCTGTCTTATGGAAACGTTTCTGAATTGGATGAGTAAGTAAAGATATTAAAAACGAAAATTACAATCGAGGAATAGAAAAAATAAAACTAGTATATAAAATTGAAACCATTGAGCTAACTGCAGACGGTTGCAAGCAGTCTAAGGGTAGCTCATTTGATCCATTTCAATACCAGTGGGAAGCGTTCTCAAGACGCTGCTGGCTGCATTACCAAGCATATGGCAATAATGCTGATGTTCTGAGCTCTCGGGTCACGCGTCGCCAGACTCTCAGATAATTTTTAGAGAGCCTTTATACCCCACTTGCCTAGCCCAGAGACCTGCATATTTGTAAAGTACATAAGTACTTGGAATTAATCCTTCATGATCATCACTATACTCATATCACTATACTAGCCCACTGCTGGACATAGGCCTCCCCTAATAAGCGCCATAGCGCCCTGGCTTCAGCTTGTCGCATCCAGCATCTGCCTGCAGTCTTTCGTAAATCGTCATTCCACCTAGCCAGAGGGCGTTGCCGAGTCGCGGTCTCCACTCAATAACACTTATAACAGGAATTAATCCTTACTTCTTTACTAATATGATAAAGTTTGTATGTATGTGAAAGATCTACAAACATCCATACACCCAGTATGGATGTTTGTAGATCTTTCACGCAAAACGACTGAACCGATCGGGATGAATTTAAATAGATGTAGTTCTAGCCTTGGAATAAAACATAGACTTTTTTCATCCCATAAATCAACTACCTACCTGGGATAAAAATAGCCTTGAAACGTTTCCATAGAAACAACGCGTGTGAAGCTGCGGGCACATACTAGTAATAAAAAAACTAATGATAGACAATCCACACAACATCACATAGTCACAAGCTAATCAGAGTTATGGGTACTGGATGACTGATACCTACCTTTATTTTAATACATTACATAGATAAATATTTTTTATACAAAATACACCCAGGCTACCCGGAATAAATATCTTCATATATCCTACAAACATTTTTCCCAAGCGGGGAATCGATCCCGCTACCTACTATGGGAGTACTTTGCCCGCCGCCGGGCCTCGTAAGGGAAATAGACACTTCGAATAATTGGTGTCCTTGCCGTGAGCGAGGATAGGTAGGTACTTAGTCTATAAATAAATAGAATTTATCCTCAATCAAACATCGTTTTTTATATTATAAGATTTTAATGAAAAAATCAAAACAATAGGTATGTTTTTGTACGTTTGGTGTGACCATAATACAACATCTATAATTACTAGGACAGCGCTCAAATTCACGAGTTTTTTTTTACCACTGACGCTTCCGGCCTGGTCATAAATATGATACAGGACGCTCAAATGCTCTTGGAATTAGGTGAAATGCCTACACAAACACTAGTAGGTATATTTTAAGTATTTTCAAACAATGAGTTTTTTGTTTTTTTGCAAATGGTCGAGCGTTTGTCCACTATCTTACTTAAGTAAGTGAAGCCTAAGATGGAGCACGCTTTCCCAAATAGAACTTTTTCACTCTTGATTTGAAGACTCCGAGATCGTACTCGGGCGGGAAAACAGACGTAGTAACTTCATTCCACTCTCTGGCTGTGCTTATTATGTGAGTGCCGACTCCTTTCACGGTTTTCTCTAACTCATGGTTTCCGATTAGGCCGTCCATTCCCATTTCAAAAAGCCATCCAGTACTTACCTCATTCAGGGCTTGTTTCACAATCGAAATTTAAGTTCCTGTTAATTTACTTGATAGATAACAGTAGGTATTGTATGTCGTCGCGTATTGTCAACTTTAGAAAGGAAGAGAAAGCACCATAGACATTTCGATGTTCTATTAGAACATCGACGTAATTTTGATAGAACATCCAAGTAAATTACGTCGATGTTCTACCAAATGAGCGATTTGTCAACTTACTTGATTGGCCATTAGTCTACCATAAAACAAAAACAAGGTCAACCCTTACACAAAATAATATAAGTAACTTTTTTCCTGAAAGCTTCTTTTAAATACAAATAAAATATTATTTTTAATACAAAAACCAAATGAAATTTCTCAATGTGAATTCCAAACATTTTACCAAAAAAATCAACAGTATGTAATGTCAAAGGCCAATTTGTTAATCGAATTGTACCACCTCGTATCAATTAGCGATTTAATGTCTGCAAAAAGCAAAATATCAACTCGAAGCGATAATGACTTTGTAGCTTTGGCTTAGTTAGTTGGTTAGTATTTTGGTTAGTTGCAAAAATTATGTAAGAAGTTTTAAATGAAATAATATTATGTACTTAATCATCATCTTACTATTATAATACCTAAATGGGAAAGTCTGTATGAATGTTTGTTATAAGTAATCTCCGTAACTACCTACTAACTACTTTATTTAAATAAAATTTGGTATGTAAATGGATTAGGACCTGGAATAACATATAGGATAGGAAAATTAACCTCTGAAGGGGTTAAATGCGGTGGTAAAGTTTTTATGGAAAATAATTATTCCTTGGTTATATTCACTCAAAACTTGGTATAAGTAGTTATATAAACTATGGAGTAAATAATTAAACACGTATTTTTTATTTTTACTCAAAAACCCCTAGGTGTGCAATCAATTTGTGAAATTCGTATGAAAAAAACTCTGGTTCGCGGGCGAAGCCGCGGGGCGCATCTAGTAGTTTATAAAGGAACAAGCTATTTTTTGCAGACAACGGCCCAGCCCTACAGCCTGCCCAGATAGGGCGCTTTACGCGCGAGTAGCCTCGCGCGTTTCAATTTATATTGCGTCCAGATGCCGCGTTTTACGCGCGCTCCACTGTTCGCCCGAGTCCAGCGCGTTACGCGCGTAAAGCGCGCTATCTGGACAGGCAACACGCGCGAGTCGAGAGTCCAGCGCGTTACGCGCGTAAAGCGCGCTATCTGGACAGGCTGTAACAGCTGAAGCTACAAACCTGAAATTTGGAGGGTAGCTACCTCTTACTACTCAGGCGCCTGATAAGGAATTTTTGCAAATTCATCCCCGAAGAAGGTGAATTTTTTTGGTGTTTTTTGTAAGTCCTTAACCAGTTGCCTGATTTGCTTGAAACTTACCTACTAATAACGAAACTATCTAAGTAGGTACTCGTATCATCGCTGTGCTACGTCTCTAGTGACAGATGATAGATAGATAGATAATCCTTTATTAGATACAAAGCCTTAGGTATTAAATCTCAAGCTTTGATGTTAACGAAAACGTTATTAAAAACTGTTTTAAGCTAAAATACCATCAAGAAATAAAAACAAATTAAAACTTGTAGATATAATTGAGTTAACTGCAGACGGTTGCAAACAGTCTATATGTCAAGGTAGGTATGATACAGGTATTTATCTACCTATATAGTACCTACAATTTATTACAGTAGGTATATCAGTTATCTACCTCTAGTACACATGACTCAAGCTCTGCTTAGTTTGAGGCTAGATGCTGTGTATACAGCAGTATTTATTGATTTAAAACACATATCTAATTTAGTATTTTTTTATCTGAAATAAGTTATATCTATCTAATTATTATACTGGTTTCGCCGTATGGGATAAAATAATTCAGATATATTTTATGAATCTTTTCCAGTTTGGAGCAGTTCTTCGCGTCTCTGGTCTGCCCTTTGATCCAGAACAGAAAGAACACAGAGCATCCCCTGAACTCTGACCAGATAAGGCTGTTGCAGGAATTTATTGTCAAAGTAAGGAAATTATTGTAAAAAAAGTAATGTTGGGATTATACGAAGTGTTGAAAGGAAGTTATTGAAAAAAAAATCCACTTATTTGCTCGTATCTATATTAAAACATGTATTGTATTAAGTTTATCCGTACCACAAGCTTTGCTTAGCTTGGAGCTGGATGTTGCTGTTTGGATAGTCCAGTTTTATTGTGAACCAAGTACTGACATCAATTTTCAATTATTATTTATGAAATTCGTCACCTATAAGCAATACAAGCCAACAAGTGGCCCTGGCGGAAGATCAGCGTTGGATGCAATCTTGCATCCAGCTCATGCTGACTCAGAGCCCATTTTGTAAGCAGACTGAGGTTATTTGTGTATTATTATTATTTTTTCTCGTGTTTAACTTAGTTTGTTTGTAAAATAAAGATGATTTTACTTTTACTTTTACAATAAGTTGCCTATTAAGTTTGTCATAATATTTATGACTATGTCAAAATAATAAAATACGATGTCATGTGAATAATTTTTATCACCACCATCATCAACCAGTATAAGTTATATTCAAACTCAAAGTACTTTATTTCCGTTAGACCGTAGCGTTCTTCACGTCAGAAAGTTCGTCGAAAGTGATCAGTTAGATGCGAACAAGAAACCTTTACCTCGTTAGTTTTTGAGTTGGAGCATAACTCGTCCCAAGTTGTTTTATTCTCCAGATAATCTGATATTTTGTAACAAGCCCACAAAAGTTTTGACAATCTGTGTGAATATTTTTATTCTGATAATTTTGTATCATATAAGCAGTCTTGCTGATTTCCAGGCTTCTCCGACCTGTGACGAGGTGATAAAAACCTGCAACTGGCCAGCCATCCACTTCGCAGAATGGGAATCCAAGAACTGCTGCCAGCTGTTCCAGCCCATCTTCACCAACTATGGACTGTGCTTCGCTTTCAACAGCCTGCCCTTGAATGGAATGTAAGTAATTTTTGAAATTTTCTTTTTTCTGGTGTACATACAGCATTTTTGTATTGTATTGTATTGTATTGTAAGTAGGCGAAAAAAAGGGATTAGCATAGAAGTTAAATAAAAATAAATAAACATGCTGATATATTTATAACATTTTATGTCATTACATAGATAGATTTTTTTATAATACATAGAAAACACCCAGAACCCCGAAATAAATATTTGCAGATAATACAAACATTTATCCCAAAGCGGGAATCGAACCCACAACCAAGTGTAGGGAATCAATACAAATACAATATTACAATACAAAATCTTTATTCATAAACTTAAAATACATATACAAGGTATAACATATTACCCCTGCTAAGCCGAAGGGGGAGGTTTCAGACCCCAATGGTGATCAGTTGTGGGGGGGAAGAAATTTAAAATTCCTATTTTCAGTTTCCCATACAAAAAATAATAATTTCCTAGTGCCAAAATAAAGTGACAACCCTATTCAAGTCAAGCAACCTAAACCTACCTACTACTTCTGCAGGTAGGTAGGTAGGTATTTATCTTCGTAGATTTCAGCTATGGCCGGAGATTACTAGACGATCTAATAAATGCGTGATAATAATAAGATGCTAAGTAGTAGGTATGTGTTTCAATCACAGACATGTAAAGCACTCACTTCAGCACTAGACCATACAGTCTCAGGGCGGTCAGCACAGCCTGATCGTGATTTTAGCTGCACCCACTTGTATTAATCAGTATTCACCATTGTTCATAAGTCTTACTGATTTAATTTAGACACGAAAAATAAAACTAGTAAGCCACTCACTACCACTGTTTTTATCTTTTATTATGACACTACACCCGTCAACGAAGTCATTCCTTTGATTTTACCATAAATATTTTTAGGGTTCATTTTCAATTTTATTAAATCCAAAGGTGGCAACATGAGTATAGGTAGGTATTAGGATCACAGTCGTGAAATAATAGGTATAGCTGGTAGAAAATTGTATGATTAAGTACTTAAGTAGGTACCTGGTCTTATTTTACAATCATACATAGGTACTTCAAAATGTAGGTTCCTGCTACACACACATACACTTTGCGTGAATTCAGATAGTAGGTAGAGATACCTGCTACAAAATCCTGCTTTTTTGAGGGTGACATAGTTACATTAAAAAAATATTTCCTAGTAGGTTGTTACTTATGTAAGTTTAGTAGGATCGGACGGTAGGTAGGTACGTGTGATAAGATTCGCTTTAGTCGGGTGTCTCACTACACTTCACAAATTTACTTATTTAGTATCTGTTAAAAAAGTAGAAAAAGGATTTAATCAATGCTTTTGAACAAACGAATTTCAAAAAATTTGTTTAAAAAAATTACGGAACCCGTAAAAAAATATTTCGGCGCACTTGGACAAAGACAGCGCTGAAAGACCTCTTCTGTCGAAATCATAGACATAGAATTTTTCACTACATTTCGTTAATTGACATCCTAAGTATAAGGTCGAAATACAAGTGTCAAAGAATAATGTAAACAAGAAACAGCTGGCTTTAGGGTTGTCACTTCGTAAAAAATCAGATGTTCATGTTGAAACTTTGTTGCAGTTTTTTTAAGAGAAACTAATCGAAATTCGAAAAGTCGTTGAACAAAAGTTGTTCCCCGGGGGGATGGAAATACGCACCCTTTCGCTTAATACATGTATATTGTTACACCGTGTATAACAGTGTTTCAGACCCCCTTTTAAGTAAAGTATTTTACCTGTGTCGAGTACGAAACACACTGAAGCCGGAGGCGGAGCGGAAGCGAAGGCGTGCGAGTTGTATTCTGTTGAATCATATGAAAGCCTACACACACACCGCAGGCGGTGACGGACGGCGCGGTGCCATAGGAAAAACCGCCACGCCTTCGCCTCCGGCTTCTGTGTGTTTCGAACTTTATGGGGAATCTCGGTTAGAGTGGCACAAATTTGGAGGCCTATACCCAGCAGTGGGTGAAGTCGGGCTGCGGATGATGATGATGATGATGAGGGGAATCTCGCAATCGCAATTATTTAGACATTTTAAGCCATAGAATTAAAGACTTCAATTCACAGGACCAACGCCACCTTGCCTTGGCAGCGTTCTTTCAACAATAAGGCTGCCCCAGCAGCCTTGCAATGGGACCTCGACCACGGGTACCCGAAGACGTTCCCTCTGGACCCTACGATGCATCCTTTCAGAGTCAGGGCCTCCGGAGAAGCTAATGGACTGGGACTTGAGCTGTATTTAAATATAAGTGACCACCAGTACTCTTGCGAGGGGAAAAGCTTGGGATTCACTGTAAGAATAGAATATCGACTCATCCGTAGAACAAAGTCCTATCTGCAGAGTTGATGGTTTTCAGTAGACGTTAGAGAAGTTGTTGACATGTGTAACTCTTAAACGGTGAGACTTCTCATTCAGACTTTTTGGTATGTTGTTACAATGCCCTAGCCTAGTTAAACGCTTTTTAGTGTATATTTATTTTCCTTTTATTTCCGGAGATAGTGAGTCCTATATTAACGTAGGACGTTTTACGGCGGAACAGCGGCGGTCTGTTGTGAAGATAGAACGTTGTTTTACGGAAACCTCTTAGCAAAATGACGTTTTATATTAACATGGGTCGTTTTTTGTTGGAGTTATCTATTCCGTATGAGTCCTATGTGGATAACTACCTTAAAATATTGTAATAAAATTATAACTTCTAAGTACTAAAATCGTTTACTAAGTTAAAAAAATATCAAAATAAGTAATAAAGCCAATATATGGCATGATTTAGAACAAAAAACACGTCATTTAAAATTCAGCTCATAGAATATTTGCATGGCTATTATCATCTCCTTATTAGAAACATGCTGAAGATGCGCATGAATAAATTTTAGACTAAGGTGCGAGATGTAAATATCTTCATGTGGTGATAAATATTTACGTGGATTTATCAGTTTAGCTAAGACTACGTACGACGAAAAGTTTATGACGAACTCTGTGGGGCAGCTGGCGAAGGTCTCCCTGCGACGCTCGAGGTTGCTGGTTCGATTTCCACCTTGGGTCATATATGATACTTGTTCAGGATGTTCAGGCTATTTTCTATATATAATATAGATAAAATAAAAATTTATACCTACGTATGTAGTATAATTCTTTGAGTATAACATTTATCAAGTACCCATAATACAAGCAATGCTTGGGGCTAGATGATTTTGTGTGAATAATTGTCCATTTATATTTATTTTTTAGACATGTTTCTGTCCTGGTTACCATTTTGTCATACGATAAAGTATTTTAAGTTTTAACTATTACGCCAACAAGTCAGTTTTCGGTTAACGTGCAGTTTAATTGTCAAGTTTCAAACTCACCTAGGGCAAAACGATACTGATTCGTAATATTATAAATAATCTAAGTAAATATTTAACAAAACATGCAGATAGTTGTGTAAACTTCGCACTTTAGTTACCTCATTCAAAACACATACAAAAATAACAAAACTTGTATTATATTATTTAATCTCTTATTTATACTGAAATTTAATTTAGAAAAACAATTAAAAACCAAATTAAGCACTTATTACAATAATTAAACATTGTTTCGCTCAATCAGTGCGCAGAATTTAGGTCATAAATTGATCAGCAAAATATAATATTGCTTGTTTAGGCTTGGTTAGGTCATCATCCCAGTCTTCTTTTCCTTATCTTAATGAAATTTCGCTCCATGGATCGGTCTCATAGTTGCCAAAAATAATTATAAAGTTAACCGCTGTTTGCTTTCAACACAGGGCATTTGTCAGCGGCATTTGCATGTTGGCCTGATGGTTTTTTCATTTACGGCTTTTTTTTTCTCCTAACAAATTTTTACCTTAATTCAAGGCATTCATTCATTAGCATTCAACGTCTGTCTGTTTTTAGAAGCCACGTTGCGATCAGGATATCATTGTGAAGATGCAGGCGACAAGTACATAGGTTAAAATAACTATTGGAATTCGATGATGCCCGCAGAAGTTTTTAGTAAAACTGTACCGCAAATGCTGGTGAAGTAATCAGTGATTACTTCACCAGTATTTAATCACATTGATTGTCCACATGATTAGGACGGAATACGCAGGTAGCAGACCGAATGGACATTAATATAAGACGGCATAGATATGTTCCTTCCAGTTAAGAAAATTCATAATTAATACAGCTTCATGAGTTAAAATTTTATCACCACAGATCTACCCTGGTTAATTTTGAACTGTATAAAATTTACTGGGTGAGTAAAATTTATCTGTGGTGAGAAACTTGTAACTCTTAATGCTATATTAATGGTGAATTTTTGTAACTAGAATGAATTTTCAAAGAAAATATACTAGCTTGATTGATTTAAACGTTCATGGCTGAGGTATTAGACACAACATTCGGTATTGAGCTATCGCAGGTAATTTTATCGGTCCACTATCTCATGCAGAATGTAATCCTGATCATATTAGCTAGTTTTTCCTGCACCTGGAAGCAAAGGCGACGTTTTTTTGGTATCATGCGGCTGTTATCAACATTCACAACTGGAATTGAACAAAAAACTTAATATTTTTGTAGTTATGTATAAAATACTTTCATATATTATGTGTACTGAAAAATAATGTACTTAGCAATATAAAACACTAATTTGAAATAAAAAAAATTCAATATTTAAAGATGTTTTTTTATGAACAACGTCCTAAATGATTTCATTATCCCAGAAACAACGTTCTATCTTAACATCGAACCGACAAATCGTCTAACAGATTCCGAAAAAAAACATCCTATAGTCATATGAAACCCTAAGAAGCTCAATAGTGTTCGCATAAAATGGTCCTAACGTATCATATGACTTAAATTTTTTACTGTTAATTATTGAAGAAAAAATGATTATTCCTTTGAATATGCACTACGCCAAAGAATTTCTGTACAAGAAATGCGTTGCACGAGTTCTCCATCAAAAAACGTCCTATTTAAACATTGAACGCCTGCTACCTAAAACCGAGATAAAAAGCAATTTTTATATTTAAATTTAATGTATATTAAACCTATAAAAAACACATCGCAACACTTTCTCTTTTCCTATCTCCAACGAACAACGTCCGGACTGACGAAAGGACCGAACGCTTGCGCCGCGCGCCGCACCCGCGTGCCGTTGCATGATCACTTAGAACGTTGTTTTGCGGATATGATGTCAGTTAGGACGTTGTTCGATTTTATATCTCGGAAACTAATTAAGATACAAAAATTTTAAAAACGTATACTTCTGTAGAGCTTGTTCTTCTTATCTCGTTTCGCCATTAAAATCATTTTTGGTCTATGATCACATAGAACTATGTTCTACGGATAAGTCGATATATATCTTATGTCTGATGTTTATATCTTATATAATATAGATACTTTATATTAAAACTAGGAAAAATCGTGATCACTTTGATATTTTATGACTTCAATCTATTTAAGTAAAGAAGCGAACGTGAAACTCACTTCGAGTTCAGTTGTAGAAGTGTATACATTGCCCTTTGAAACATATCTGATCTTTTTCTTACTTTGTGATACCTTTCTCAGTCTAGTTGTGGACTAAGTGAGTTTATTCTTATTTCTAGTGTTTACATTATGTTCATCGCTTTTTTATAAGGAATATCAGTAACGATAACCCATTTTCTGTAATTGCGTGGGTTATTGCGTCGACATGCGGTACACTGCGTAGTACAGTCATGTAGCAGAATGCTACGAAACTCTAACATGTGGTACGTGCTACGTCACGCGTAGACGCTTTATCGCGTAACAATACTAGCTGATTGCTACGATGCTCGTAGCATCCGCCTACGCTCTTCCTATCCAGTTTAGGAAACCAAATGTATAAATAACGTCCACTGTATTCTTTTCAGGTGTTGGTTAGTTCTCCAACGGACCACGTCTACACCAGCACAGTCCTACGCTTGCCAATGGACCGGATGACGACCGTCGAAGTCTCGCCCCTCACCTACAAAACTGACGCGTCGCTTCGCGCGCTGTCGCCTGCACAGAGGCAGGTACATAAAATAGTCTACCCTGTTTAAGTTTTTCTATTATTTAGTTAAATAAAAACCAACATTAGAAGACAGAGGTTAACTAACTTTAGACTGTATCGTTTTTAACTAGGTATAGATTTTTTAACTTCATATTATTTTATTATCAGAGCAACTCGTAGTTAGTACTCAAGTAGCTTTAGTAATACCCAAGTAGTTTTAATACTAGATGTTTTAAAGAATACCTGCAAGATTCCGTTTCATATTTCATAAATCCGTTATGGCTTACATACTTACTTGGTGAAAACCAGTGAAAACCGTATGAAATTTTCGAGTTTATCGGATTCGGCTAGCTTAGTTAGACAAGCACGGCGGGTACTTTGTTTTATAATATACAGTTTTCATTTTATTATAGTGCTACTTCCAAGACGAGCGCAGCCTGCAGCATTATAGGTTCTATACTGACAGCAACTGTAAACACGACATGCTCCTGCGGCAGGCACTGCAAGACTGCGGCTGTGTGCTGTTCAACTGGCCCAGTAACTCCACTTTCTTACTTTACTCGGCGTACTTAGTATTATATTTTTATTAAATGCTAAGTCATGCGTCATGGGCGCTCTATGTGCTAAAATTATTTTCTGAAGCTTAATTTACTTATACCTAACAAGCTTCGCCCCGCAGCGTCGCCCGCGTGGAAGTTTATTTATTTGTCAAATATGATATTTTATACTTGTTATCCTAGAAGACAAATCCAAAAACACAAAAATCATAAAAGTTTTCGAGTAATAAATGGTGTTACTAACACTACTTTCTTTTACATATAAGAAGATGATGATATTGGCTCTGGTTAATAATACAATGACTTTTTAAATTAGTGAATTCAGACGTTTCATCCACTCGATGTGGATAGTGGTCGTGACTTTTTACAAAATTAGCGGAGAAACAAATTGTTGTTTCATTTTTTTTCATTGTTGGACTATATCTTCTGACCTTATTAAATCTCTTCACAGAGAAACAACTCTACGAACCAATCTGCTCAACAAAGAAAGACCTCGACTGCATAGAACAAGTGAAGTCTAAAGTGGACGAGCAGCTGATATACGCGTATTTCGCAGAGAGCGATGAAACGGTGTACAACGAGGAATCGGTGTCGTGTCACCCGTCGTGCAACAACGTTATCTATACCAGTCAGGTGTTTTACTCGGATCTGGCTCAGGAGGTGGCGGGGCGTCGGTCGGGGCAGCCTAATTCGTAAGTAATCATCTTTTAGTTTTTACCCTAAAGAGAACCGATGCTCAGGTACTCGCAAAATGCAAAAACAAGAGTAACTATTACGTGTAGGTGTGTTCTGCACAACAAAACAAATAAAACCTTTATCTATCTATCTATCTGCATGGCACCAACAAATTTTTAATAAAATCCCTTTATCTACCAATAATTTAAATTATATCGTAAAATATTTTAAATAAGTATGTTTAAAAGTACGTTGACGAAGTTATTAACTGAAATATTATATTACACTGTAACTGAATTTCTAGATGATAAAATACACAAAATTATTTGTATAATATATCAAGTTATTTTTTTGTGTAATTTTTATGCACTTTAAACATAGTGATAAAATTTCTAAGATACTGTACTTATGTTTAGCAAATAAAAAAATTATGATTAAGATTATGAAAATAATTATTATTGAATTCTTAACATTACAAAAACACACTGTAGCTACGTGCTACGTTGAGCGTAGACAGACATGCGCTACAAAGCCATGTACCTAAGTGCTACGCCGCGTAGCAAGTGCTACGAAAAATGATCGCAAATCTTTATGTACGGTCAGTTTTGGTAGCTCTTGCTACTTTAGTCTTACTTTTTATAATAATATTAATACTATTATTCATTTACTTTTTCAGAGGTGAACTAACTCAGATCAATGTCCACTTCTACGACGATATATTTCTGGGACAGCACCGACACGCTCAGTATGACAAGTATTATTTTGCAGGTTAGACCTAATAAATCCTATTTCTATACATCGATACTTATACATTAGTATAGAATATAATTAGTATAACGAGGCGAGAAATTGGTCGATTCGTAAAGAGTGTGTCATTTTAATAAGAATAAAGTCATTTATTGGCAAAGATGATACACATAACAATTATATTGCTCTTATATTGTGATAAATATTATCTTTGGCCACGTCGTATCCACCATCACCAGTACCATCAGGTGAGATCGTGGTCAAACGAAGGTCTTTTGTGGAATAAAAAAATACCTATATATAACAATCTTCGACATGTCAAATAATACATGATTTGTGTGCTATAATGGCCAATGTAATATCTATTTTAAATCCGAGACGCAGCTGAGGCCGTACAAACGTATCTACGTCTCGAATCGAACTGGCATCTTCTGTTTCGTAGCAGACCTTAACCCGTTGCACCATAGAAGTAGCCTTTATAAACGATTGTTTTGATTTCAGGAGCCATAGGTGGTCTTCTGAGCCTGTTCATGGGGTTCAGCATCATCAGCGTGGCAGAGATAGTCTACTTCGTCATCTTGAAGCCGGTGTTCATTGTCCTTAAGCAATTGTACTGTTGATTGCTTTTTTAACTAATGCGGTTGAAATCTTTATGCATAAAGTGTGTAATTTTCATTGTCAATGTTGTGAATGAAAGACAGGTTGACCAAAGACTGAATTTATTATCTACCCTCAACCTATTTATAAGAAAGTAACATACAAGTTACCTACAAATATACGACAGTCAATTTAATTTCTCTGAACAATTGCGAAGCTCTTATCAAGGAATAGAAACAAATTAAAAAAGCATTTATAATTATAACAATTAAGCTAGCTGCGGACGGTTACAAACAGTCTAGAGGTAGCTCAATCGATCTATATTATTTCCAGTTAGAAGCGTCCCGAAGACGCTGGCTACATAACCACGCTGTATGGCAATGCTGATGCGCTGCGCTAGATACTCACCAGCTCTCGGGTCATGCGTCACGTGACAGACGCTTACGCTGAATTTCTTCCCATGAAAAATTCTATAATAGATGCTAATTTATAAGTAAATGTTCTATCTTGCGAAGGATAAAGGAGTATTTCTTTCGTTTAACCTCTCGTTAACGCCATCCATGATAGAATATGTAGTTCGAAATCAAATTACGGAATGCAATCATAGAATCTTTGCTCGAAATGAGATTGAACAACTGTATTATCAAAAAAAGGGATTCCCTGAGATCCCTTACAAATGGTTTGGAATGAACAAGCCAAATTCCTGAAGATTACACTACACTAACTACACATACACTATGTACTACACTATCTATGCAGGGAGGTCATAGAGTTCAATTCAAACCTCAGTATAATGGCGGGTATAGAAGAGGTAGTAGCTGTACTCAGAGAGGTATAGAGTTATATTACTTATGACAATTGGAAAGTGCTAGTTATGTCAACTGTCAAAACGTCTAAATTATTGTAGTATACCAAAACAAAGCGCTTTTTACCAGTTTTATTTTACTTATTTTAAGATGAGTTGGAAAGGAAGGTGTTTAGCGGAAGAGTATATTGGGTGCCATGGAGATTTGTATGAACTTAGGGCTCAGAATGATGAGCTGAACCAAAGAGTTCAGGAACGCGTCAATGAAACTCAACAGTTGGTGATGCTGAACAACTTCTCGAAGGAAACCAATGAAGGTCTCTTTAGGAAGTGCTTGGTAGAAAGGTAGGTTCTTGGTTTGTTGGGAACACCAACGTCACATCTCTTAACGAGGGACAGTATGCGGTTGTAGAACGCGTGCGTCTATAAAAACTAGATTCGTAGGTCAGTAGTCGTCATGAGTTCGTCAGGATTTGGCACGAAATTCAAAGAGTTTGTTTCTTCTAAATATAGTTCCAATCTTAGAATAATTACGCTCCAATTTTGTCCATAGTATCTAAGACAAAAATTGTTAGTTAGATAATTTTTTAATTATCGTAATTTGTATAAAATTACCTACCTCATCAGCAGTCACTGCTGAACTTGCCTGGCTAGAACGAGGGGGTTTGGTATACCTACTCACCACGCTTGGCAGACTGGTGACCGAAATAGAGGTGTTAAAATACACAGGTGGATTACTTTGGTAGATATGGTTCCAAAAATATTTAAACTAGGTCAGGAGCTTTTAGGATCAGTTTGGTTTGAAACACTTCGGCTTTTTCAACATCCATGGCTGTGTTGGAGGGATTGATCCTTACGCGCGTGACATATAAAATTACTACGCTCTAATTATTCGCTCTCTATCAGAAACAATAGGAACCAGTATTTCCAATTGGGCAACAGTCGCAAATTATCTAGTAGATACTAAGCTTAGGACAAGGAAGCGTAAGCGGAACGATCTCGTCTGCAGATAGCCAAAAAGCTTACAGACTTGGTGAATTCCTGACCAGACGACCAGTAGGTACTGGAATAGGTAGGTAGGTACTTATTTTGCTGTAACAATACTGTGAATTGATAATTGTCTCTTCTAGAATTTCTGATATAGAATCCTGGCGTTGGGTCTTAGATGATCTTGTGACGCGACTAGACGAAGCTGTCAATTCCTTGAAGTACGAGCACAATGCTCTTCGAGTGGTTGGACAGAGGCTAGACGATGAGATTAATCGATTTTCTCTGGACGGGGGTCGACCAGGCGCATTGGCTCCTATGTCGGATGCTGTCGAGCAAGCTATATTTCAGGTACTCAGTCATCGTCATTTTAGCGAACCTATGATTGATCACACTGAGGATGTGTGGTACCATTTGATCGCCTATTTCAGTCTTTTTCGTTTCGCAACAAAATGTATGCTCTGAGACGAAATATGCTGTAAACAGAACCATCCGGTTTTTTAGGTAAAAATAATGAATAAATAATGCTGGACAATCCGCGTAGCATCATCTAGCCCCAAATTAAGTAGAGCTTGTGTTATGGATACTAGATGACTGATATATTTATTACAATACATTACTTAATTTTTTTTGTTCCTTTATTTAATATATAGAAAACACCCAGAACCGAGAATCGAACCCGCAACCTCTAGCATCGCAGGCTGACTTTCGACCACCGCACCACATTGGTCGTTAGGTCAACCTAGACTAATTTCTAGATCTAACTAAACCAAAGTGAACAGTTTTATCACCGATTTAACACCATTACCACCAGGAACTACGGTTTTTACGCAATCAGAAGAAGAAATTCGAGAAACTAGTACTGGACTTGGAAGACCACTTGAAGTCATTGGATAAAACTAAACAGCGCATCAACGGAGATATCACGCTTAAAAATAAAGCCATATCGGTCGAAGAGCGTTGTGCTAATATCACAGTAAACAACTGCAAAATTGAACATGGGAAACGGAAAAAGAAAAGGTTAAGCTTCAAAGTTTATATTTTTTTACTAGTATACTGACCTACAAGTCCTGTCATAAATCTTCATGTTGAAGTAGAAACCTGGTTTGATTGCAGAGGTTCGCCAGTAAGCAGATGGGAGAGCCGATGTCTGTTTTTGAAGAGAGCTGGTCTCAAAGCTCTCAGTGATTCTATCGTAGCAAAACAGCAGGTAAGAAGGTATCGAATAAACAACAAACTCTGAAGACGATTTTAATGCATATTACATAGCTTAAGATCTCTCGTCGATAAATCCACAATTGAAACAAAATAAGTTCAACATTTTGAGAGCTACGGTGCCTGATACGAGAGAAATACACACCGATACACAAACACACGCTTCATAAATATACCCAATACTTACCTACCCCTATTTGTGTCGAGTTTGAAAAACTACCCCCATAGTTTTAAGTAAATCTTTTTACCAAATAAATATTACTCGGCTGAGTTATCGTATCAACCGGGCAACACTAACGCCCCTCCACCGCGTGACTTATTAAAAGGCGGAGATGATAAAACTGTCTGCGGCTCATGCCATTCGATGACCAGCAGTTCTCCAAAGTAGACCTCGCAAGAGCTATAGCTAACTTTATTACATTTTTCCTTTTTGCAAATATGATCTCAGAGTTTTGACCGAATAAAGTTAGGTACCTACCTTTTAGAATAACAGCGTTATCGGTATGAAGGTGCCTTTCAAAAAGATGTGCTAGATAGATACTTAGAGTTTCGCACGATATTATTGTTATAGGTCGATCAGAAAAACACCGATTGAATCGACATCTAGGTACTCCGATTCAATCGGTGTTTTTCACCTTCATACCGATAACGCTGTTATTCTAGGTGCGTGGAGCAAGAGTGCATCTCTCCATAGCTGCTCAAGCGTATGGAGCAAGGGTGGATACAGCACTGAGAAGACGACTGCATACGAACAAGGTCAAACTGCAAGACCTCAAATGGCAAAAAGACGAGGTGCGTTATGTTATGGTAACACTTTCAAGTGACAAGTGGGGCGAGGCGACTGTTTTGATGGTGATAATTAAGTAGAGTCCGTTTCATGAAAAAAGTCCCACGACAACTGGTGGAACTAAGTTTGACAGATTGCCATATGCTTGCTGGCTTCATTCGGTCGTACTACTACAGGAGCGCCGCGTCTAGGGGACTTCTTTCGTGAAAAGGACTCTACCTATTTCCACTTTAGGTATCCTTCATGAATTTTTAAAGTAGGTAACGTAAAAGTAATTTATTTGCAAAACACCTGTAAAAAGATGACAAATAATTTTTTGCCGTAGGTACAAAAATATATAATTTATACCTATAGCTAGTTTTTTTATTTATCATCCATCAAAAACAATTAAAAGAAAATATTAAATTGTAAGGGCTCGTAATGAATTATTTGAGAATGATTTAAACGTTATTTTTCAAAATAGATAACAACCGTTTCTTTTCGTCATTTTCGAAGGGATCTATCGCATCATTACTATTTTAGTTACATAGTTTGACCGAAACAATAAATCGTACCTACCATAGGTAGGAGCTCTTTAGATACGATGAGCAGAAAGGTAGGTAAGTAACCAATTAATAACTGTTTCAGGCAATAAGAGATT
The DNA here is from genome assembly GCA_944547425.1 of Eupithecia centaureata. Lineage (NCBI taxonomy): Eukaryota > Metazoa > Arthropoda > Insecta > Lepidoptera > Geometridae > Eupithecia > Eupithecia centaureata. The sequence goes on along the minus strand of OX155678.1, from coordinate 11,484,746 downwards.
ACAAATCTTTGCAAGAAGAACTAGAAAACACTGAGAAGAACGTCATAGAGACGATGGAACAGGAGCGTCTGGTGGAAGCCAGGAGATCGGACCGGTACCTGAGGCCAGGCAGAGAACTCACGAAGGACGACGTGGATAAGAACCTAAGGGCTGAACTTGGGAGATTAAGAAGCTTCAATCAGCAGTTGAGATCCAACATTAACAGGATCACGTTAGTTGCATTATATCTGTACACTAGCGACCCGCCCCGGCTTCGCACGGTTTTACTTACACGTATAAACCTTCCTCTTGAATCACTCTATCTATTAAAAAAAGCATCAAAATCCGTTGCGTAGTTTTAAAAATTTAAGCAGTCAAAGGGATATAGGGAAATAGGGACAGAAAAAGCGACTTTGTTTTATACTATGTAGTGATAAGCTTCCACCCGCGGCTTCGCACGCGTTTTCCGGCGTAAACAGTATTCCTTTGCCTAATGCCCTTTCCTTAGTAGCATATTATATCTTCTTGTTAAATGTCAATAAGATCCGTACCTACAGTTGTCTCGTTTAGGCATGAAAAGGTAAAAAAAAAAGACAGACCGTATGAATGTACCTACTTTTATGATAAAAAAGCATTTTCCCTAGAAATGTGCTACGTATCTAAGTGGTGAATAATAATAATTTGTATATTATTCTCAGTTCTTTACAGAATAACCTGACAGATTCATTGCGCCGCATCGATGGATACGCCGACGATTTGATTCAAGTGATCAGTTTAGATGAGGAGCGAGTATCAGCAAGAGGAGGGGAAATCTCTGAATGTACCAGCAAAACTTCTGCACCTATCATACCGCAATCACAAGGACAAATGCCCGCGCTATCAAAACCTAGTAGCTCGAATGCACTTACTTATGTGGCGCCACCATCTGGTGTATCAGAAGAAACAATATCGAATAATGCTTTTCTACCATTGAATGGTTTATCGGCTATCAGCGAAGAGGAGGATGATTACCCATTTGATGATTAAAATAACAGATTCATATATGCGCTAAAAAAGCGCCTTATAGGTATGTTTTTCTAATATTTTCACCAAAGATAGCAACTAATTTGTAGTTTCTTTTAATGCTTATTAGGAGAAGCTTAGGTGTTTTTAATTCTTGTCTTATTTAATATTTCTTTATCTAAGTTTTAGAATAAATTCTACTATAGTTTAAATAAAGTTGTTTATACTTTCTTGCTTAACTTTCTTATATAATTGTTTGTAATAGTATACAGAGCCAATGAAAAATAAAAATCTATCATTTATCAAGTTATTTATTATGTTGCCACATTATGCTTTATTAAGCATCAACTTAGATATCAATTTTATTGATTAACTTTGGTGAGCTCTTAATAAATGATGCTAGATAATCAAACAACACAGAATCATCTAGCCCTTAAGTAAGCAGAGGTTGTGTTAAGGTACAAGATATACTTAATACATTAGGTACATACATAGATAGACAGGGGTATTTAAAGCAGGGTCAAAGCGATTTGATAATAATCTTTAATAAATATAATCAGAAATATTTAAATTGCCTCTTAAATTTTTCGTATTGTATTGGTGTATCAGAACACGAATTCAAAATTAAAGCTTAATAAGAGATTTCCTTGATTGATACATATACATTTATTTCATTCTTATAATGTAAATGGTGATAGGTAGATAGCCAAAATACCAAAAATATGAACTGAAAAGTTGACTGACATTTGATAATTATCGGATAATTAACTTGATAATTATCTTTTTATCTTGATAATTTCAAACCCTTATTTAAAGGCACAGCCCACAAGATATTGATAAAAAGTAAAAATACTTACATTTATTGCACAAGTTACAGATTAAATCAAATCTTACCCTCAAACAGCATGTTTTTTCCCATTTATATGCCTCTGTAGGTTGTCTATGTTACATGGTACCTCAATATTACATTTATTGCAAAAGGCCTTATCTTGCCTAGGACTTTGGAGATAACCAGCCATGTTAATCTGTTGCCCTTCGATAAGTCTATGCAGCTTGCTCATTGCCTTAGAATGTTCTGGATCTTCAACATGTTGTAGAATAAGTTCAACATAATTATCAAAGAATTTTTGACATATTTTGCACCATAGATATTCATCATGATCTTCTACGGAAAATATTCCATTATATGGTTGAAGGACCATTGATTTAGCTCTCTTGTGCTTTTCTGATTTTGCATGATCTTCTACTGATACTTGGTTGAAATTAATATCACTGCTACAGATAAAACAGTGAATGTTTTCATTATTATCAGGAATCTGCATGAATTTACCATCTTTTTTGATAATTTCATCTAATCTCAACAAGATGATGATGTGGCTGGTACTTTTAACATGTTGGGTCAGTTGATCAATCTTAATAAGCTGTTTGCACGCACAACACAATAATTCGGAATTTTGTATCACAATACTGTTTTTAAACATCAATCTCTTCATGTAAAGTTCTCTGTGACTTCTGCCTTCTATGTGTGATTCAATGGCACTTGTTTTATTTTCAATTATTTCTTCACAGAGAATACACTTCACGAAGTTGTTTGGGATGATCGCAATGTCTTCATAGTAAGCCATAACTGTTCTGAAAATGAAGAAATTGCTGATAGTTACATATTATAAGAATAGGTTCTGATAAGGAGATGAAGGGTTGAGTTGATATCTTGTTGAGAGAACTAGGTACTGTGCCCAGATGTATCCTTAGGTTTATTGACAGTATTTAAGTTAGAAAATCTATTAATACGCATAGTTATTACCGAGTTCAGGTGCTGTGTTGATCAATGTTTTAGCGTTGTTCTCAGTTGTCGGCTAAAGGACCCTTGGTCCTGCCTGCTGATACATTCTCCAACACAGAAATTGAGGCAGAGACTTTATTGTAGGTACTAAAATGTTACCTACTTTTGTAATTCCCCGACTTCCTCAGCCAGCCGCCCCCACATGTGTAAACAAACATCTTCACTTCTTGTAGAATGGCTCTGAAAATCAAACAGAAAAGAAAACTAAATTAACTGACATTGACATTTGCTAACCAAATGAGACAGAGAGAGAGACTAGAGAGAAATGAGCTCAGAGACGAGAACGAGAATCGAGAGACGCGAGAGAAATGAGAGAGACGAACGCAATCAATTGCCTAATAATACAGGTGATTGGAAGGTGGGTGCAAAGCTGGTGGGCGAAGGTAGTGTGGACTATTTGGAACCCTATAAGCCATATTTGTCTTAGACGAAGTCTGACTGTTTCTTTCATGATACATTGCATGTTACGTTACAGCAATCTGTACGCGGCTTAATGACTCAAATACCTAAGAACATGTTTTGTTAGATTGTTTACACATTAGCTTTAGTTAAATTAAACAAAAGAAATCATTGGCCTTTTAAACTGGCAATGATTATCAACTAACTGTAAAATTTCGGGTATTTTCCTTGCCTCCAATAAAAAATTGGTAATAAAGACACAGTCAGACTTCGTTGACAATTAAATGGTTACAAATAGTCCACACTACCTTCGCCCACCAGCTTTGCACCCACCTTCCAATCACCCTGTATAACCAAATTCAAAGGCAGCTGCGCCAGGCCCGTATCACACATAAATTAAAAATTAACTGCTCCCCGCGGCTTCTCCCGCATGGATATGTATGTGTCAAATAGAGAACAACATGGATATCAAAAATTGAGAAAATTTCATACTACAGTGAGAACGTTTTGGATTGTGTATGTATACTTATTACGGATTGTTGCATTTATAAAGCCGGCTCTGTGACTTATCATGGTGTGCTAAAGTATAGTTTTTGCTTGAATCATAATTTATTATTAAACTTACGAGTTTAATTTTACGAGTTTAATTTTTGCATATTAGAAGATAATTTTAACATGATTCGCATTGTGTGAACCGAGCATTTTTTTATTGTATCTAGCAACTGCCCGTGGCTTCGCACGCTGTCAGATACTATTAATAACAGTTATTACCTTCATCACGTCATTTATTTTAAGTCATCATTCTTTCGATCTTATTCATCCAACCTATCAATAGTAGAAAAAGGTGCTTTATTAGTAGTGCTTTGTAGTTATTTAGTTTTGTTTCAGTTATTTATTAGGCTATCTCGGATATCAGAATCTTATCATCTGCGGCGGCGTGGAATAATCTAATATAATATAGACTCGCCGCCCGCCGCGCCCGCCCCTGACCTGTGCCTCTTCGGTTGCTGTCGGCGCAGTTCCGCGCTAGTGCGGTTCGAGCTTATTATTCCTGTGCTTAAGTCTCAAGCTCTGCAGAGCCATTATCAAGAAGTTGAACTTGAAGACAATTTTTCGTTTTGTTTGTAAAATTGTGAATTTGTGATTATGAACTCCTAAAATTCAGTGTTAGAAACAAAACAATTCACATATTTTAAGTATTCGCAAGTAAACACACACTAACACATTTCGAAGTAATCTATTTCGACCATGGCGGAAGAGTCTTCCGAACCGAAACAGGATTTTGTAAAAGTTGTGGAACAGCTGCAGGTATATTTTGTTATTTAAATTAATATACTCCCTCAACGTAAGTAATACACTCATCTTCATGTAATCGAGGGTTTATAAAAAGATTTCAATAATTCCAGTACCCCTAAAATTTACCGCTCCATTTTCCGGTCCTTTCTTGTGTTTTTCAGGATGATGTGGACGGTCTCTACAAATTCAGAGACTTTTTCTTTGAAAATCACCCACTGGAAATGGCAAAAGAAAAGAACAATCTCCTTAAAGTAAAAGTTTCAGAGCTTTCTGAAAAATTCAACCTTTTGGATGGTAAGTTTCACCGGCACAGTGCTTACTTCTAAATAGCTTTCTGGGTACATTTTACATAATTATATAAGTAAAATTGTGGATAATTTAATTCACACAGAATTTTTATAAAACAAAGAAATCCTGAACAGCACATATTTATTCTGAGGCAGGAATCAAATCCACACCCTGTGTGACAGGTAGACCTTGTGTGACAGGTAGGACACCTTCACCCTCTGTGCCACAAAGGTCTTCAAAATAAAGAATATTTTCAGAGTCTGAAGTCCCAGCAGATCTGCGTGCTAAATATCTCTACATAAAAGGCCGCTGTTTCAATGTGACTCCAGAATATGATCCCCGAGCACTAGAATGCTTCAGTAAAGCTGTAAAACTGAACCCTAATATGATAGAAGCATGGAATGAGCTTGGAGAGAGCTATTGGAAGAATTTGAATATCAAGGAATCTCTGGCTTGTTTGGAAGGTTCATTGAAACGGGTAAAACCTCTTAACTGATTCAATTTGTTAACATAATATAATCATGGTTATTTATCGGCTATTGAGTCATCTGCGGCCTGTGACCAAGATCGCTGTAAATCAAAGAGAACATGCCTTAGTTTTTTTATTATTTATTAATGTTTGAAGAAATTGTTGCACTCAAAATTAAAATATACACGTAATTTTGATGCGTTTTGAAATACCACTAAGTTACCTCTGTATTCAATATAAAATGTAGTCTAATTTGTATAACACACCACCTTTAAGACATGATCTTTTACTCCCTGTACATCTTAAAGTTAACTGGATGAGATTTTGTACATTATTGAGAGTATGTGTGTTGTTGCAATTTTCAACTGCAATAGTTGAAAATGTCTTTTTAACATTACAGCAACGCCATCCCGTCACTTTACGAAGCCTCTCAATCCTGCTCCGCCAGTCTGACGGCAATAAGGAAAAGGACAAGGAAAACAAAGACAACATCATCCGGAGCGTGGAATATGCTAAGGAGGCTGTAACTTTAAACCCTAAGGTATTTGAGTAAGAGCTAACGGCAATGCAGGTTAAGGGTTAAATTCGCGAGTGGTATTTAATTATGCTGGTAAATTTACACAGCTTCCTTCTTGATTCTTGCCCCTAGCTAAGCTATATTATGTTATGTTTGATAATTGAAATACTTAAACAAAATCGTACTAATATTATAAATGCGAAAGTTTGTAAGTATGGTTGGATGGATGGATGTTAGTTACTCTAACACGCAAAAACTACTGAATGGATATGGATAAAATTTGGCACAGGGGTAGATTAAAGTCTGGAATAACACATGGGCTATATTTTGTTAATGATTTATGAGCAGCGCCTCGCGGTTTCATCCGCGGTTCCCGTTCCCGTGAGAATTCCGGGATAAAATATAGCCAATGTATTATTCCCGACTATAATCTATCTCGGTGCCAGATTTCATCCATAACCGTTCAGTCGTTTTTGCGTGAAAGAATAACAAACATCCACCATAAGTATTATTTTTCTCCCCATTCCAGGATGGTATATCATGGAGCGTCCTCGGCAACGCCTATCTCTGCCAGTTCTTCATGGTTGAACAGGTGCAGAGCACGCTGAAGTTGGCCATGAGTGCTTACAAGCAGGCGTGGAACGATGCCATCGCGCGGGGGACGCCGGATCTGCCTTATAACAAGGGAATTGTAAGTACTTTCATCAGCCCATTGCTATCTCTGTCAGTTCTTCATGGTGGAACAGGTGCAGAGTACGCTGAAGTTGGCCATGAGTGCTTACAAGCAGACGTGGAACGATGCCATCGCGCGGGGGACGCCGGATCTGCCTTATAACAAGGGAATTGTAAGTGTTTTCATCAGCCCATTGCTATCTCTGCCAGTTCTTCATGGTGGAACAGGTGCAGAGCACGCTGAAGTTGGCCATGAGTGCTTACAAGCAGACGTGGAACGATGCCATCGCGCGGGGGACGCCGGATCTGCCTTATAACAAGGGAATTGTAAGTGTTTTCATCAGCCCATTGCTAGCTCTGCCAGTTCTTCATGGTGGAACAGGTGCAGAGCACGCTGAAGTTGGCCATGAGTGCTTACAAGCAGGCGTGGAACGATGCCATCGCGCGGGGGAAGCCGGATCTGCCTTATAACAAGGGAATTGTAAGTGTTTTCATCAGCCCATTGCTATCTCTGCCAGTTCTTCATGGTGGAACAGGTGCAGAGCACGCTGAAGTTGGCCATGAGTACTTACAAGAAGGCGTGGAACGATGCCATCGCGCGGGGGACGCCGGATCTGCCTTATAACAAGGGAATTGTAAGTGTTTTCATCAGCCCATTGCTATCTCTGCCAGTTCTTCATGGTGGAACAGGTGCAGAGCACGCTGAAGTTGGCCATGAGTACTTACAAGAAGGCGTGGAACGATGCCATCGCGCGGGGACGCCGGATCTGCCTTATAACAAGGGAATTGTAAGTAAGCATTAAATAGTAGAATTAGCAGGCTGAAGTGGCAGTGGGCCGGCCATATTTCGCGAAGAACCGACAACCGTTGGGATAAACGTGTTCTTGAGTTGAGACCGCGACTTGGTAAACGTAGTGTAGGACGCCCTCCGGCCAGGTGGGGTGACGATCTGCGAAAGACTGCTGGCAGATGCTGGATGCGTCAAGCTGAAGACAGGGCGCTATGGCGCTCATTAGGGGAGGCCTATGTCCAGCAGTGGACTGATATGGGCTGATGATGATGATGATTAAATAGTTAATTTTTGTAGTAGTTCGTAAGGTAAATAAAAATCTTTCTCTCTTTTCTTTCATCAGTGCATTGTAAGAGAACACTGCTGGGTATACAATCCGTCCTATTTTAAAACGATTTTAAATAAAAAGGGCTAAATGCGAGCGGGTCTCGCGCACGAATGGTTCTGTTAGTGCCTACCGCGATATTAACCTAAACATTGCCACTCTCTTACGTACAACTCTATCCCTGTCTCGAAACCAACGGAACAAATTTCTAATAACTTCTGCAGGTCGTACACAAATTTGTTCTCAGACGGGAATCGAACCCGCAACCTCTTGCGTCGCAGACGGACTCTCTCCCTTTACGCCACTGAGATCGAACATAGGCTGATAGATAGATAATTCCGGACAGTCCACACAACATCATCTAGCCCCAAGCTAAGCAGAGCTTGTGTTATGGGTACTAGATAACTGATATACTTAATACAATACATTACATAGATAGATGTTTTTTATCTATAATATAAAAATGAATCGCAAAATGTGTTGGTAAGCGCATAACTCAACAACGCCTGGACCAATTTGGCCAAATCTTTTTTTTAAATGTTCGTTGAAGTTCAAGGATGGTTTTTACGGCGAGAAAAATTAGAATTATGTATAAAAATTTCTAAAAAGTACCTAAGTATACCTACCTAAGGCATAATCACCCTGCACAGGTCGCAATGACAACATTAATTCTTCCGCGAAAGACTGCTGTCCATTCAGTGCTATGATGGAAGGAAGGGATTTTAAAAAAAAAACCTCAATTGTATTTTTAGGGTTCCGTAGCCAAAGGGTAAAACGGGACCCTATTACTAAGACTTCACTGTCTGTCCGTCCGTATGTCTATCACCAGGCTGTATCTCAAGTACCAAAATTCAAAGTGCTTTATTTCTTTAAGACCTTACAGGACATCATAAAATACATGTTAAAAAAAATTGAAATTATGAAATAAAGTGCTTGATTTTGATTATTGTTCACTTCGGTCGATTTAGGTAAAGTAAAGAAGCGAAAAAGAAACCTTTACCTTGAACATTGGAGCAAAACTCGTCCCAAGCTTTTTTTTACCGCGATAGACAGACAGTTGAAATTTTCACAAATTATGTATTTCTGTTGCCGTCATAACAACCAATACTTAATCAAATTTTTCTATAAAAAAGTAAACCTAATTATAATATACCTACTACTACCTACCGTCACATAATAGCTACCGTGTTCCACTTTAATTTTATTTTTAGAGAATTCTAGTTATACATAAAAACACACAGATCAACGGAACAAATTTCTGCAGGTCGTACACAAATTTGTTCTCAGACGGGAATCGAACCCGCAACCTCTTGCGTGGCAGGCGGACTCGCCCGCTGCGCCACTGAGATCGAACATAGGCCGATGATGATTATTTTCCAGACAGCAAAGTACGATGAGAACTACGAAGAAGCGATGGAGTGTTTCGATATGGCACACCGCTTGGAGCCGTCGTGGCCTTCTCCGGTGAATGAGATGAAGCGGCTGGCTGAGTATCTGCTGTACGTCGATGATATCGTGCACAACAAGGGACGGCTTAAGAACAAACGGTTGCAAAATATGGTTCAGGTGAGATTTGACGAATGTTTTAATCCATAAAGATCATTATTGTCTTATTAGTAGGGGAATAGGCAGAGTATATTTACCTAAAGTAATATAGAGTTGATATTACCTCCTCTGTAATCCAAAGATGATGATAAATAAAAAAGCCTTTATTTGATCTTGCTACATAACTTCTTAATTTACTATTTTTATACTATAACACTGTTTTAATTAATATCAAGGTCCTCAGGTTGGCTAAAGGCATCCTGCAATGATGTCCACTTCTCTGTATCCTGTGCTATTTGCCACTACTTTGGACCAGTAACGATGATGATAACAAAGTTTAAATCCCGGTATTTCAAAATCAGGAAATGGACATTATTTATCCCTTGACTTATCCCTAGTAATAAGTGATGACTCAAAAACAGGTGGTCACCTCGATCACCTCATGATCATTCTCTATTAAAATAAGTATTATTCACCTTTTCTCAAAGTCTATTGGTCAGAACTTGTTTAAATTTAAATGATATATTTTTTTATTTAATTTTTTCAAATAAAAAAAATACAGTGAAATACCTCCTTCAATTTGGTGGTGCAAGTAACACTCGAGTTCTACACTCCAACTTTAGGTAAATACCTCTATACTAATAGCCTATCAATTTCTACTGTATCGATAACTTAAGTTTAATGTGCTGATGGTTTGCCTAAAAATAAATAAATAAATAAATACTCTATTCTATCTAGATTTCTCAAATTTTAAGTCGGTTGTGAGTATTTGTAAAAAAAATCTCAATCAATTCATACAGGTAACTTTATTTTACTGGAATGAAAGACATTCCTTTGGCTAGGGCTTACTCCTCGTCAAAGATATAATTTTCTCAAAAGGAAGTTTCCGATTTTTTTATTTATATGTAAAAAAATCATACTATACTTGCAATAAAGCCCACTGATTTTTTTTTTCAATTATCTTCATAAATGACGAAGTTATGATACTTTTCCCGTCCGCTTTAAAACTTCTCGGCGCGCGGCCGCTCAACAACGTCATGACGTCATAACTCCGCTCGAGTCTAGTAGTTTCTATGCGCGGTAACCTCAAACAAATCTAAAATACTAAATCAAGACGGAACGGATATTTATTACCGTTGTGGAATCTGTGCAGGACAACGTTTACATTTTAATATACCTAGCTTGTATTTTTCTTAAGATTTGGTTACCTATATCATAAGAATAAGTAGGTATAGTTATTATTTATTCTTATGCCTATACCTAGAGTTCAAAATATTACCTACATAATTTTCAGTTATCAATGTTATCATCATACCCAGAATAGAGTAGGTAGTACCTATACCTACCTACGCGATATCTCTACAACGATCTGTTTGTTATACCTACCTAGATCAATTTATGTACCTACCTTCCTTTGTGTAAATAAGGGTTATTTTCTTCGCCTTGATAGTCGAACATTGAAGAGCATTTGGGAATGAGCAGAAATCCAAAGAATAATCCAGTATCTTATGAACGTTCTAGACTTTCAAGCATAGGTAGGTATGCCAAGGTTCTCGAACGAATCGAAAGGAAGAACAGAGTCAAGTGGGAATGACAGAGATAGATATAGCATCCGGAAAAAAGTGGAAATAAAAGACAAGGACGGCGTAGGTTAAATGTAAGGGATAGAGTTATTTCTAGGATTGCAACGAAAAATCTATTTGGCAGTATACCGAATATTCGGCGAGCCCCCTGACCGAATAGACGAATATTAGGCAAAAGTATACGGCCGGATTTTAGCGTCGAAACTTGTACAAGTGATTAACTTTTCGAATGCAGTATATGATTATTAGCCGTGTGGTGCCGGCTTAGAATAGCACTACCCCAACTCTTCCCGTGGGTGTCGTAAGAGGCGACTAAGGGATATACGGGGGGGTGGGCAGCAGCACCCCTCTAGAACAACCCCACCATCAAACTGCGATCCCCAACCCGCATGCCCAGCGTGGGGATTATGGGCATTACCCCTTAATGAAAAACACAGCCAAAAATCGGCCCCTAGTTCCCGGCCGCCTCGCTATTCCTGGCCATGGTAGCGGTCATGGTAACGGCGGGGCAGGGGGTGCTAAGAATCACCGGTATTCAGGCTACCACACGCTTTCTAAAATGACCCTGGCAACGTTTAACGGACGCACTCTGAGGCTTGACCATCATCTAGCGCAGTTGGAAGTGGAGTTAGAGAACATTAAATGGCATGTTCTCGGGTTATGTGAAGTCCGTAGAGAGGGGGAGGACACCGTAACCCTAGACTCAGGCCATCTTCTCTACTTTCGTGAGGGTGATAAAACATCCCAGGGTGGAGTAGGTTTCCTCGTCAATAAGGCCCTCTCTAGCAACGTTCAAGAAATCTCCAGTGTGTCGACCAGGGTAGCGTACCTGATCCTTCGGCTTTCCAAGCGGTATAGCATGAAGGTAATTCAGGTCTACGCACCGACCTCGGCACACTCGGATGATGAAGTGGAGGATATGTACGAAGACATATCCAAAGCCTTACACAACACCACCAAGGCTCACTTCAACGTTGTTATGGGGGACTTTAACGGCAAGGTGGGAATCCAGACTGGCAATGAATCCCGAATAGGCCCGCATGGTTATGGAATCAGGAATCACAGGGGGCAAATGCTTGTCAACTTCCTTGAGAAAGAGGGACTGTTCTTAATGAACTCCTTCTTTAAGAAACAGCCTCAAAGGAAGTGGACGTGGCAAAGCCCCGACACTGTGACTAAAAATGAGATCGACTTCATCATGACGGATAGCAAGCACATATTCAGAGATGTCTCAGTGATCAACAGGTTCAATACCGGATCTGATCACCGAATGCTCCGAGGCACTCTGAATATCAACTTGAAGCTTGAAAGACACCGTCTGATGAAGTCCACGCTCCGACCAAATCCAATCCAAATCATGGCGGGCACCGAGAAGTTCGAGCAGCTACTCGGAAACAGATTTGCTGCCTTGGAACCCACTGATGACGCTGACGAGAGCCTACACAATCTGGTCGAAACGTTGAGGGATGAGGGCATCAAGTTCTGCAAAAAACAGCGAACTGGCAAGAAGTCCAAACTCTCGGATGAGACTCTGGATCTGATGACAAGAAGACGGGAAACCACCCAAGTGTCTTCGGCAGAGAGGTCAGACCTGAACAAGCGAATTGCGAAGATGGTACGGCGCGACCTTCGGAGCTCCAACACACGCCTCATTGAAGAGGCGATAGAGCGAAACCGAGGGTCCAAAGTATTCACTCAGCAGCTTGGCAGGAGCCACCTGACGAAGCTTAAAACGCACGATGGGAGGACCGTACTGTCGAAACCGGAGATTTCAGCCGAGATAGAGGATTTTTATGGCCGTCTGTACACTGCACATGCCCCTCGTTCCCGACGAGACGACCTTGATTCTAGAGCCACCCTGACACGCCACTACACCGACGAACTGCCAGACATCAGTCAAGACGAAATCGTGTTAGCTTTGAGGCAGCTTAAAAATGGAAAAGCCCCCGGTGAGGACGGTATAACTTCAGAGCTTCTGAAGGCAGGAGGAACCTCCGTTATACAGGAGCTACAACACCTCTTCAATACCGTCCTCCACAGTGGGAGAACTCCTAAGATGTGGAGCAGGAGTTTGGTGGTGCTCTTTTTTAAGAAGGGTGATAAAACTCTCCTTAAAAATTACAGACCCATCACACTCCTGAGCCACATCTATAAGCTGTTCTCACGAGTGATCACGAATCGTCTCGCCAGGAGACTTGACGAGTTCCAGCCACCGGAACAGGCCGGGTTCCGCGGAGGATATGGCACCATAGACCACATACACACAGTGAGGCAGATTATACAGAAGTCCGAAGAGTATAATCAGCCCCTGTGTCTCGCTTTTGTGGACTATGAGAAAGCCTTTGACTCCGTTGAAACCTGGGCTGTTCTGGAATCCTTACAGCGATGCCAAGTAGACTATCGTTACATCGAAGTGCTGAGGTGTCTCTATGAAGCTGCCACTATGAGTGTCCAAGTACAGGACCAGCAGTCTAAACCTATCCAATTGCGCAGAGGAGTGAGACAGGGGGATGTCATATCCCCGAAACTGTTCACGAGCGCATTGGAAGATATGTTTAAGACGCTGGACTGGAAAGGTAAGGGCATTAACATAAACGGCGATTACATCTCACACCTTCGATTCGCTGATGACATAGTCGTAATGGCGGAGTCGCTAGAGGAGCTGACCCACATGCTGGACGGCCTAGCTTCAGCCTCGCGATGTATCGGTCTTGGCATGAATTTGGATAAAACCAAAGTCATGATCAATGGCCACATTGTTCCGGGACCGATAGTCGTTGATGGTCACCTTCTTGAAATTGTTTCCGAGTATACTTACCTTGGGCAGATTGTACAGCTAGGTAAAAACAATTTTGAGAAGGAGGCCAAGAGGAGGATCCAGCTAGGCTGGGCAGCATTTGGGAAACTACGTCAAGTCTTCTCTTCATCCATACCGCAATGTTTGAAAACGAAAGTTTTCAATCAGTGCGTCCTACCCGTAATGACCTACGGAGCAGAGACGTGGACACTCACGGTAGGGCTGGTCCACCAGTTCAAAGTCGCCCAGCGAGCTATGGAAAGAGCTATGCTCGGAGTCTCTCTGAAGGATAGAATTCGTAACGAATACATCCGACAGAGAACCAAAGTTATCGACATAGCTCAAAGAATTAGCAAGCTGAAGTGGCAATGGGCCGGCCATATCTCGCGAAGAACCGACAACCGTTGGGGTAAACGTGTTCTTGAGTGGAGACCGCGACTCGGTAAACGTAGCGTAGGACGCCCTCCGGCCAGGTGGGATGACGATCTGCGAAAGACTGCTGGCAGATGCTGGATGCGTCAAGCTGAAGACAGGGCGCAATGGCGCTCATTGGGGGAGGCCTATGTCCAGCAGTGGACTAATATAGGTTGATGATGATGATGATGATGATATGATTATGTACCTATTTCATGTACCAATGACTACTTAAATTATTATGAGAGAAATTACCGTAGCTTTCTCGAGCAGATCTACAAAAAAGCTTCTTTTTAAATCCTAAACTTAATATTATAAATGTATGAATGTATAGATGTTTGTTCCTCTTTCACACAAAAACTACTAAATTGATCGAGCTAAATTGAGTTAGCCCTGGAATAACACGTAAGCTACTTTTCATCCTATAAATCAGTTCCCATGCAATAGAAATAGCCTTTAGACGTTTTCATAGCAAAAACGCGTGCGAAGCCGCGGGCAGATGCTAGTAATCTATATAAATTAGAATAGAATAGAAAACACTTTATTATACTTAAACCTACCACACAAAGAAAGAAAAGAGAACATAAAAATACTACATAAGTACTAAGTCTACATATAAAGGGCGGTCTTATCGCTAGGTACTTAAATATAGAAATGGAAAATAAAAACTATAATAATATTATCTATCAATATTAAACAGAATATAATAATATTATCTATCAATATTATAATAACTTATAATATACATAATTTAACTTATTACTTAAATTGTGTTCAGAAAAGTCGATAATAACTCTATATTTAATAAATAAATATATAACAAATCGTATCTATACGAAATAAATTAATATACTTTACATAGACACTCGCCCACACCACGTTCCATGTACTTAATATGAGAAAAATAACGATGAAACACTCGAAACAGTCGAAAAGCGCTTTCCCCCCACCTGTGCCGTTGACCCGCGAGAACTTATGACGTCACAGGCCAAATGCCTACCGCTTATTTTCTAATTCGTTTTTGATTCAGTAAAAGTGGAATAACTTTGTCATTTTTCAAGTTATCAAAATAATTCTTTCACCATATTTATTGTAATATATATGCCCTAAAACTTACATAATTAGTTTTTATTTTTGTGAAATCGGAAACTTCCTTATTATTACTTTTCATTTCAGTCAATGGACCCGAAACTCTTCGGCGAATATGCTCCAGGCAACTTGTACACAATAAACCAGCGACAAGTCGTCCTAAAACGGGTGATGATCAAGGATCTGCAGGAGGGAAGCAATGATGAGAAGGTGGTCCTGGGCAGGGTCATCGGCAGCTATCATAGCGATAATGCGGTTCCTTTGTAAGTTTATTTTAAACTTATCAATTATCACTGATAAGTCGGACCTAAAAATATGAAAGACAAGGATCAATTGAGCTACCTTTAGACTGTTTGCAACCGTTTGCATTTAATTCAATAGTTTCAAAAACGTATATATACTTACGGAGCTTTAATTTTTTCTATTTCTTGATTGTAATTTTCGGTGTTAATAAAGAAGTTTAAAATATGGATTATGAATCACTACATAGTAAAACATAAAACAAAGTCGCTTTTTCTGTCCCTATTTCCCTATGTCCCTTTGACTGCTTAAATCTTTAAAACTACGCAACGGATTTTGATGTGTTTTTTTTTAATAGATAGAGTGATTCAAGAGGAAGGTTTATACGTATAATAAAACCGTGCGAAGCTGGGGCTGGTCGCTAGTATTCAAATAAATAGTTTTTAACTTATATTGTAACTATAAGGCTGCTGGCAGGTGCTGGATGCGGCAAGCTCAAGACAGGGCGCTATGGCGCACATAAGGGGAGGCCTGTGTCCAGCAATGCAAATAGTTATCATCATCTAGTTGATGATGGTGACTATATCACACTATATTTATTTAGTACTTTAAAAAAGTATTTTTCGTAATTTTCAAATCCCGGGATTCAGGGACGCAGGAGGATGCGGGTTCAATTCCCTCGATACAAAAATGTGTACAATCCGCACAGTAACATACAAACATTCCCTTTTATAATAATATCTTAGCATCAATATCAGTTATCTAATCAAGCTCAGCGTGGGGCTATATGATGCTGTGTGAATTGTCCAGCATTTTTTATTTAAACCCGGAAAAAAAACCTTTTGCGATGGTCGATTTGTAAATGCTCTCACCTCGTTTAAATAATCAAAGAATCAATATCTTTATTTCTTTAGGCTTACAAAATAAGCACTTAGACAAGTCAAATTTAATACTATAGGTAAGTACATAATTATCAAAATAATATAAGAAATAAAGTGATAATTGATTTTCAGTTCGCCTCAGTTTTTTGTCCACTAGTGGAAGAGGCGAAATAGAAACCACTAGCATGTGTAAAACTTATGTGTCTAATACATGTTTGCCTTATAAATAATTACATACTATTGTCGATGTGGAACTGAGCGACATCTGGCCAAGCACTAACGTCATTGATGTAATCATTTATGGAGTAATATGTCTTCTTGATAAGATTTTTACAATGTCAATGTTTAACAATGACTTGGTTCCAGCACCTTCGCAATAGCCGACGAAAGCATGTCCTGCATAGCGGTAAACGTGTACAACTGGGCGGACGGCCGCGGCGTTATCATTGGCGACGCTGTGGCCGCGCCCTTGCCTCAAGTCACTCTACACACGCAAAAAAACAAGTTCCCGGTATGTTTATTACATACTAGTTGCGCCCCGCGGCTTCGCCCGCATGGAAATTTATTTGTCAAATTTCATAAATTTATTGCACGCTTCCTAGGAGTAGTTTAGTAAAAAAAATACGTGTTAGATTATTAACTTTGCAGTTTATTTATACCGAGTTTTGAGCGAATCAAAAAAAGATTAATTCAAAATTCAAAATTCAAATTTCAAAGTGCTTTATTTCCTTAAGACCTTACAGGTCACTTGGACACGTCATAAAATACTTATAATTATTTTCCATACAACCTTTACCACCCTATTTAACCCCCTCAGAGGTTAAAATTTTAATATCCTTTGTGTTAATCTATTTCTTAAAATATTAAATATAATACTTACCAAATTTCATTAAAATAACTAAATTTATTTATTCAAGAAAGGGTCTTATAAACAAAACAAAGTAATCAAAGCCCTATTCACCTTTTTCATAGTAAAACTTAAAGACTAACTTTTAATATGTAGGAATACTTTTAAATCTGATTTAAACATAGAAAAGTTCCTGAAATGCATTTGATTCACATTCAGCACCTTATTTCCATACTAGCAGCGCCTCGCGGTTTCACCCGCGGTTATTCCCGTTCCCTTGGGAATTCCGGAATATAATATAGCCTATGTGTTATTCCAGACTATAATCTACCTCTGCCAAATTTCATCCATATCCGTGCAGTAGTCTTTGAATGAAAGAGTAACAAACATCCATCCATCCATACTTACAAACTTTCGCGTTTATAATATTAGTATAATTATATACATGATAATAGGATTTATTATTTTCTTTTAGGGGCATTTTTCCACGAGGCAAGAAAACATAACTTAAGGTTGGTGTGAACACCCGAGCCCCCATACAAACGTTGCTTTCGTTTCATTTGGAAAGTACCGGCTCGATTTCAATGAAATTTTGCATACATAATCGGATAACAAAAAGCTACGGGTGCACCGTTTTAGATTTTCAAAAAACGTAATTAGCATTAAATGAGAGCGAAACTAATTTGCCATATTTTCACACTAAATCGAGTCATTTTCAAGGGATTTTTTATGCATGATAAACACCTGAATTCGAAAATCTGTCACGGTGCACCCATCGTAAATATATTTAACTTTAGGGATAAACAATAATATTTGAGAAAACAATCGATAATTCAAAATAAATCCAAAGCAACGAAAAATATTATTTTTTTCAAAAATCATTGTCGTTTTTGCCACCGCTTGCTCACGCGAGGGGGGCGGTAAGACGCAGAGGAGGTGGAAAATGTTACGATTTCCGAAAAAAGACGAGCTCACCCGAACGGGCCGAGCCGACCGACGACGAATCGTCATCGTCAGTCCGCTCAGCCATTCCCCGACATGCAGCTGACAGGCTCAATCAAATAATAGCGTTCACCGATTGACACCTGACAGACCCAGTCAATTATTGCATCGAACGATTGGTGGAAATATTTCAATTCGCGAAAGAGGGCGAACGCAGCCGAACGGGCCGAGCCGACCAAGCTCGACGGGTCGTCATATTCTATCTATATATAAAAACCATCTGACTGACTGATTCATCATCAAAAGAGCCGAAACCGCTGCAGCGACATAAAAAGTTGAAATTTGGAAAAAAGCTTCCTTTTCTAGTAAAAGCACTAAGGCGGGTGAAAAGAAATGAAAACATTGTTATGAAACTTTTTAATGCGTACTCTGACTTTATAAAACCTAGATTATTTCAAATACAAAATAAAAGTAGGTACACGTAGAAAAATTCATAATTTTTCGATCTACCTTGAAAAGAGGTATAAGATAATACCTATGTTAAAGTTTGTATGAGAGTTGTTCAATTAGTAGTGAAGTTTTAAGAATGAAAGAATACGTATTTCAGGATTTCGATATTTAAAATGGGGGTTAAATGGGGGCTAAAACTACGCGGACGAAGCCACGTGGTTATGATAGTAACTGAATAAAATCCATATTCATAATTTTTGATGTAGTTTGAAATTAAGATTACGTCATTAATTTACTGACAAGATTTCTTGACGTTAGTCAAACGAACTTCTGAATTCATCCAATCCAGAGTAATGACTATTTTATTTTGACGTTAATGACGAAAGTATTTCGTGACACGATCACTTTGACTCGTTTAGGCGCCCTTTCTCACTCATAACGCGCTCCATTTCATTCGACTTGAAACAGCAACAAATACACACGGATCGGCCGCTGAGATTTAGGAGAGGTTCCTAGCCTTCTTAAAGATAACTAAAGACTATCGCTTGCCATTATCAAAGAACCTATATTTCCAGGAGGCGATCGACACGAGCGAATTCATCAACGGCAAGTTGAAGCTTGACAAGGTAATCGTTTCAAGTTCTTGAGTCGGTAATTTCTTATCTCTTACTCTTTCTGTACTGGGCGTACAGATAGAGATGGAGGTGAAAAAATTCAAATACAGAAATCTTTATTGGGAACAGAACTTAGATTTATGGTATAGTTGAAGGCTGACTACCGCAAAAGTTAAGGTGTTCATTCCTTTGTATTGGTTTCTACCACAAGGACCAAGCTGTAACAATCATCATCATCAGCTCAAATTAGTCCACTGCTGGACATAGGCCTCCCCTAATGATCTGTAACAATACAGATGTAAAATGACTTTCATGTAATTTTATCTCACTTCAAAAAAGTTGGAGATTCAATTCGAGTATATTTATTGTGTGATAGATAAGCCATATTTTATTTCAAGGTGAACCGATTTTGATGATTCTTTTTTTGTTTGAAACCTGGTGCTTCTCTTGTAGCCTCATATTTCTTCGTAGGACCCCATACATTTTATCTAGACCTGACCAGTATTTTTAAAAGTTCTTTACATTATCAACGAAAGTTACAATCAAGGAATAGAAACTAGTATATACAATTGAGATAACTGCAGACGGTTGTAAACAGAGGTAGAGGTAGCTCAACTGATCCATATCAATACCAGTCAGAAGCGCGTAGTTTTTAAGAATTTTAAGTTATCCAAAACAATGGGAATTTTATTGATTTCTACTGTATTAATCATTGCCGATGTTCTCATTTTTGGTGTAAAGAATTTGAGAGATAGTTATTTTAAGTCATAAGGAGATATCTATTTTTAGCGAAGAACCCATAACCGTTGGGGTAAACGTGTTCTTGAGTGGAGACCGCGACTTGGCAAACGTAGTGTAGGACGCCCTCCGGCCAGGTGGGGTGACGATCTGCGAAAGGCTGCTGGCAGATGCTCGATGTGACAAGCTGAAGACAGGGCGCTATGGCGCTCATTAGGGGAGGCCTATGTCCAGCCGTGGACTAAAATGGGTTGATGATGATGATGAGGAGAAATTTATTTTTAAAGTCTGATTATATAGTTATGTAGTAAAAGAACTGTTATTATACATATTACGAATCACAGCTAACTTCACACCACCATTTTCAGCCATACAACTTCAGATCGATCCGAATTAACAACCCTTTGAAAATGCTGATCAACGGAAAGCGTCCTGGGGCCAACCAATACGCGCTGACCAAAGTATCAACTACGCTGGAAACTTGCTGACGAAAGTATAGGTAAATTGGTAAGTTACCAATTTACTAAAGACCTGTGGAATCTAAGTCGGGTTTAAGGACATATAAATTGATATTTTAATCCGATCTGGTGGAAATGGACCATCGTTAATTGTGGTTAACTTTTCGGTAGTGTTTGCCGTGATGGAATTCGTATTTGTATTTTACCAGTGCATATTTTGATCAAGTATCAGTATTGACTGTGAAATTATTAATTTTGAGTGTGTTATGAATGATTTTACACGTTAACTCTTTAATCTCAAATTAGTTTTAAATATTTATTAGTAATCATAATGTGTGTTGTAATTGTGTGTAGGAATTAAAAAAAAAATACTCAAAAATAATTATTGTCGTAAAATAATAGCAATGCAGATTGTACAAACCGATGTGCACTTTTAACGGTAGGTATATTATTGTATGTTATTCGTATTTAAAAATGATTATAATTATTAAAAAGTTTAGCATTTTTTATTGGCTTTAATGTTTTGGAATTGGAACAATGGGAGCTTTAAGCTCAGGGCAAATGTTGAAGTACGTAAAGAAAAGACTTGAAATGGAATGGAAATGAGAGGGAACTTAAAATAGGCTATAGATAAAAATTAAGTATTATATATTTTTTGTATTCCCTGTTGTATATATCAATTTATTGGCTTTTTTATTATTATCAATGTATAGCTATTTTCATCATTATAATATGTATTATCATAGAATTATATAAGGCTGCCTGTCCATTGACGCGGAGAGAGGCAGCGGAGCGGAGAAACGAGGAAATATTAACCAATAGGAGTGCCATGAAATCTCCGCTCCGCTTTTTCATGCAATCCTATTGGTTAATATTTCCTCGTTTCTCCGCTCCGCCACCTCGCTCCGCTCCAATGGACAGGCACCCTATAAGTTGGCTTTCCTAAGTACACTTACACTTAGGAAAGCCAACTTATAGGGTGCCTGTCCATTGGACACTTAGCAAAGCAAAATTACTGTGTCATTTTAACGTCACTATTATAACAATTTAAATTATGTAGGTAGGTATTACATATCGTTTAACGGTAAAATAATAAACATTCTTAAAAATTATCGAATAAAACACTTACAACGTAGTTGATCTTTGTTTTATTAAATACTTCAACTTATTGCACAATTGATAGCTTAGAAAAATAAGAAACAATGATTTTACTTAAAGCTATCATAAAATTCGATCTTCATCAATCATAGCTCAAGAAACTCTCGAGAAACTCATCTTCCAAACAAAAAAGGAGTAACGATGGGAAAGAAATTTATAACTACCCTCATTTTCATAAAAATAAAAATATTTAAGCACCTACTAAGAATTAACTTCCCATAACTTAAGATCATTCTCAACAACCTCGCTATATTTAATCCCTTTCCTCCTATCTCTAAACATAGGCCTCAAAGTCTTTAAGCCTAGGCCTAGTAACGCGTTGTCGTCCAGTATATCATTGAGTTTGTAGACTAGTAGCGGGTTGTAGTGTAAACGTAAGAGGCTGGGTCGAGAGTATAGGTATTGGCTGTCTCGAAGGTTCCATCTAGCCCAGGCTTCTACTGTTTTGTTCCCGCTTGCCACCTGGAAAAACGAAAAAAGCTTTTAACTCAAATTTATTTCCTTTAGACCTTACAGGTATTTTAGTTAAAGCACATCAGAACATTCATATTATATAGGTAATAATAATGTTGGACTAATAATAATCTCGACTATCCGATATTATAAACGCGAAAGTTTGTAAGTATGGATGTATGGATGTTTGTTACTATTTCACGCAAAAACTA
This sequence comes from Eupithecia centaureata, assembly GCA_944547425.1. Lineage (NCBI taxonomy): Eukaryota > Metazoa > Arthropoda > Insecta > Lepidoptera > Geometridae > Eupithecia > Eupithecia centaureata. The sequence goes on along the minus strand of OX155678.1, from coordinate 11,462,745 downwards.
CTGAACGGATATGGATGAAATTTGGCACAGTGATATATTATAGTCTGGAATAATACATAGGCTATATTTTATACCGGAATTCCCACGGGAACGGGAATTACCGCGGGTAAAATCGCGAGATGCTGCTATATAATATCGACGGCCAATGTGGCATTCTATACAATGAAATGCATATAAAATGTAAATAATAATTCTGGACAATCCAAATAGCATTATATGGCCCCAAGCTAAGCAGAGCTTGTATTATGATGGGCACTATGAATAAACATCAGCAGAAAACATAAGAAAAATGAAAAAACATTTTACAAATTTACATTACATAGGTAGATAATAATTTATGCATAGAAACCAGAACACCGAACAAATATCTGCAGTTCGTACAAAACATTTGCACAAAAACGTAAAGACCTATCTAAAGTAAGTATACAAATGCTTACCTTGATGTCGCCAACTTGCTTCAGGAAGTATGATGAGAAGTAAAACCTTAGGTTGTCTGAACTCTGTGTAGGATTCGGTTTGTTCTGACGTCTCCGTATGTACGATCGTAGCAGGTTGTACCCTGACCTCTTATATTTGAATACCTGAAATTAATCCCAAAGAAATAAAAACCCTGCCCTCTTGTATTTGAATACCTGAAATTAATCCCAAAGAAATAAAAACCCTGCCCTCTTGTATTTGAATACCTGAAATTAATCCCAAAGATATAAAAACCCTGCCCGCTTATATTTGAATACCTGAAATAATTCCCAAAGAAATAAAAACCCTGCCCTCTTGTATTTTAATACCTGAAATTAATCCCAATGAATTAAAAACCCTGCCCTCTTGTATTTCAATACCGAAATAATTCCCAAGTAAAAACCCTGTCCTTCCTCTTGTATTTGAATACTTGTAATTAATCCCAATGAATTAAAAACCCTTTGAATACCATAAATTAGGCCCAAGAATTAAAAACCCTGCCCTCTTGTATTTGAATACCTAAAATTAATCCCAATCAATTAAAAACCCTGCCATCGTGTATTTGAATACCAGAAATTTTACCCAATGAAATAAAAAGGCCTTAGGGCTCCCACACAAAACTGCGATTTGGTGCGATGCGATGCGATGCGATGCGATGTGATGCGATGTCACACGAACTTGATTTGCGAATTTCTGCGATGCGAATTTGTGCGGCGAACCGTTTTGTAGGGTAACCATACCTTCAAATTTAGTCAGCCGTATTGGACGTGTTTTTAGGAAGCGTAAGATGGATCCCAAAAAGATAATTGAACCGATTTAAGCAAAAATGATCCAACCCACACAAACCTCATTTCGAGATAATCGATATTTAAGTTTGTGGCGGTATTTCTCTAGCTTTGTAATACAAAATGTTGTTATTTTAATTTAATTTAATGCTATGTAAACTCAACTTTTTTGCTATAAATAATAAATATTATAAAGAGGAAAGGTTTGATTTTTTGTTTGTTTGTTTGTTTGTATGAATTGAATAGGCTCCGAAACTACTTGGCAGATTTGAAAAATTCTTTCACTGTTGGAAAGCTACATCATTTCTGAGTGACATAGGCTATATTTCATTTTCAAAAAAAATAGGCATCCTTACTAAAATTACGATAACGTAATCCAAGGTGTGAAAAAAATATCAAAATACTACCTTACATCGCGTGCGCTGCGAAAACTATTGATGATAGAACAAAATGATATACTACATTTTTTTAGAACACACCATTATCTACAAAAAATCAGCGGCAGCATATCTCTAACTATTACAGTCATGTCACAATAAGCGTTTTTTTATTGAAAAAAAGAAATTAAAATACCACCGCTAAAAAAAGCTCTTTATTTGTACCTTGGTATTAACCCTTATCAAAATAAATGATGTATTATTTAAGACTGCTTCAATATCTTTATATTACTTTTTGAATTATTCGATTCTGACAATCCATTCAAAAGATATCACGAGTTAAAAAAAAATTAAAAAATAAACTGTATTCGGCTAGCTATGCGTTGTAGGCGTCACTCGGGCAGGGGTACGGGAGGGGGGTTAAGATCACGCCGCGCGGCTTACTCGCGCGGTCGGCTCCCTACGTGATGGACGTGTGCGGAATTTACGCTTGATAATAATTCGTTTAGTAAGTAACTAAACCGATTTAAAAAGTTCTTTTCAGAACTAAACCCATTTATATAAAATATTGTTCACTTAGTTATTAACCTAATAAATTAGTTTAATGCCCGTGCGAAGCCGGGACGGGCCGCTAGTAAATAATATAAAGAATAAATTGTAATAGTTTAGTAGATAATTGGGAAAACTTGCGCCTGGATCATTATTACAAAATTAATTTTGTACGGAAAGAGCTATGTAGGGTGCAAAAATTAAAATGCAAAAATTATTCAAAGTGTGATAAAAATTAGTAATCATTTTTGTGTTTTAAAAGACAAAACAAACAAAATTGGCCCTACTCCTGTGTCCAAGTCAGAATAAGGTTCATCACATAAACCATCTACATCGTCTATTATTGCAGCTTCTCTTCGGTTTCTTAAATTAATCAATGCAATCATCTGGTATCTAATATTAGATCTGCTGGCCCTGTACTTATTTTATTTTATTTATTTATTTTTCGTTAAAGTACGAAACACACAGAAGCCGGAGGCGTGGCGGAGGCGAAGGCGTGCGAGTTGTATTCTATGGAATCCTATGAAAGCCTACACACACACCGCAGGCCGTGGCGAACGCGGTGCCATAGGAAAAACCGGCACGCCTTCGCCTCCGCCACGCCTCCGGCTTCTGTGTGTTTTGAACTTTATGGTTTATTTCGTTTACGTACTTAGATGGAATAGCAATTTCAAATATTAACTTGTCAAAGCTTAACTTGTTTTATATCATCATCATCATCATCATAATCAACCTATATTAGTCCACTGCTGGACATAGGCCTCCCTTAATGAGCGCCATAGCTCCCTGTCTTCAGCTTGACGCATCCAGCATCTGCCAGCAGTCTTTCGCAAATCGTCATCCCACCTGGCCGGAGGGCGTCCTATACTACGTTTGCCAAGTCTCGGTCTCCACTCAAGAACACGTTTACCCCAACGGTTGTCGGTTCTTCGCGAGATATAGCCGGCCCACTGCCACCACTTCAGCTTGCTAATTATTTGAGCTATGTCGATAACTTTGGTTCTCTTTCGGATGTATTCTTTACGAATCCTATCCTTCAGAGAAACTCCGAGCATAGCTCTTTCTATAGCTTTCTGAGCTCTTTGAACTGATGGACCAGCTTAATATTATAGTTTGAATCATTGTAGCAAAATAGAACGGTTATATGTTAGGGTAACCAAAGCAACACAAAAATGATTCAAGTGGCATGAAACACTTATACATTTTAAAAAATGGTCTTCGACATGACAGTTGTGGGTTGGATCATATGGATTTTCCACATTTGTGAACATAGAGGTGTGAGTCTTTGATATGTTAAAATATACCTTATACTGATTACATAGGTTAAAAAAACTCGAAATTGACTAGGTTGTGGGTTGGATCATTTTTGCATAAATCGGTCCAATTGCACTGCTGTTATTGTTAAATAGATATAAAAGAAAAAGAAGATTCTGGATTCATCCATTTAATACGATTATGAACACTGAAGGGAACTATTTACTCGAAATTACTATGAGTTGAGAACTGAAGCAGTTTTTTTTTTACAACACAAAGAAGGCGGCTCAGGCGCCGCGCATCTTTCGCTAAAGTTGTCTCAGAGCGGACTAAAAGGGGGGTCACCAAGTATGACGCAATATGACAGGAATGCGCGATGCAAATGAGATCGGACGTTATCGTGCGAGCTCGCAGATATTTGCGATGCGATGCGAGCTCGCAGTTTTGTGTTTGAGCCCTTATTCGAGTCAGCATGGGGATACTATATACTTTCCGCTCGATACGACACATGCCTACATTTAAAAAATATGCCTTTATAAATTCAATGTTCAAAAATTCAATCAATTCAATGCCAAAAATCTTCAATTCGTATGAACCTGTTTAGAATAACTGAATTCAAAACCATGAATGTACACTGAAACAATTCTACTTAAATAATCAATAGCTAACCTGGTAAATGAAATTCCCCGTGGTATAAGATTCAATGTAGTGCGTTCCGTAACTCTTCATGAATTTCCTTACTTCCGACGTATCTGATACATTCAAATCTTCAATAGCTTGCCTCACGTAACTTTTCACGGTGACGTAATCTAAATTATCCAGCTCTACAGTTTTCTCTTGCTTACCTGAAATTAATAAAATAGTTATTATGGTAAAAATGACGGTTTTAAAAAAACGGTGTGAATACAAGTTTCGGATGTAATTAACTTTCTCAGATACGTTAGTTGTTGTTATTTTTGTGATGTATAAATGTGACGTTAAAAATAATTAACGATAAGAATTTATATAATATGTTGCTTCATCGTCATCTTCAACGTATATTAGTCCACAGCAGGATATAGGCATCCCCTTATGATATTATGCTTATAAAGAATCTATAAGCAATATGTGGCCTTTTTTCTGTCTGAAATAAACGTATTGAATTGAATTTAAAACATTGTAATGTATTTTCATAGTAATTGTAATTGGCTCACAATTACAATATTACATTTATAATACAATCTTTATTACAGAACAGTTATTTGTTACTAATTTGTCTATACTTACTCTCAAATTATCTACCTACCTATTAAAAATTTAAATATTTTTATTTGCCTTAAAAAATCACTGAACAAAAAAATCGTATGGTGGGTACTAAAACTAACTAAATTAACTGAATTGAAAGTTTTTTTTATAAATGTATAGTAGTTAACTTACTTAGTTTTATGAGCACGTAGCAACAGTTTTCAGGATTGTTGTCGTAATCTATGCCAAAGGTGCGTAGTATTTCGTCCGGTATCCAATCCCCAAGGAAAGCTTTCCAGGGTTTGTCTGTCCTGCAATAGATAAATATATAAACGCATGAGGTTTATAATTCAGCCATAATTAAATTCGAGTCTTTAGTATTGTCGCAATAGCACGGATAGGTATCATCATCATCATCAACCTATATAAGTCCACTGCTGGACATAGGCCTCCCCCAATGAGCGCCATAGCGCCCTTTCTTCAGCTTGACGCATCCAGCATCTGCTAGCAGTCTTTCGCAGATCGCCATCCCACCTGGCCGGAGGGCGTCCTACACTATGCGAGCCAAAGTTATCGACATAGCTCAAAGTATTAGCTAGCTGAAGTGGCAATGGGCCGGCCATATCTCGCGAAGAACCGACAACCGTTGGGTAAACGTGTTCTTGAGTGGAGATCGCGACTCGGTAAACGTAGTGTAGGACGGATAGGTATAGATCTACGCAAATCACATAATACTTACAAAAATTCAACAAAACGATCATACGAAATCATCAATTCATTTACGTTAATGCTTGGTTAGATGTCACTCTTCTGATAATACTTAGTTAGTATTAGGTCCTTACATATGAAATTGGCGTTTTTCGTACTGGCCACTTTAATCACAAATTTCTCTTTGGTAAGGAATTCCAAATTCAAATTTGTACAGCTATAGACTCATGTATTTGTGCTTCGATGATCGTCATTCATTTGTTTTTTTTCTTCTGTTTTTTTCTGTTTGCGTCACTCATTTTACAAAATGGAAAACTTAAAATATCGCATTATTTGTAAGCGTTTGGTGGACTAGTGCCGGTATTGTTCATTACAGTTTTTTCAAATCTAGCCAGACTATTACGGCTGATGTCTATTGTCAGCAATTGCAAACCATGATGGAAAAGCTAGCGGCTAAACAACCAAGGCTGGTCAATCGCTCCACGCCACTGCTGCTTCACGACAACGCTAGACCACACACTGCGCAACAGACGGCTACTAAATTAGAAGAGCTTCAATTGGAAAGTCTAAGACATCCTCCGTACTCCCCGGGCCTTGCTCCAACAGATTACCATTTTTTTCGAAATTTGGATAACTTCTTGCAAGGGAAAAAATTCAACTCCGATGGGGCAGTCCAAATCGCCTTCAAAGATTTTATTGATTCCCGTCCGACTGGTTTTTTTAGTAAAGGGATCAATGAACTACCTATAAGATGGCAAAAGTGCATAGAAAATAATGGTTCATACTTTGATTAATTAAATATATTATATTAAAAAATATTCGACTTTTTGTTCCTCCCATACAAAACGCCAATTTCATATGTAAGGACCTAATATTTACTAATTTATATCAAACAAACATGTAAGTACATAATATAAGACATTTATGCTATAGATACACGTGTTAACGATTTAGTTTTCGCGTCTTCCACTAGCGAAGCGAAGAGATAATAAATTAAAATCTTACCGCGGCTCCACATTTGTGCCGTGAATTAACGCGCGAATTCTCGTCGTGAATTCACGGCACAAGTTGTACCCTCCACATTCACGGAATGCTCACAATCGTTCGTGAAACCCGCCGCGAAATGGACGTATGTAGGAGCTGCTGCTGCAATAACTTTGCTGTAGCTTTGTTTGCTGTGGCAACATATCACTACTTAAACGTCCAAAACAAGAAAGTTTTTGGATAAAATGTAGCCTAAGTCAGACTATAATCTATCTCTGTGCCAAATTTCATCCAGGTCCGTGCAGCCGTTCTGGCGTGATTGAGCAACAAACATCCATCTATCAATCCATCCATATAAATTTTCACATTTATAATACTAGTGGCCCACCCCGTCTTCGCACGAGTAAATCATAAGTAGCCTATGTGCTATTCCAGACTATACCTTTGCGCTATCTATCTCACTTCCAAATTACATCCCGATCCGTTCAGCCGATCTGGCGTGATTGAGTAACAAACATCCATCCAACCAACTGAGCGACTGAGCTTCCTAATGTACCCTTCCGATTTAGGAGCCGATATAGATTTAGAGCGTCGGAAGCCATTCTTCTTCCTAAATCGTTTCCTAAATTAGATGCTACCTTCCTAAATGCTATTAAACTATTCTGAATTTAGGAACGACTAAATTTAGTCTCCGATATTTAGGAAGGTTTAATACCCCTTTAACCGATCAAGGATGTTTGTTGTTCATGCTCGACTCCATAGCGCGCGCGCAGCGATTGCACACGTCCGTACGCCCTTGTAGTCTGGAGTAAACTGGCACGGGGCCGTGAATGTGGATGTGTACGCGTGAACGCCGCGCGAAAGAGGCGCGAACCCTTTGTCGCGGGATAAAATACCGACACTGATCGGGGAACAGGCGTGAAAACGCGTGAACCCCGCGAAAACCATCCACATTTACGTTCACGCCTGTTCACGGAGCTTCACGGCACAAATGTGGAGCCGCGGTAGGGTAATATCGGGTAATGCCGGTCACCTAAGAAAAATTAAACATAAATTACAAAAAAAACTACTTTTTATTTAAAATCTATTTAGAATACTTAAATTTAATTATAATTCTTTCATAATAAATAACATTGAGATCTGTTTTCTAAAAAAAAATTGGCATAAAAGACTTTAAAAAAAAATATAGCTTTGACCGGTATTGCCCGACATAGCGGGCAATGCCGGTCAGCTGGTTGGCAATACCGGTCATTTATTTCAACGGCATAAATCGCAAATATAATCTTCAGGGGAATCGTTCAGGGTTCTTATTTTTCCGCTTTTCTTGGGGGGTTGAAAGGGGATACCTGTAGATCACGCTGCAACTCTTATTAAAGCCCCATCTTCAACAAGTTTGAATGCCCTGGTTAAATGGTCTCCATTTCACCTTTAGCCCTCGGCTCCTAGTCTGTTGTTTCTATATGTAAAAATAAAAAATGTATGCATGAGTATGAACAATTACAGACCAGTTTGTATAAAAAAAAATGAAATGGGGTCATCAAGATTCGTCCTTAATTGGCAGAAAAATCAGTAACAATAAAAAAATACAAACATTCAAACAAAGAACCTCCTTTCTTTTATAAGGTGGTTTAATAAAATAAATAAGGTATAAAGACAAACTCTACGATCATAGAACAGAAACAATTTTATTGGGTTACAAAATATCATCTATTTGTATCTGAGACTTGCGGGGGGTAATGCCGGTCAAGGTGACCGGCATTACCCGCATGTTCACTATTGGGGTTAAAAATAATTATAAAAAAAATGCATTGCTTATTGCTTGAAATCCACATTCTAAGGAATAGTTAGATAACTGACACGCAATAATTATTATAGACAATCAATGAAATATAAAAATTACAGTACTCACCTCTTATTTTCTAAGGCCAGAAAGTTATAACAATTTGGCGCAAAACACACACAAGTCTTTAACGCAGTGACGAATCGTCGGAAGTAAGAAGGGGTTGGTGCGGCGGGGCAGGGAATGGACAAGCCACACTCTTTGCATGAGTGAGTGCGCATAAACGCAGTATTTGGTGAAAAAGTAAGGTGACCGGTATTGCCAACTGACCGGCATTACCCGCTTTTACCCTAAGTTATTTCTTATATTATTTTAATAATTTAGTATGTATAAGTTTAAAATTTGTATTTTATCTAATTTCTTTACAAGCTTAAGGAAATTAAGTTATTGATTTATAATTTCATGTTTAAACTTACCCTTCAATAACAAAGTTCTTGAAGTATGCATTGAGCAGTCCATCCAAGGTTTCACAAAGTTGTACATCGATATCCGTGATGCCGCTATTCTTCTCTGTTTTCTTACTGGATGTGTTTACAAAGATCCGTATATTCTTCTCGCTGAAAGGGCCTGTAGGATCGTCTTGATTTTCGTCTTCGTAGTCCGCCGAAATCACTTGTGTTACTTGTGATAGGTCTCCGTAGCTAAACAATGGTTTTATCATTATTATTAGCTGATCGACGTCCACAGCTGGACATAGGAACCTAAAGACCCTAAAGATCTCCAAAACGGCCCACGCAATTGATACATCATTGCGTGGGGGCCTACCCAATTTGCGCTTTCTGGTACTTGGTAGCCACTCAAGAACCTTACAGCCCCAGCGGCCAAAAATATTTGAATAGATATAAATATTAGTATCTGTATTAAATCCTCAGTAGAATCTAGTAAATCTAGCCCCAAGCTAAGCAGAGCTTGTATTACGGGTACTTGATAAATAATATAAAAATAAATTACATATATAGAAAAAGTAAACAAATATCTGCAGATCGTCCTATAAGTATTTTGTCCAGAGGTGGGATTCGAATCCGCCCCCTTCTGCGACAGGCAGACGCAAAGGTCCGCTGTGCCATGAAAGTAATCAACAATGATTAATTGCGATAGATATTATTTTTTTGATCTGAATATAGGTAGCGCCAATATTTCCGGGTATTTCTTACTTTTCAAAAAGGCTGTCAATTATTTTGCGTATGAATTTATCATATTAACATTCTATGCTGTATATTAATTCCTTGGTATCTTTGAACCTTATCAAACATGTGCCAGTTATGGCCATACCTACTTACCTAATAATGCATTTAATGCGATTTGATGCAGCTGTAATAAAATTAATAGTGAATACTTGATAACTTACTTTGCAAATATGTCTATAGCATTTCCAATGTTCAACCCATATCCCAAATCGGATTGCTCACTCACACACACAACCCAACATAACACTATGAAATACAGGTAAAGCATTGTTTTAAACAATTTTTCACTGAGCGACGTACACAATAAATGTCGTAGTTACATATTATCACAGTAATCAGTCTGGCTGTGGCATTAAAACTGGGTTTTTTAACATTTTGCTAATATAAAGTAAACATGCTCTTGACCTAAGAGATTAGGTACCTCAGAGCAGTCAGGGAATACAACGCTTGCGGTATGAACACGTACCCTGATTAGAAACGGTCAAATAGTTCATCGTAAAGATAGATCTTGCCACAGTGAAGTCAGAAACACTTCTAATTTGTCGAAGAATTCCTAAATGCTTTAATCAGGTGTGACTCAGGTCCTATGAAGAAAAAATTCCAATAAATTATATCAATAGGTTATTTACATTAACGCGGTCTGTGGCGCGATTCACGTAATTTCTATTCATATGTTCTCGAAATAAGATATTTTCTTTAACTCATCAAAAAAATTAAACATGCCCTATAGTCTGGTCTATTGCCGCTTAGGCTGATAGATATATCAATCATTACTATTTTATATACTATTAAATTTAAACTTCCTTTTTGTAATTTAAGATGCGTTCATTTTGATATGAATTACAGGATCAGTGCTGAAGAAAATTCTTAAGTTTGGTTATTGGTTATTTAAGATTGACTTAAAAGACAAAATAATTGTGATGAAATTTCAAATATTTGATAAACCAAACTAAAAACCAAGGCCGAAGCTATACTCTACTACGATACTCAGCGATAACCCTAAGATGGCCCCTAACTATTTGTGTGACAAATCACCAAATCCCCTCATTAATAAAATAATTATACTACTTACTCATCAATAGATCGACGCACCATAATTTTTGGAGGTACCTATATGTTTCAAAACATGAAATAGGCACTGAAAAACTGAAGAGATCATAATGTGAAGGTATTTTTGAAATACAATAGATGCTAAGCTATTTTTGGCTCTGTCTTACTCAGGTCAATATTTCTAGCAAATACCAACAATAAAATATAAACAATGATTAAAATTTCAGTCGATGACTGTTCAAAGGCATTGACATCATTTAAATAGATAAACATATTATTAACCGTATCGTTTTATGTTTTTAAAGATACTTATTCGTAATGAAAAAGTTATGACTTGTCGAGGAAAGGGACGATTTTGCCAGTGCGTTTGAGCCAAAACGGCCTTAAATCACTACATAGTATAAAACAAAGTCGCTTTCTCCGTCCCTATATCGCTATGTAGTATGTATCTTTAAAACTACGCAACGGATTTTGATGCTTTTTTTTAAAAGATAGGTAGAGTGATTCAAGAGGAAGGTTAAAAGTCAATAAGAAAATAAGTCGCAATCAATTTTATTTCATGGATTTCAACCGTACAAAATTCGAAAAATATTTACATCTAATATTTTATTTAGTCAAGACTAAATGCATTGTTTGATTCGGAGCTTATTTACAAATTCGTCTAATATTGCACTCTATTATAAAGTTTTATAATAAAATTTACTGTTTTTATTATTTAGGTAAGTAGGTACCTTAGTATAAAGATCATTTTATTTGAATTAATATTTTATAAGGCACTTTTCATTACACTAAGTATACAACAAATTCATTGAAACAATTCCAGATATTAATCAGTAGTAGTAATCTGGTGTAAAAAACATCGAATTACAAAAATACAATTCCATATAAAAATCACAAAATATTGATAGGTATAATTCCATAGGCATTCTAATAACTAATGGGCATCACTTATCATAAAATACAGAGATCTAAAACAGATTTTAAAATTGAACTAATAAAATATTAATTATTCAGTTTATTAAAAATAAGTTTCTAATAATCACATACGCTTGGGGCACTAGCTGTATCGTACAAACATTAAATGCTTAAATGCTCCAATAACAACATAAAATTATTACAGGCAATGTTAATCGATTGTTTTCATTTGTGAATTATTGTTTTTGACATTATCATACAATATAGCCCCAAAAATCCATTCATTAATTGGTCCTAACATAAATTAATAGTACTTACAACTAATATTTAACATATCGTCACATATTACTCTCCCACAGTTTTAAATAATTGTCAATCACTTCTTCAAACCACTTTTGTTTCTTAGTGTCTTTGAACGCAGGGGATAATGTTTTTAATTCTAATTGTAGTAAGGCCTCATTCCCTAGAAGTGAGTCAAGGTTTCTAAGTAGACTTTGTTCTCCATGTAGTTTTAGTAGACTTGGATAGGAGAATATGTAGTAATGTGCTCTGAGGCGTTTTGTAGCCCAGTTCTCTACAGTTTTATTTCCACTGGCGACCTGAAAACCCGGGAAAATTGTAATAAAATGACATATCTTGGTGTTGATATGATGCGAAGCTCAAATTCATAATGTGAAGTTAAATGTAAAATATTTGAAGTGAATATGACCAAGATTATTCATAAAATATACAAATGCGTTATGAAATAAGGAATCAGGTAGAAATTAATGTTTTATGAAATTAAAATGAATCCAATAATTTATAAAGAAATGATAGGAATAATGTTTTATGGTATTCATTCATGATTAGGTATGATTAGGTTTAATGATACTACGACCTCATACAACCTTTTATAAAGTAACTTTTAAAAAATAATACAAACAGAAGACGTACACTTAGTTGAAATCTTGGTGGTGCTTATGGATATCTAAAAGATGTCATAGCTAAAATAATATCTTGGTGATTTTAACTGTCTCTATAATATATATTTTTTGTAAATAATATCCATTATCATACTCATGGCGATCCGTTGGAAAGTCCGAAAAGCTATAATAAATATTTTCGACGACAAAACTCGTTGTACCTTTATCTGACCAATGTGCTTTGAATGCCAAGGCGAGAAGTATCCTTCCAACTCTTTGGCAGTTATATCAGCTACTCCTTTGGTTTTTAATCTTTCCTTGATCATAGAGTAAGCAGTTCTAGAGAACACAAACACCTGTGAGAGCATAGACAATAATAGAGTAAAAATATTGCTTATATTGCAAAAAGTTGGGATTTAGAATAGACGTTAACGCGGTCAAGAATTGTACTTCTTTTCATACCAATAGTTTTGCTTCCTTTAATATATTTTAAATAATCTGATTCCATTTAAAATATATAAAAGTTAATTCAATAAAGTTATTCTAATCAATATTATATGTTAACGACCGTATAAAAGTACTTTACCCACAGTACAGGCGCAAAAGTAGCGTTACGTTATCTGTGCACGTGTTAATACTAAATTGTTGGATAGGATTTCTTTGAAAACTGTCAAATTATAGCCCTCTGTGCCCGGTTTATGAATTATTTTGAAAAGTACTCAGTAGTGGACATGTCGGTACTTGAGTAAGCTTAAGCCATCAAGCTTTATACAAGCACAGATTGATGACTCAGAAGCTTTCATAAAATGAGCCAGAGGAATGAAAACTTTTGATGTGGAAGTGCTATGTAGTTTGATTATTAAATGATGAAAAGGTCAGAGTATGGAACGATGTTATAGTATGGTATGAAAAGATGTATGATCATGTTTGCAAAGCCACTCAAAGTGGATGATTTGATGACACCTGATCGTATACTTTGTAATCATGACTTTCTAAGTGAAAAAGAAGTCAAAAAAGCCATCCGCTAAAAGGATAGATCGAGTGTAATTTGATGATAGTGATGATTTCGTCAGTCATCAACTTTCCTGTAGACAAATTGATTTGGCGAACTATTGTTCAGCTATTTATGGAATAAGTGATTGGTAACTTAAGTTTTAAGAACTTGCTACACCAATATTATGGTTAGTGAATTTTGGAGAGAAATGACGTTCACTCAATATTGAAAACTATTCTTGCTGAGCGTCTTTCTTTGCAAAAATTTTCGTCAACGTCACAAAATCTTCAAAAAATTTATAACATATCTACTCCGTTTCAGTAGTGGAAACTAGTTCAAAAAGGGTTGGACCAAATTATGCACATCATTTCTATCCAAAATTCACTGACAATATTGAAGTAACAAGGTATTCTTAACAACTCAGTCACCAATCACTTAATCCATAAATAGCTGAACAGTAAATCAATTCGTGTGTAGCAAAGTTGCAACTTTTTATTAGGCCCATTAATTCTGAACGTATGAAATGATTCCACAATGTATAAAACCAGGTGCGCGCAAACCTTGATCGCGCCAACGTGTTCAGCATACATTGGCGAGAAGAAGCTAACCATTTCGCCGGGCGTAAAGCTAGTTACGCCCTGCGACTTGACACGCTCCTTTATTCGCGCGTATACGCTTCGGGAGAATACAAAGACCTGTGGGAAACGTTCTTTTTAGCGGAGTTTAATAATTCTGGACAATACACAGCATTATCTAGCTCCAAAGTCAGCAGAGATTGTGAAACGGGTACTGCATAACTGATATGCTTAAAACATTATGCTGCGTTGATATTATTTGTACAAAACACCCTGTACAAATATCTGCTGATATTACACAAATATTTGTCCCGTGGCGGGAATCGAACCCGCTGCGTTATTATCGAGGTCGTCAAAGACGTCAAACTATGTGAATTAAAAGGGAAGGATACGGGTACAATAAACGCCGTTTTCGAAAAAAAATAGTTTTTTTATACGAGCATATACCCGCGGCTTCGCACGCCTTGTTTCTATAGAAAAGTTTCAATGCTATTTCTATCCCTTGCTATGGGAACTGATATAAAAGATGAAAGTTGCCTGTGTGTTTCTAAGGCTAGAACTAAATTCAAAATTACATCCCGATCCGTTCAGTACTTTTTGCTTTAAAGAGGAACAAACATCCATCCATACAAACTTCACTTTTAAAATATTACTAAGGAAGAATGTAGCTCACCTGATACAAAGAGTTACCAGTGATATAACTAGCGATGTAGTGCGATCCGTATTTCCTAATGAAATCCGCTATGGAAGCCGTGTCTCCTATCGTTGACTCTTGTATGGCATCGAAAACTACATCCTCGACTGGTATGTTTGGCGGTAGGTCGCTCAGTTTCGCTGTTTCGCGGAATCTGGAAGAAAAATAAAATTTTATTAGTAATGTTTCCATCGCTGCCGCCATTTGTAAGCGTGTCCCATGTCGCGCAATTTGTTGCGATTTTGTAGCGTGTTTCCTTACAAACAGTCTTGTACCTACCTAAGCGCGATTTCTAGAAGCCCCGGCCGCCGCCGACCCGCGCGCTGTCTAATCGCAAAATGCAAGACGCAGCTGTGTGAAAGATGCATGGATGAAGAGAATGCGTTTTAGAACAAAATGTTCCGCGAACAACTATCGCTAAATCGCAGGACTAATTAGTAGTAACTAGTAGGTAGGAATTTCTATCAAGTCGATGAAATATCTAAGACGAAGTGATTAAGATCTTCAGACCTTTAAATCGTGGTAGTGGGGGAGAGGTTTAATCTGTGAATTGCGAAAATGTCGCCCAGCCCACTGTAAATGCGCCACAGGTTGCCAACCTCTGCTATAGGGTCTTGATTTCATGCCTGAATATGTTACCTATATAGGCTCGACAGACTCCGCAACAATTATAACTAGAGGTCACAGCAATAAAAAACAAAGCACCTCTGTTACACCAGCAGGTGTATTCAAAAAATCCATTTCCGAGTTTTCCGACGCGGAATCTAAAATAGTTTCGCTCGAAATTCATATATTACAGCTTATTTCTGAAGACTAGAAAACGGAATTTCCAAAGATTTGGAAACTGAATTTATGAAGACTCGGAAACGAAGTTTATGAATACCCCGGCTGCAAAGTCATATAATAACCTGGAAACCCTGACGAGCACGTAGCAGTGGTCTCCGCTGATGAAGGAGGAGTTGATACCGAGGTTCCTGGCGATAATGTCATTCGGCCAGCCCGCTGTGAACGCGCGCCACGGACGCTCCAACCTGGAACCGTGGAAGGAGAAACATTGAAACTTCTATGAAAGGCTTTGTCTCAAATAGTCAAATGAATAAAGAATTTTGGTTTAAGAATTGGTGATTTTGGTGTAATCTTTAGTAGAGTTCAGAGGTTCTTTCTTTAGAGGTTGTGTTATGCGAGGTAGCGTGGTTTCGGCGTCAAGTGTTTCCTGGAAGCGTGCATTCGTTGTTGTGTGACTTCGGCGTGTTTCGTTGTTAAGTAATTCGTATACTTTCGGGGATGTGTAATTTGGTGAGTTAAGTAGCGCACTCCTATAGATTTGTTTAACACAGAGTGACTCCTCCTTGCTTTGGACTGGCGTGAACGAGAAGAAGGAGAGGGAAGACTGCTCTGCAGTGGGACACTCCTGGCTATAATAATTATAACTAGCGATCTGCCCCGGCTTCGCGCGGTTTTATTATACGAATTAACCTTCCTCTTGAATCACTATATCTATTAAAAAACTTTTTAAATGAAGACTACTTCATCTGGGTTTTTCTTCGTTTCTTTTTGAGTTAATGGCGTATTTTATTCAAAGTAGTCTCATTTGAAAGCTAGATAGTTTACCTAGCTAATAAAATAAATAAAAAATACAAATACGATATACAAGCGTTGTAAAAACAATATTTTTTTAGAAATGAGACAAAAAAAAACTATTTTTATTTTATTTTTTCTCTGTAACTTTAAAACAGTTATTGAGGTGTACTTTTTTGCATGTTGTATTAAACTTCATAATTAATTCTACAAATCCTCCGAAAAATGGGGGTCTAACTCTTTCCGTTGTCATGTTTTTCACAATTTAAATTAGGTACTTTTTGTAAAGTACAAAGATCAACAGGAATCTCAACGGATTTAATCTACATGTATCTTTTTGAGTTAATGGTGTATTTTATTCGAAGTAGTCTCATTTGAAAGCTAGATAGTTAACCTAGCTAATAAAATAAATAAAAAATACAAATTCGGTACATAAGCGTAGAAAATAATATTTATTACGAACGAAAAACAAACTAAATATTTTAATTTTATTTTTTCTCTGTAACTTTAAAACTGGATTGTTGAGTTGTACTTTTTTGCATGTTGTATTAAATTTCATAATTTATTCTACAAATGCTCCGCTTATGTACAGAATTTGTATTTTTAATTTATTTTATTAGCTAGGTACATTATCTAGCTTTCAAATGAGACTACTTCGAATAAAATACACCATTTACTCAAAAAGATACATGTGGACTATATCCGTTGAGATACCTGTTGATCTTTGTACTTGAAAGAAGGTACCTTATTTAAATGATAAATAACATGACAACGGAAAAAGTTAGACCCCCAGTTTTTGGAGGATTTGTAGAATTAATTATGAAGTTTAATACAACATTCAAAAAAGTAACACCTCAATAACCCAGTTTTTAAGTTACAGAGAAAAAAAAATCGTTTTTTTTTGTCTTATTTCTAAAAAAATATTATTTTTACAACGCTTATGTATCGTATTTGTATTTTTTATTTATTTTATTAGCTAGGTAAACTATCTAGCTTTCAAATGAGACTACTTTGAATAAAATACGCCATTAACTCAAAAAGAAACGAAGAAAAACCCAGATGAAGTAGTCTTCATTTAAAAAAATATTTCTAATTCCAGCTTAAAATCTATCTCTGTGCCATTTCATCCAGATCAGTTCAGCAGTTTTTGCGTGAAAGAGTAACAAACATCATCCATTCATACTTACAAACTTTCGCGTTTATCAGTTCAATTCAGTTTGGTTCCTCTGGGCTATACGGGTTTTCAAAAATTTCTCACAGCATCACTGAACGACGCGTACAAACTGCTTTGTTTTTGACATAAATAACATATAATTTTTTTATCTCGATTTTTATCGATAAATATGTGTCGTGTATCCGCACATTTCGTTTGATCAAGGTTCGACAAATCACATTGTAGATTTACATATTTTTCTCGAACTGTAATAATTATTGGTAAAATTACTGACCTCTCAAAACTAAAATCCCTAAAATAAGCCTGCAGCAACTGTTTCAAGTTATCGCAAAACTCCATGTGGAAGTCTCCGTCGAAGAGAGCCTTCGCTTGGCGCGGCTTGGGCGCCACCGCGAAACGCTCCACGTCTCGGAACACGCTGACTGTGGGCTCCCGGAAAACCCAGCCTTCTGTGTCGTTTCGCGGTACCACCCGCATGCAGATGCTGAGGTAGCCATATCTGGAAATAATAGGCAGGGTGTAAGTATTGAGATGCAACAGTTGTATTATATACTAGCGACTCGCCCCGGCTTCGCAAGGTTTTATTATACGTATAAACCTTCCTCTTGAATCACTCTATCTATTAAAAAAACCGCATCAAAATCCGTTGCGTAGTTTTAAAGATTTAAGCAGTCAAAGGGTCATAGGGAAATAGGGACAGAAAAAGCGACTTTGTTTGATACTATTTAGTGATTAAGGTGAGAAGATCTACATCGCACCCGTGCGAAACCGACCGGGGAAGATCAGAGAACAAGGACAACCAAAGTTTCATGAGTTCTTAGACGCATTTATAGTTTTCGCTCATTGACATCCGAAAAAGATGGATATTCATGTTTTTTTTTAAATGTTGGTAAATTGGTATATTAACTACAACATAAAATAAATAATTTAACGAACGACTCGCTAGAGAAGATAATCAGATATCACGCTGCGCCATCTAGCAGTCTTGATACAAACTAAATTATTTCGGTCGGAGCGGCCGCTAAGCCACGCTCGCGTCATCATCCATTGTGGAATACGAAACCTTAGTCCACTAGATGGCGCTAGTTGTTACAAAAGCAAGAACAACGCCCTTTTTAGAAAAAAATGCAAGAGCTGAAAATTCTTTAGAAATTGCAGCCGTATCATTCTGTCGGTTTTTTTTCCGGAAACTGGTTAGAATATTACTCACAAAGGTGCAGTCGTACTCTTTCGGATACGTACCTACTGGTACCTACCGTAGGTACCAGTAGGTACATTCGTAAGGTAAGGGGCTGCCCTATACTAGGTATTAACCAAATGCCTGTTTGGCGCAGCCATTTGCCAATTTCATGCATAGTTTATGCGATATTTTACGATGCGACCTTATATTAAAGGTCATAAGAACCACATAAAACCTACCTCATGAATATGTTGATCGCCTTGCCAACACCAAGCTCTGAATCCGTGGTGGTGGCGGCGCGGCACAGTGCTACCGCCAGCAGCAGCGCCTCCAGCCGCATCACACACACTCACCACACCTGAAAAAATTAAATAACTTCAAACAAACTGGAAAAATATTTAAAAATGCAAAAAGAGAACTCTCCGGCGGGGAATCGAACCCCGGTCTCCCGCGTGACAGGCGGGGATACTTACCACTATACTACCGAAGATTGTGATGGGAGTGTTGAATTTATAGTTTAAATTGTTTTTGACTGCGTAGCCAACATCAAAGAATAGGTGTTATGATGTTTATAAGTTTTGAAGATTTCATAATTTTTTCAAAGAAAATATACCTTGTGAACTTAACAAGTATCTATATGAATTTAATTTCATTTCCTCTATTAATAAATTTATTCACTTTGTATGTTTACAAAGTACAAACACCGTTGTTTTTTTTGTTTGTTGTATTGATTTCAAATGAGGTTCCTGGAAATTTTGGATAAATTTAGCCCTGCAGTAATAGTGAAGTTGAAAAAAAGAACAAAAATATTTGTCAGAAGTGGGATTCGAACCCACGCCCTCAGAGAGGACCAGAACAACTCATAGCCTGTCATACAGGCAAGGGGTAACCTTGAGTCTGGCGCCTTAGACCGCTCGGCCATCCTGACAGTTGATCGAGCCGGTGAAATTAGCCATTGCACTACGCTAAATGTAACATTTAACATGTTTCGCGTAGATGGCGCTGCGAGTAGGATTATTTTTGTACTGCATTTCTGCTTACACAATAGCACGTGTGAAAGAGATTGATAAGAACTCGTGTGTTTTATATTGATTGCAGTTTTAATTATTATTACCTGACTCTCATTAGGTGTGCCTTATTACATGATTATAGCGATTAGGCACGGTATAAGTTAATTAGTTAGTTAGTTTTTTGATATGTAGAGTAAGATTTTGACACGGTTTGTGATCTATGTAGGTCATATTATGTACATTTTATTCTGTATTCTGTGTGTACATTATAAGACGTTGAAATATTTTATAGTCATTATGTATTTTTTATCTTTTGAAGAGAATTAGAATCTAAAATATGTATTAATATTAATTCTCTAATGTATTTTTTGTTTTATGTAGAGCTCATAATCATAAGCCCGAATCTAATCTACCCACTGCTGGGAAATAGGCCTCCTACAATCTATGCCATTCTTAATAATATTAGGTACTCTTCAGCTTATAATGCAAGTTTTATTAAACACTAGCGACCCGCCCCGGCTTCGCACGGTTTTATTATACGTATAAACCTTCCTCTTGAATCACTCTATCTATTAAAAAAACAGCATCAAAATCCGTTGCGTAGTTTTAAAGATTTAAGCAGTCAAAGGGACATAGGGACAGAAAAAGCGACTTTGTTTTATAAGACTCATCTAGCATTTTGTAGAGCCAATATAAAGTAATTGACGACCTTTGCGGCGTAGGGGTCGAAGGTTTGCCTGCGACGCAGGGTTGAGGGTTCGATTCTCGCATCGGGACAAACTTTGTATCTGCAGATATTTCCTCAACTTAAAACACTTTTTTTTGATTTCATAATTCTGTTCTCCACGAGTGGGAATGCTGGTAAGCATAGACTAGGTACAGTCAATTCGTTAAATCTTGACACCTTTATAAAATTAGTTGGATAAGACCATACCTATCTATGCTTATAATAATCATCCATTTATTTATAGACAAGAACATGACATTATAGATGATTCCGAATCGTTTTGCCTCGTACGATCTCAAAACTACAAGAATTGCACGCAAAAATAATTATACCTAATCATGACGACAAAAATAGATGTACCTACATAAAAGTATAAAATTAACAAATAAAAATAGCCTCAGGAAATAAATAATGGCTTAAATTACTTTATCTGTCTTTAAAAGTAGGTATAATTTGGTTACCTACATAGTGTGAAGAGGTATTGCGGGTATATACATACTTTTAGAAATACCTACTTATTCATCTAATTGCACATAACTCAATTTGCACTCAAGAGGTCATGACTACGACAAGGTTGTGTATAAGTAAACCGATTTAGATTTATTCATGCATTACTACGTCATTCGTTTTTCTTGCTTCCATTAGTAAAAGAATATAAATAAAATATCGATTGATTATTGATCCAAGGATAACAAAATACTTTACTAGGGTTACGTAACTTAAAATGAAAAAAAAAAGATTAATTTTAATAGACTCCTATTTTGCAACTTTATAATTCCCAAATTAATTTTAAACAAAATACCTAAATATGCAGGTCTCGACAGAGCCTACGCATTTACTCTCCTTGGAGTCGAGACCCTAGGTCCGTGGGGTACCGAGGCTCTCCGGGTTAAAAAAAAATATCTGAGCGTCTGGTCGATGCGACGCGTGACCCGAGAGCTGGTGAGTACCCATCTGGCGCAGCGCATCAGCATTACATACAGCGTGGTAATGCAGCCAGTGTCTTGCGGACGCTTCCGACTGGTATTAACATGGATCAGTTGAACTACCTTTAGACCGTTTGCAACCGTCTGCAGTTAGCTCAATAGTTTCAATTGTATATATGTACTATTTTTTTTCTATTCTATTGATTGCAATTTTCATTTTTATTTAATAAAGAGACTAAAAAATTAAAAAAAATCGTGTTTAAATTCACGAAATCATTTCAAAACCTTATTCAAAAGTAGACGCTTTTAAGGAATTTTTGGTCCTATAACAGGCGCTATCACACTAGCGTTGGTCCAGGTAGGCGTTCACAAGGTTGGTTATTTCTGTCCCATGGGAACTGATTTATGGGATGAAAAGTAGAGATGTTTTATTTCAGGGCTAGAACTAAGTCTGTTCAAAATTTCAACCCGATCCGTTCAGTAGTTTTTGCGTGAAAGAGGAACATACATCTATAAATCCATACAAACATTCGCGTTTATAATATTAGTAGAATTAAGTATACTAGTCCGCAGAGCCATAATCAAGAAGTTGAAGTATACTATAGAACCCATAACTCATACCAACCCTTAACAAGCATAAGGAGGCTCTGTTTTTGTCTATACTTATGCTTGAGGCTAGAATATGATGTTGTGTGGATTGTCCAGCATTCTACCGATATTATAAACGCAACAACTACTTAGCGGATATGGATTAAATTTGGCACAGAGATAGATTTTAGTCTGGAAAAACACAAAGGCTACATTTTATCCCGGAATTCCCACGGGAACGGGAATAACGTGGATGAAACCGCGAGGCACTGCTAGTTGTTTATATTTGATGGTGTCGTCACGACATTTTCTATATGTTCTGTCATTTATTCTACTTTAGATGAAATTACTAAACTACAGATGCAGGGACGCGTGTTAAAAAGTGTCAAGGTTGTAACAGTTCTTACAATCTCTGCAAATCGCACCACATTACAATCTGGAACATCTTTAATCTAAGGATTCCACGTATCGATTATGCGAAGATAATAGCATTGTCATAGTGAGTCGTTAGCAGAATTGAACCGTCTCCTTGTGTGTAGTTTACTCTTTTACAAGTGTACATTATACTTACCTACCTACTATACGGATACTTACTTTTTCTCATCGAATCAGTTTAATAGGATCTTGATGAAACTGTTTATTTGTTTAAATAAGTATGTATGACGAAAAATCCTTTAATCCCTTTAAGTATGACAATATGTTTATAAAGAAAATCAACTAAGGGTATAAAACTAAGAGTTCCGTACGTTCCGCAATTACCTAAGAACGAATGAATCATACGATACGAAGCCCATTGTTTATGTCAGAGATTAAGTTGCGCTTGAGTCTCGTAGTTCTATAAATACCGTGGAATGCAGCTTCCACCTTCATTGGCTCAGCCGTTTTCAGACAAATGTAAGAGGTTGGTTTTTCCCCCACTTTATTGAACGGCAACATGGCAACACTAATATTAAAAGTTGCGTTTACTACACGTAGGGGTTGTTCCCATCCGATTACGCCAAAACCGATCACGGGGCATCCGATCACGGCAAACTGCGTCAAACGGTTTCATCCGATCACGCCGTCCAAATACTGCTTTACTTTTTAATTACTTTTGTAAGCATAATATACAGATTTTCAGTATTAAATATTTAGATTAAATTTAATTTTCAATTTTAAGGCAGAATCGAACCCGCATCCTCTTGCGTCGCAGGCAGACCTTCGCCCACCGCGCCACATCGATCGCCTTTTTTTAAATCTTGTAAGAGTAAATTCTTAAGATATGCAAACAGAACCAATTGCTTCCCAAGTACTGGACAGTCCAATCGAAATGCATTACAATTACGATTATGGTTAATGTTCGTTGCAACATCTCAAGTGCTCTCGAAACGCCGGGCTAATTAGAAAGGCGTTGTTAATTGGTAGCTATTTAGGAAATTCTAAATGTTAAATGCGTCTATTTTTGGTAAGAGTTCTGAACAGACAAGACCTAGGTCCATGAGGTACCTACCATCAAGGCTCTCTGGGTTTTTTAGGGTTCCGTACCAAAGGGTAAAAGACTATTATTAAGACTCTGCTGTCCATCTGTTTGTCTGTCAGTCTGCCACCAGGCTGTATCTTATGAACCGTGATAGATTTTAGGAAAAACCGGTTCACAATTATGCTTAAATCTTTAAAACTACGCAACGGATTTTGAATCGGTTTTTTTAATAGATAGAGTGATTCAAAAGGTAGATTTATACGTATAATAAAACCGAGCGAAGCCGGGACAGGTCGCTAGTATCATTACAATTTAAAACTTTGCGCTCAAAATCAGCATCTTTATGAGATATATCCCGAATATAGATTGAAAATACAGACATATAAAAAATTACCTACTTGGAGCTTGAATAATTATTGACAGTCACACACAGTGTTTAACAAAATGTCCTGATTCGTTCCGCACGATGGGTTGATTAGTTTTCCATGCTTGGATTACACGCATAATGGCAGATGGCAAGAACAGACCTCATGTGTTATTAATAACCTTAATTATGGCATTAATTATCTAGTTCAAGGAGTTTTTATGCAAGCTTAGTTATCTAAGGGCCATGAAGTATTAAAATATTAAACTACAAAATTTATTAAGAATTATTTTTCTTATATTTAATAGTCCCACTATTAGATTATATATACATATAATAATAACTATTTTTGAAATTGAAACTATTTTTGATATTGGAACTATTTTTGATAGGTATTGGAACTTTTTTAAGAATAAGTAACCAACACAGTAACAGTTATGTATTGTCATAATACTGGCTTGAAAACCGAAAAATGAAGAAATATCATAACTTCTATTAAAAGGACTATTTAACTGACTCACTGGTTCCAGAGATTTGAAATTCGGAATATTGATTCTAAGGATTTTTAGAAAATAGAGTTTGGTTGCCACCAAGAGCAACTTAACACACACAGACAAAATAAAACTTTTATAATAATAAAACTCGTTCTCGCTAGTAAAAAATTGAATAAGGATTCACATGTTGGGTGCTATATATAATTTAGCGTGTGAAACCAACTTCAAATTATTTAAACGCATGAATAAAAATATACAAAATTCAGGTCAGATATTGATCACTAGTAGCAGCCTAGTAGCAGCTTTTAAATAAAGAAAAAAGAAATAAACCGGTAGGTACCTGCATCCAGTAAGAAGTTAGGAAGTAATAACAAACAACAAATACAGTCAAATTCCTCCTCATTTTTAAAGTCGGTTGATTTTCTAATAAAAAAAACAAGAAAACCTAGTTTTGCTATGACAATGAGGTATATTACATTTTCATTCCCATGGGAGCAATTCCAATGTTTGTTTAACTTAATCGCACACAAAAGTGGAAAGAAATCTTCTCCGTAACGTTAGCCGATTGTTTTGGTATAACCATTGAGTGGAGATTTTATACAGAGCCATTGTTACTATGAACGAACATTTATGAACATGTTAAAGTTCTGTTTGCAACCGTCTGCAGTTAACTCAATGGTTTCAATTGTAAATACTAGTTGTAACTTTTTCTATAACTTGATTGTAATTTTCGTTGTTAAAGTTGGTTTTCCATTAAATTAGGACGGAGTTGGGCGTCAAAATAAGATCTATATTTTGCTGTTAAGATAGTAACAATTAATTTTTTAACTATTCTTCCCTCACTAATATTATAAATGCAAAGGTTTGCATGGATATTTTCACGCAACTTCTGACCGGAACGGACTATATGGTATAAATGTAGCCGATATTTTATAACAGGGCTAGAAACGTATATATGGACGTACCATTCAAAAAAATAAGTTCGAACTTGTTTATAAATAAGTTCGTATGGGATACAAAAAGCCTTGAAACGATTCCAGAAACATAGAAACAATGCGTAAAATTACAATGCGAATCAGATCCTGGATGCGGCAAGCTAAAGGATACATAGATTGCTATAGTGTTAATTAGAGGAATAAGTCTGTTGTCCGTTTTGAAAATTAAATGTGCTCTTTTTTCGCTCTTCGTGTGTAATGATGCTTAAAAATGATGTGAAATAGAACACTGATTGTTTTATTATGTACTTATGCGTTATTCTAGGTCCTAAACTATTAACTTACCAAATTACATTTGAATAACTTAAGTACTTACGGACATTACAAACATTCACACAGACTTTCCCATTTATTATAATAGTAAGATGTAAATTATTTCTTCCCTAAAAGGACGTAGGTCTAGTCTTACTATGGAAGAAATAATTTCTTCCTTAGAAAGACATTAACAATAATGCCAAGCCTAAGAAGTAAAGGTACGGGGAAAGCAGATTGTTTATGGTTTGAGAGATTGTTTACCTACATTCAGCAGGTGTTCAGAAACCGTATTTCTAGTTAAGTCTAACATAATTGTAAACATTAGCTCTACTCTCCCTGTCTCTCCATTGCAATTATGATTCTAATCAGATGTAGTTGTCTCTTTCTACTACGCTGTATCTTATTCACAATGTTCGAAAACATTTCAGTCGTATTTGATCACATTTAATCGTGTGCTTAGCAGTGTTATATAAGCTTTTCTTCAACTTGCCCTGATACGATTAGGGATTTTGAATCTTGTATCACAGACATAAGCGTGCCTTCAGCATATTGTTGAAACTGGAAAATATAATAGAAAATGAAATAGCGTCTGGTCGATGCGACGCGTGACCCGAGAGCTGGTGAGTATCTGGCGCAGCGCATCATCATTGCAATGCAGCGTGGTATTATAATGCAGCCAGTGTCTTGGGGACGCTTCTATTAAATGATTGATATGGAACAGTTGAGTTACCTCTAAATATTTTGCAACAGTCTGCAGTTAGCTCTATTGTATCAACTATAAATACTAATTTTTAATTAGTTTCTATTCTTTGATTGTAATTTTGTTTCTTTATAATGCAGTTTATAGAACTCGGCCCGTATATCTGTGTTCCTAGGTCTGGTTGTTTTTTATTGATACGGATTTTATTATACGGTTAAAAACTCAAGCCGAGAACTATTCCCGTATCACACGATAACTTGAGGCGGGGTCAGCGTACCGTACAATAAGCTGATTGCCGATATCCTGTGATTAGCATAACTTAAGCTTCCACTCCACTGCTGCGATTTGAAGCGTGTGTAGTGTCGCGCGATTTTGTAGCGCGATTCCTTACACATGCTGCGTCTTGTAAACGTCTTGATGCCTCGTGGAAAATCGTAGGTAAAACGCTAGACGTAAGTGTCTAAGATGGTATGCTTCTAGTACAAAATGTTCCGTGAACAATTATCGCAAAATCGCAGGACGCGGAAACGCGTTGGACAACTTCTATCGCCTCGATAAAATATAGCAGAAGTGTGTGAGATTTTATGCGTCTTACATAAAAGGCACAGAACCAACACATGCTTTGTTGGACGCATTTTTGGAGCGTTTTATGTACTTAGTAGGTAAAAAGGGTATTATTGATGTTTGGTTTTAATTAATTTTAGTATTTTTCAATGTAATAATACGGAAATAAAGAAAGAATATATTATCATAGCATAAAATGTTCTGTAAACAAATATCATGAAAAATCGCGCGACATAAGACAGGCTACAAAGTCGCGGCAGTGGGATGACATTAACTGAGCCAGCATTGCTCGTCGAGACGACTTCCTTTTGGAGGTTCGCATAATAATGAGGATAGGAGCTTCTTTGTTATAATAACGACTTCAGTGGCCCAGCGGATGAAGATCCACCTGCGACGCTGCGACGATTGCGGGTTCGATTCCCGGCTTCGGAAAAATATTTATAAGATCAGTTTTTCATATGTTTAGTAAATTGTAAAAGTATAGGTATCAGTTATCTATTACCCATCATAAAACAAGCTCTACTTAGCTATGGGCTAGATGACGCTGTGTGGATTGTCAAGCATTATTTTATTAATTTACTTGTTTCTACCTTTCATGTTTTGGAGATAGAAGGAGGTACTAAATGGCTGAAGCCATCCAATTGCATGACAAAAAGCCACCCTGCCTGTATAATATCCAATCGTAAGAGCGTCAAAATTGGACCAATTTGGACGTTATACGTATAAACCTTTCTCTTGAATCACTCTATCCATTAAAAAAACCGCATCATAAGCCGTTGCGTAATTTTAAAGATTTAAGATTAAATTCTTCATACAAAGGGATATAGGGACATAGGGACAAAGAAAGCTACTTTGTTTAATACTATGTAGTGATCGTACTATAGTTAAGTCTGGCATAGCCTTAGGGTTTAAAAGAAAACTGTTATGATTAATGAATAAATAAATAAATTTGGAAAAACTCAAAATTGGTCCAAGTGTCTTATAAATAAAGGTCGAACCATACTTGCTGACCTCTGTTACGCAATAGAATTTATGCTAAAGATGCGCCGGCGCAAGGTCGAACGAAGCCGGTTTAATGACGTGGTCCATCATTTATTGACTCGTTTAGTCGTGCTCCAAGCAGAAGGTATTTATTGTGTTTTAGCCATAAAAAAGTACTTCGTGGTGATTGGTTTTAACAAATAATTGACTTCTTGATGGGTTATCCTATTATTATTATAAACGCAAAAGTTTGTAAGTATGGATGGATGGATATTTGTTACTCTTTCACGCAAAAACTACTCTACGGATAGGGGTGAAATTTGGTACAGAGATAGATTATAGTCTGGAATAACACATTGGTTATAATTTATCCCGGAATTCCCACGGGAACGGGAAATACTGCGGTTGAAACCGCCAGGCGCTGCTAGTTAATAATAAATAGTGCTAGACAAATGCACGTCGAAAACAAACACGTTAAAAATATCTATTTAGTAAATAAATAAATAATACTGCGAGAATCTACACAGTATCATATAACCATAATCTTAGCAGAGTGTTATGGGTACTAGATAACTGATAAACTTAATACGATACACCACAAAGAGAGATTTTTTTATTTGTTATGTATTTCATTATAATATTATGAATATTATAGTATCCATCTCCAAAATATAAGTCCTGCTTAGCTTGAGGCTAGATGATGAGAAATGATTATTTATTGTCATTATCATAACGTTTTTAAAAGCATTATTTTCTGTATGTATGTAATTCATCACACAGCGCCTAGTAAACTTATAAATATTTCCATTACCATTATTGTGCAACCGACCTTTTCTAAGCTGATCTTGACATTTTGTATTGTAATACGATTGACCGCACATAATATGATAAGACCATCTATGAAAATGTTACTTATTGTATATAATATAATATAGGTAATGTATATTTTAATTCATTATTTTTTATTTATATAAGAGTTGATTTTTATTATATTGTCTAATTCCTTAATTCCTTTTATCGAGCTATGTGTATATAGGTAATATAATAGAATATAAGTGGCAATAGGCCGTATATATCTCACGAAGAACCGACAACCGTTGTTCCTGAGTGGAATCCGCAACCCGGCAAACATAGTGTAGGACGCCAGTATAGTAAACATGGGCTTAGTTGATGTTCCTCTACTAGATAGATAGAAAATACTTAATTGCATGCTTAAATATAATTAACAATTCTACTAATATTATAAACGCGAAGGTTTGTAATTATGGATGGATGGATTTTTGTTACTCTTTTACGCAAAAACTACTGAACGGATATGGATGAAATTTGGCACAGAGATAGATTATAGTCTGGAATAACACATAAGCCGCCATTTCATCCCGGAATTCTCACGGGAACGGGAATTACGCGGGTGAAACCGTGAGGCGCTGCTACTATACAATAAAATTACTAAGATGAAATCGCAATTGGCGGTCTTATCGCTAGAAGACTACCTTACGAACCCACTGTCACGAGGTGCACTATTGAAATTCTACGTGTTATCAATTTCCTAATGAAAACCTGACCAATTTCTATAAAATCAAGTATCAATTCCATTAATAGGTCAAAATGTGCTTGTAATCAAATGTTTAGCAAGAAGAACAATAAAACGTGACCAATACCAACGCTCAGATCACCTTCACAATTGCAACAGGAAGTCTTCGGACCTTTTTGTCACGTAGCTTACGTCACGTAAGTGCCTTTAGGTGTTTTGTAGGCTTTCAAGGTTACAGCGTGGTTACACCTCTTGGTCAAAAGTATTGAAAGTGAAATATCTATTTTAATAACATGAAATACACGAAATACATGTGTTGTATAGATAGGTTTTAAATATGATTTACATCAATGTGTACGCCACATTTTGGCAGAATACTACAATGATTAACAATTTAAAAAAATGTAAGTAAGTATAAATAGTAAATCAAACAATATTTTGTTTTATAATAAAAAAAAATTTAATACATTGTAAATTAATGTATTCTGCCAAAATGTAGCGTGCTATGTCTAATTATAAAACCAAAATTAAATGAAACATGCCAAAAAATAATGAACATTGTATTAATTATATGTTTTTTTCAGAATAAAGATTACTATAATAATAATTTTAAGGTAAATAAGGCATTAATAAAGTTATATTTCCATTGTTATATTGTTGTTCATATCATGATTAAAGGTGCCGTTCAATACTTTTTGTGTGAACTAGAGGAACAAACATCCATACATTCATACATCCATCCATCCATAGAAGCTTTCGCATTCATAATATTTTTAATAATATATTACTCGTAGTAAAGGTAGTAAAATAAAGAGATTTACGCTCTGTCGTGGTCACGGGATGACTGTGTAGTAGGTACCTACTGTAGGGGTATTTTAATTCATTCGATTCGTTTCCATAACGGAAACGTCAAATTTGAATTCGATTCCATTTTCCTTCGGATCTTTAGAGCGATATTTTGATTTCATATCCAAACTAAGGAACTAAGAATCCAAATTCAAATGTTCATTCGAATACGATTCCATTTCCGTCAGGTCTTTAGAACGCTATTTTGATTTCATATCAAAACTCAGGAATTTGAATCTTTAGTTATAAGAAACTTTTTACGAGATTACGACTATAGAGTTCATCGTAATCTCGTAAATCTGTCGAATCCGTAGGCCTTTCCGACGAATTTAAAATACCTCTCCTGGATCTACCGCTCTGGGAAGCAAGGTAGCAGTTTTAGCAACTAACCTCACTTGTTCCTCAGAAGTTTTGTAATTGTTTTATCTGGAAACTACAATACGTAGAACGAAGTACCGCCCTCGGGTACATTAGGCAATGGTAGTGAAAGGTTTCGATTAAATCGATCTTATTGGCGTCTGGTATGAGTGAAGAAAGTTAGCGATTTTGTTTTTATTATTTGTGTAATTCTTTTTGGCCTTACTGTTAAGTATATTTTAAGTATTTAACGAAAATTGTAACGCTAAGGTTTACTTTAATCATAAAAAACGTTTTATGTTTATATGTTACTAGCGACCCGCCTCGTCTCCACACAGTTTTATTATACGTATTAAACTTCCTCTTGAATCACTCTATCCGTATCGATATCTGTTGCGCAGTTTTAAAGATTTAAGCATACAAAGGGACATAGGGATATAGGGATATAGGGATATTTTACCGACCTTCTAAACTCTTAAAGGACTCTTGGAAACGTCAAAAAAACATGTTTGTTGTATTGGAGCCCCTTCAATAATTATTATATTTTGTTTTTAGTATTTGTTGTTATAGCGGCAATAGACATAAATATTTCGTTTGCAAGATCGAAGCTAGCGCGATAACTATCGCGGTTCTTGAGATACAACCTGGGGCCAAATTACAATACATAGCGTCAATATCAAGATGGCTAAAATAACGTCTTTGCATTTGGTATTCTACTATTGTTTGCGCTTGACGAGATTTTCATAATTAGAATGTCAAATTGGAAGACATAAACGTCATCGTCACACCTATGAATGAACCTCAAAAAGTTAGTGCTAGTAGAATACCAAAAAGATTGTAACACTGTCAGTTTGACACGAGACTATTTGAATGGTGAAGCGATTTATTTACAAACACACGGACGGACAAACAAACAGACAGCGAATAGTATCCGTTTTTATCCTTGGGTACGGAAACTTTGATACTTCGAACTTCGTAGCTTTCCTTGTCCATACAAAAGATTTCAACGCGCTGCTGTTACCTACGCAACACGTAAAACTGGGCCCGTATTCCAACTAAATAAATCGATTCACCATTTAAATAGTATCGTGGTAAAATGAAAAACTCTTTGATATTCTAGTAGCACGAGTGCGCTAACAAACATGTTGAGGTTCATACATAGCTGTGACGATTACCTTTATAACTACCAATTTGACATTCTAATTATGAAAGTCTCATAAACAAAAAAACAGTAGAATACCAAATGCACAATCGTCATTTTAATCATCTTAGAATTGAGACCTTTGTTTTGAAATTAGTGGAATATGGCCCCAGGCCTATTTCATTATTTGCTTTCGGCATTCGACCTATTTCTAGTAACAAACTACTTTGAGATTACTTTTACTCGGCAAAATCGAAATTCGAATGCGGGCTATTCTTGCTTAATCGAACGCTGGCACCTATAACATTGACCTTGCTTGTGAAGCAATATTACAATGCAATGCAACTCGAAATAAGAATAAACACCTAACACGTGGTAGACCTACTTGTTAGTATACAGTAATACCCCGACTTACACTACCCCGTTTTACGCGAATTCGGAGATACGCGGTTTTTCTTTTTGATAGTAGCGCGCATTAACTCTCCCACCCTGTCCTGTGTGTCTTACCTAAAGAAAAATATTGGGAGCTGTGAATCCCTCACAATCTTTGAAATCGTACACTTCATGGTATTACGGCATAGGTCTGCTATCTTACATTTTAGCAAAGATGTTTCTTCTAAATCATTGTTGTTTTAGACTCTGGTCCCGACTAAATATAAATCTACTTTATGTGTTTATGTACATGCAAAGTTGAACCCCGACTTACGCGATTTAGACTCGACTGAGAGACTAGACGATTATCGCTCGGTCCCACCTATCGCGTAAGTTTGGGATATTACTGTATTCTTGTTTTGTTATTTACCTTTTAGAGTTAAAAGTTAAGGGTTCCGTTGCAATTTAATTTGCATTATTTTGGATTTTATTTATCAACTAGCGACCCGCCCCGGCTTCGTACGGTTTTATTATACGTAAAAACCTTCCTCTTGAATCACTCTATCTGTTGTATAAATCCGCATCAACATCCGTTGCGTAGTTTTAAAGATTTAAGCATACAAAGGGACATAGGGATGTAGGGACATAGGGACAGAATAAGCGACTTTGTTTTATACTATGTTGATGAGTTTGATTCGATTTATTGTGGCACTGATGTTTAGTCAATAAGCGTTTCTCAAAAAAGAAATAAAACACTATTAACCATCGGAAGAATAAAGATAGCAGTATTATTCCAATGTAATCCGTGCATAGTTTATACCATAATTTCAAACGTAAAGCGCCATCTTTCATTTTGTTCGAAATTTATTTTGACATGACGGAAATGCAACATGAAATTGCACTAAAAATTAATAATAATTAATACTTGCACAAGGACAGTCCTTTCTATATGATTTAAATGCAAAGGACACGAGAACGACATTTTACTGCTAACAAATAAGTTAAATCGTAGAGACTTCATAATGTCAAACTATCTGATCCCAAATTCCACTAAATAAATCGCTTCATCATTTATATAGTATCGTGTCAAAATGTCAGTGTTAAACTCTTTTTGGTATTCTACTAGCACAAACTTTTTGAGGTTCATTCATAGCTGTGGCGATTACCTTTATCACTACCAATTTGACATTCTAATTATGAAAGTCTCTTCAAGAGCAAAAAATGCACAAACGTCATTTTAATCATCTTGATTGAATGGCACTATTGAGACCTTTGTTTTGAGATTAGTGGAATTTGGGCCCTTTGCCCTCGTCTTTGCGTTTAATTTTAGTTTGCGTGGAACTCTAATTGACAAATTGTTTGCTATATGGGACGGACTCAAATCAAAGATCATAAAATTGGTTCAACCTTTTGATTATAAAAGTTATAACGTATGTATGTAGAAATGTCGTAACTAATATAACCCTACTTTGTTTTAAATAATTTAGATGAAGACGGAGCTGTAGCCATATATTTGTTTTTATAAACCGTGTTTACTTAAGCTCTTTCTTAAGGGGCCAGCGGATGAAAACTCCCCATACAAAGTGAATACCAAAACGATTTGTAACTTTTTGTAAGTCGAGCATATTTTCACAAAATTTTGGAGTTTTTAGTATTTAAATAGTATTTATCTAAGCTCCTAAGTAGTTTTTTGTCAAAACGATTAAATTAAAATTTAAATAAAATTACTTTTCAACAAAGCTTTTATTGTCTAGTTACAAATTAACAACACTTTGTCCGAAATTATAAAATATTCAGTCATAATTTTTGGTATTACGGAACACCGGAACGCCTCGAATAGAGTTTTTAGCAGATGGCTGCAAACAACTCTAATTGGAGGCGTTCCGCCGGCCCCTAATATATAAAAGAACAAGCTATGTTATGGCGACAACGCCTAGGCCAAATTGCTGAAGCTAAAAAACTGAAATTTGAAAGGTACCATTAACTCCACAGACACCCGATAAGAAGGGATGTTTGGAAATTCCATCCCTAAGGGGGAGAAAAGGGGGTTTGAAGTTTTTTTGGGTGTTCGTTTGCAACTCTTTATGGACCAATTTGTGAACTTACAGATAAAAAATACTAGAAATATGATGATACCGGTTTAAATTACTGAACACGTTCAGAAATGTCTCTCCTGGAAATAAGGTAAAACGGAATATGTTTCGTAGTATGGCTCCGTATTCAAAAGTCTACGTAACTTTTTTATGTAGGATTTTTATTACCCGAAATTTCCAGTATCTAAGTACTGATGAAACCATAAATTAAAACAAGTGTTCATGAATTTTCATAAAACCATTGAAAAAGGTAAAAAGGTATGTTAGTCTACGCGAGCGAAGCCGCTAGCGGAACGCTAGTATTTACTAACTATCGACAGAAAGAAGGTAACAACAATTGCAAGCAATATTGCAAACATAAGAAGGTCAAACATCATCTATTCTCGAATGTTCCAGTTTTTTATCAGAAACATTGCACACAATAGCCTGAGAAAATGTTATGGGAAACAACATGAGTCTCAATGCAATTTCAATGATTTTTCATCTGTTTAGTGATGTTACTATGAAAAGACTGACATGTGGTGTGAACTGTATAATGATAGGTATATATGCTGGACAATTCACACCGCATCATCTAGCCCCAAGCTAAGCAGAGCTTGTGTTATGGGTACTAGATAACTGAGATAACAATTAATTACATATTTAGATATATGTTTTACAATTATAACAGAAGAAAACACAAAAAAACTGAATAATAAATAAATATCTTGAAATACTATAAAAATTTGTAGTGGGTTAACGGACTTCTCTACAGGTAAAATAAGGACATCGTTAATGTATTCGATATCAATAAAAAACGCAGATAGCTAAGTAAGCTATGAAGGTACAAGTAATGAGGTTTTGAATTCACATATTTAGTGCACACGATGTTCTAAATTCAATTTACTTTTTCCCTAGCAGTACATAAAAACATTAAAAACGGCTTTTGCACTCTGATATCAAAGAGCAAAAATACTCTTTCCGAGATGGGGGGGATCAAAAAACTAAATAGGACCACGAAACACCAGCTTTCAAATAAAAAAAAAATATATTTGCCTGTAAAAAGTTCTGAGATATCCATGAAAAAATCACAAAGCTAAACCTCGTTCTTTATGAAGTCAGATATAACGATGATAGTATTGTTTCATTTATTGCTGTGTCGTGTTTATTTGTTGCATATCTATGTTTGTTATAAGTCCAACTGAATGGATACTTAATAAAGAATGTCACGGCATCGGTATCATTTAATAGGTTTGTGATTAGGTCAATTTAATTCACTTGTATTTATAACTAAGTTCTGCACGCAGCTTTGACGTTTTTTTTGATAAAAAGTCTAGAATTCATGCAAGTCTAAAATTCGTCATCATTAACCTATATTAGTCCACAGCTGGTGGACCTATAGGCCATTCCTAATGAGCGCCATAGAAACGCCCTGTCTTCAGCTTGCCGCATCCAGCATCTGTCTTTCGCAGATCATCATCTCACCGGGCCCGCGGGTAAGCACTACGTTTGTTGAGTCGCGGTCTCTACCAAAGAACACGTTTCTATTACGTCTAGAAATACATCAGTTGCAAAGATTTAATCCTATCTGTCCATTACTTTCGGCAAGAAGAGTTAAACATAAAAAATAAAATAAAAAAATTTTCCTAAAACTGGCATTTTAAATATCCTTATCTACTAATATAATATATAAACGTGAAAGTTTGTATGGATGTTTTGATGTTTGTTCCACTTTCTTTAGGATTAGGTAAAATTTTGAATAGACGTAGTTCTATCCCTGGAATAACACAGGCTAATTTTCATCCCATAAATCAGTTCCCATGGGAAATAAATAACCTTGAATCATTTCCACACAAATAACGCGTGCGAGACCGCGGGCAGATGCTAGTTAGTGATATAATTGTTGACAATATTTACGTAAGATAATTTAGGTACTAAATTATTTTGAAAGTAGGTTTTAATTAAAAGTTTCCAATTGCACTGTCCTGAGACCTTATCGAATTTCTGTGACTTAAATGTGGCAATACTAGCTCGATTATATTACAATTTGCAAGCCTGTCACAGCAGCTGTAATAAGTACTTTGTTTTACTTATTTACTAGCTGCGCAAGCGCTTCGTATGAGTAGAATTTTATTTCTTTGCACGGAACCCTAACAGTTTTTCGGGACGGAGACAAATCTAAAAAATCAAACATGGAAAATTATTTCATAAACCGAAGAACTTTTAGGTTGGATGTATTGGATATGTGCATGGATAAATTGTTGATTTGTTTTGAACTGCCTGTTTCCAAGTAATGGAGGAAACTTAGCTGGTTTAGGAATTATTTAAGTATGTCTTTGTTTAGATAATTATCTATTATAACTGTTTGTTTCCTTCGTGTTAAATAAATAAAAGCAATATAAAAGAAAATGCCTACTCAAATAACATAACATTAATCAGTAAATCAATATCTTTATTTCTTTAGGCTTACAAAATAAGCACTTAGACAAGTCAAATTTTAAACTACAGGTACATAATTATCAAAATAATCTAAGAAATAAAATGAAATATGATTTCCCCTTCGCTTCACTCTTTTGTCCGATTAAACTAAGTCATCACGAATACGTCTCGATCGTCTTTCAAAAGGTACTCAGAATTCTGAAGTTAAATTATTTTTATTAACAGGCCATCCTTTAAGTAGGCACTTACCACTTAACATTTCCTGATCCTAAACCAACAAGAATATAACTGACTGAGCGAGAAAAAATGACCGTGAAATTCAAATTTGTAAAATCGTGATATGAACGTACATAGTACCTATTATAACCCGGATCTTTAAGATGATGAATTTATTATAACAGACAGATTTAGATTGAGATATAAATCAACTGGCTAATTTAAAATTACTTATACGATATAGAGGGAATTTCACACAAAATTGAAGTGTGACTTGATAACAATGCAATTAACACTTCATTCCTCATTCTTGCAGACTATATACACGGCTTTGTACTGTTTTTCCAGGATAAAAAGTAGCTTACAGGTTATTTCATGAATAACCTATAAAAGTTGAAGTAACAAACAACCATACATACATACCTCATTCATTCATCCAAATTTACGATTTATTATATTTCGTTTTATAATAAGAACTATGAATTAAACCTGTGTAATGTTTTTAAAAAAATATATATTTTCATCTATTTTATATTTAATTATAAATGTAATCTAATCACACATCATCATGTAGCTCTACCCTAAGATAATGAGTCTGATAGTGATCTCTGTCTATAATAGATTATATAGACCTAATAATCGTGCAAAAATATAAGTTGAGATAATATATAATATAACCTAAAATCGTGCACGCGTAATAAGTTTATTAGCATTGCAATAACAAGTGTCGATGTAATAATATAATAATTCATGCCATAGATCCAAGGACACCGCCTTTCACTGACAGATGGACAAACAAAACGAAAACGAAACTTGTACGTACAATGTCCAATGCCACCAACTTATCTGTACACAAGGTGTCATATAGTGGGTGAACTTGGCAGTGCACATCAATTTTGTGGCTTCTTTTAGTCAGTACTTAAATTGTAAATATTTTTTTATAAGTTAGGTAGGTTCTCTACCTAACTACGATGGTAACAATTGTACTGTGACAATTACAGTAGGTAAGTATAATCAAATTTATATTGGTAGATTTACAGATTTTAAATGATAATACATAATTATTATGTCAAATGCAAGGCGTGACTCGACACCTGGTGAGTATCTGGCGCAGCGTTTCATCATTGCCATACAGGGCTAATGCAGCCAGCGTCTTGCGGACGCTTTCGACTGGTGTCAATGGTTTCAATTGTAGTTTATTTTTTATTTTTTAATTAGTTTTTTTTTCTATTCCTTGATTGTAGTTTTCGTTGTTAATAAAGTATAAGTTTACCAAGTGTATACTTAAATTTAAATTCATGTCAAGGTATGATGGCAATTGAAGTTTGTCAGGTACAGATTGTTTGTTTCAGAAAATGTCTCAATTATGTCGACAAGCCAGGTGCTAGTTTAATTTCTACTCGCATTACAAGGTGCTCCAAAATAGAAGAACAGGTGTAAGTTAATACTTAAATCCTTTTCTTATTTTTTATCAATTGCTGTCCGCTATGTAAATCTAACTGATAAGTATGTGGCACTGTAAGTCTTGTTACTGGGAGGCAATAAAAGTGGACTACTCACAAGGCCGGACCTCTCGTGATTGGCAATGAATGCACTAATTTGTAGAACTGGATTACGCTGGTAGCACTGACTTTATCTGACGAGGATATCCCTAGTTATGGCGTAAAATCACCTCTGACTCTAAAATAAACCAAAAAAAGGAATTTAATGAAAAAAATGTAATGAAATGGAATTAAAACAATGGTTTACCTGAACTTTAAGGAAATATTTTATAGACATTTATGGTACGTTACATTTACGCTAAGTCAACAGTCGAGGTAAAGGCATGCCTTTATTCTAGATCTAGCGATGCGATTTCGTTCGATTAAAATTATTTTTTTAAACTCGAATGTTTGTAATTTATTTGTTAACCTTTGTTGTTTGTTATCACAACAATAAAATGTACGTGGAAAACCCGTTCTACAAACAATTATTGTTGGTTGTTTTACAACATCTTGCTAAAGTAACGAAAACAGGGTCTAGACCGTGATGTCAGTGTACACTTCACCTAAAATACCGCTTTTGCAACATACATAATTACCGGTTTATTACATTTTTTGTAGAGCTCTTTAATTACAAACGAAAAGTGCTACTTTTTAGTTAAATCTGGTTCTTGATAATAAGCAAGGCGTGCCGGATTTAGTATTAGGTGTGTTTGCACTTTAACAACCAAAATAATATCGACCAGTTAGTTTTTTATTAATAGACTATCTCCACTCAGACTATTTTAGTCGGCATTGGTTATTGTATTATGCGATTTTAGAATGCAACCAATAAGTGGAGAAATTAGATTGAGTCACTCACTTTTCCTGACACCAGCACCTGACACCAGACAGTGTTTTTCGCAGTTTTGTGTCTGATATTTATTGAATGAAAACCATCCTGCTTGAGAAGGTACATTACAGTCAACAGTCACGAAGATTTATCTTATGTATTAATTGGGGCTAGATGTTGTGTGTGTGGATTGTCCAGCATTATTTATTAATTTATTTAAAGGTTGGGTTCCACCTGTGTAGTATTTTTTTCATTGTTTCTTCTCGGTGCTCTCTATAGTTCATAAGATGTATATTATACCAACTGTGTACATAAGACTGTGTTTTCACGTAGGATTTCCTTTAAAAAATACCTACTACATACATAAGTTTCAACAATGTCTCAAAAGAGCTATTCCGAGAGCAGATTAACCATTTTTATTCTTAGTTCATAGGTGACGTAAATTATTAACTTTTATAAGGATCCATCCGATTTTATGAAGCAAGCAAAAGTTAAATTCTATTTCTATCCAAACCTACACAAACACTCGTGACTAGATCTACCCGTCAGGAATACTAATGCCATGGCCGTTTAAAGGTTCCTGACTTCAAAGGTTTATGGTAAGTAGGCTCTAAGTTGAATAGACCAAGTAGGTTCTTAAAGGTAAGTATCTATACTAGGCTAATCTTAGATATTTTACGAAATCATTTAAACATAAAAATGTTACAGATAATATTTTGTCCATGAATAGTAGGATAACTTTTACGAAAAACATGTTAAATGTTTTAAATAACGTATAACTGATATCAATTTCTATTTTATTCTAATTTAAGACGTCTTAACTTTGGAAATAAACTTTTTCACAACTTTTTTCTCAGGATAGTACCTACGCCTAAAATTTTATTTCTACTGGACTGAGTAATGCATCTAAACGTCCTAACTGTTAATATTTGCGGAAATTCAAAATAAATAATATTTTCTCTCTGGCACCCGCTGCATGTTTCTTTATGTGGAATCATACTTTATCAACGTTTGGTAGAGTCAGATAGACAAGATAATCTATATATTTTTAAAAATAGAATAAATATTTAAGGGGGGGCAACAACAACCTTTTTTTTGCTGTTTTTATAGATACGGAACCCTTCGTCCGTGAGTCCGATCGCACTTGGCCGGTTTTTTTATATACTTATTAATTTTTAGAGGAAACAAACTTGCCTTCAATTTAAGTAGATATTTGTTTTTGATGCTTTTAATGATGTTCTTGCTAAGGTAATTTACTGATATTTGATGCGTAATGGAATTTCCATTAATATATCTACCTAATAAAATTTGTATATACTTACACAGAGGCTATTAATTTCAAACATTATGATTAAAGACCTAGAATTCAAATTGCAGAGGTTATTAAGATAAGGTTACCTAAATATTAAATTAATAGTTATAATCATTGGAGATATCGTTTGTATGTAGTGTTAGCATATTTGGTTATTATAGGTATACCTATTCTAACATAATTCTGCAGTTAGCTCAATGGTTTCAATTGTAAGTACTAGTTTTAATTTTTCTATTCCTTGCTTGTCATTTTCGTTGTTAATAAAGGTTTCCCCACATAATTTTTACCTATAAGTTTAGTTAAATACGTTCATATAAAAAGTTATTCTTGGTTGTTTTTGTATACTTACCTATTTGTTCGTATTATTATATCTTCCGTGATGTCACCAAACGACTCTGTCGGAAGACCATCGTTGGTTGTACGTAAATATACAACTAGCTCATGCTGAGAAAGGGACCGTTTTGTGCATCAAGCAAACTGTTATATTTTATATTGTAATTATGCTTTTGTTTTATTTCTATAAGTACAATATATAATAATAATACATGTACCAATACTTAAAGTAACCAATGGGTAATTTTTCAAAAAATAACACAACAAAAAGGCCATGTTGACAAAAAAAAATTATTACTTAACTAAACCTTTATTAACAACGAAAATTACAAGCAAGGAATAGAAAAATTACAACTAGTATTTACAATTGAAACCATTGAGCTAACTGCAGACGGTTGCAAACAGTCTAAAGGTAGCTCAATTGATCCATGTCAATACCAGTCGGAAGCGTCCCCAAGACACTGGCTGCATTACCACGCTGTATCGCAATGCTAATGCGCTGAGCCAGATATTCACCAGCTCTCGGGTCACGTTGTTAATAAAGATCTAACTATGTAAAAAAAAAAAAAACTAAACCTTTAGTTGTCACGTTAAGAAGGAGGCCCTGACCTCTTCTTGAAGACAGGTGTAATGATAAAAACACTCAAGCTAGGCCAAATAGATTATGAGGTTGTGAACGACAATGAACAAAATTTGGTTAATCTTGAAAGGCATGAAGAGACGAAATTACTTGTAATAGGTACCCAGTAAGTACAGCCAAGCTGAGCCAAGGTTTTCAACTTCTTGTGAAGACTGTTATTTTACTGTGTGGTTATAAATTTACGAGCAAGCGTTGTCATCATTACCTTTTGGTATTACCCATAACATAACTGTAGGTTTTTCTTATTATAGTGTATCATGCTAATATTAAAAACGCGAAAATTTGTAAGTATGGATCGATTTATGGATGGGTTTTTTTTACTCTTTCACGCAAAAACTACTGAACTGATATGGATGAAATTTGGCACAGAGATAGATTATAGTCTGGAATAACATAGGCTATATTTTATCAGGTACTGCTAGTGACTATGACTATGATTAAAACCAGCCAAGTACGAGTCGGACCCACGCACGATGGGTTCTGTACCATATCAATAAAAGCGGCAAAAAATGAGTGCTATGGAAGACCCTTAAAAATATTTTAGTCTGTTTTAGTATATGTTATTACATCGGCAACAGAAATAATAATATAATTCTGGAGAATTCAGCATTAATTGGGGTCGTAAATCAGACACGGGGCCCAATATTTGTTATAGGCATCTTTCTTTAAATTCGGACATCTGAATCCATGTTCAATCGTTATGATTGAATTCATTTTCAATTCATAACTCCAGTTTCAAAGCAAAATCGACCAGAAGTCTCAAAGTATATTCAAGCTGGTCGATTCAGATTCACTCTGGACTAGTATCTGCCCTCGGATTTGCACGCGTTGGTTTGAAGCCTTTTTCTATCCCATGGGAATTGATTCATCATCATCATCAGCTCATATTAGTCCACTGCTGGACATAGGCCTCCCCCAATGTGCGCCATAGCGCCCTGTCTTCAGCTTGACGCATCCAGCATCTGCCAGCAGTCTTTCGCAGATCGTCATCCCACCTGGCCGGAGGGCGTCCTACACTACGTTTACCAAGTTCGTAATTGATTAACGGGATCATAAATAGCCTATTTTAGGGATACAACAACGTTCTAGGCTGAGTTGGATCAGTCTATAGATATTCTTGCGTCGCGAAACCACTACATACCTATAGGTATTCGACCGTACGTATTGGACTATACGTATTCGACCTATATAATAATAGACTATAAATCTCCAAATCTGGCCTGTGCGGTGACATAACAGTAACAAGCAATCAGTCACGGGGTCAGAATCAGTATCCCGTTGACCCGGCGGCGCTCAATTGGACCATCCTCCGATGCTGATCTTTAGCACACATCCCACGCTGCAGTTTTGGACTGTTTCTCAACCGATTTCAAAAAAAGAAGGAGAAGGGAAAATGGATGGTTCTATTTTCAAATGCGACATGCGCTAGGAACATAATAATATATACCCTAACATGCGCATTCAAAAACAGAATGAGAATAAAAAAAGGAAGGAAAAAAATAATACCATAGAACTATTGGTATTATTTTTTTCAAATATGTATGTGTGATATTTTTTTGTAGGTAAAACTTTTTTGTGATTCTTTTTTTATTTGACAGTGCCTGTTTCTTCTCGTGTGGTAATAAGCAAGATTTTATCTACCTCTTTAAGTAGCAGAAATTAGATGTCAATAACTTCATTTCTTTAGGTTTACAAAATATAAACTTAGATAATAACAATTTTAAACTAATAACAATTTTCAAAATAATACCTTTTAAGTAAATGAATTCTTTTCTTCTTTAATATTTTGTAACCAATAGTGTTTTTGAGTTATTTAGTAATGCATATATATTTTGTATAGAGACACAGGTAGAGACTGATTCCGAGGTGGTTGACGTGACCAGTAGTTAAAAACCACTAAATATCATGTCTCTTTATTTGAAATTTGTTGATAGTTTTTGTAAAAACACAAAAAAACATTCGTTAAATTGTCAAATTAAAAAAATCAAAGCTGTCTAGCATTAGAATTAGTTTCGCCCTACGTTTCGCCCTTCACCTGGGCCACCGGAGTTTGTCAAGTAGCAAAAAACATTGGACACCTCACTATGTCAGTGTCATTGCATTTTTATTCGAATCGGGTAAAGCTAAGGCCACGAAACACGTGGATATACTACTAAGATACGGTGCGGGTGTTTTGAATACAATCGTAGGTTGATGGTTGACGTGGAAATCGATCAGTTTGCGATATCTACATCATGCAGGTGTTATCGACAGATCTAATTAGGAGAGTGTCGTTATTTGACTTAATCGATAGTTATATAACGGTTTAGGTGCTAACTACGATTGCACTAACGCCATCACTTATTTAAACATATTATTGCCTGAGATTAATACCTACCAAGGAATTTCTAAAAATCAAACGTTCAGTTTGTTAAACCTATCAAGCTTTTTTTAATACGGCTGTAGTAATTTAATTTTGTCTATTTTAGGAAGAGATTTGCTACGAATTCAAGCCACCAAACTCTGTTTTCGTATCTCGTCCTGTATTTTCCTTTCTTACCTAGATCTTATCCTTAACTTTACTTAGATCTACGTCTATTTCGATTAAACAATCAGCTAGGCCTACCTCTTATGAGGCTTCAGTAAAAGTTCCAAAAGAAATAGAATAATGTAGTCACAAATCATCTTTTAGCCCGATATTTCTCAACTCGTTCAAATAGATACTTTTGTACTGCATTGTAACGATATTCGTGACGGATTCTCAATAGTAGTGTCGTGGTTCAAGAACACGATCCTTTCAAATATACCTTTTCATAGACGTACAGTTCATAGACTTTGGCAAATTATAGAAATTTTGTTCAGTCGTATGCCGGGTAAATCTTAGCTTATATAATACAAGCGACTCCCCCCGGCTTCGCACAGACCTAAATAATCGTTCCTCTTGAATCACTACCTATAGCTACAAAAAAAAACGTCATCAAAATCCGACGCTTATTTTTAAATATCTAAGCATATCTACATAAGGACAGACAGACAACAGCAAGCAACTTTGTCTTATACGAATGCTAATCTTATAATTTTTATAATATATTTTTTTAACTCAGTACCTTTAGTAACTGCACAAAGAATGAACGAACGAATGAATGAATGACTTTATTGTACTTTTTTGAAAATAAAGTTACTTAAATTAACTTATATCTAATCTTATAAATAATAAAACGGAACAACAGGCGGTCTTATTGCTGAAAGCAATTTCTTCCAGGAAACCGTTGGTAGCACATATCATTTTGCAAAACAGTTTTTCTATACCAAAGATACCCAATGTACAATTGCGAAAGATTTATGTGGCCAATATACGAACAACACCTAGCAAAATC
This sequence comes from Eupithecia centaureata, assembly GCA_944547425.1. Lineage (NCBI taxonomy): Eukaryota > Metazoa > Arthropoda > Insecta > Lepidoptera > Geometridae > Eupithecia > Eupithecia centaureata. The sequence continues at coordinate 11,418,325 of OX155678.1, read as the reverse complement.
TAGGTCTTTGTCCATATAAGAAGATTAAATCCCACAAACTGTTATCAATCTTAGTACGCTTAAGATAAAGTTATTTTGCTCTCTGCTGTTTACAATAGCCTATAACCTATTGTGTGGTCAGCTCTAATAGTAGGTTACTTGAGGACAAATTTTAGGCTCGTAAAATACGCGACAATACGCCTTACATGTACCTACATTATGTACGCTTTATTGATGCGTACGTATCGTACGTTTTTATTGTCTAAAAATAGTTTGACATTACTGAAAATATGGCGTTTTTAGTTTGTACACGCAAAATGCACGCAAATGATATGAAACTGTACCACAATCTCTGTTCTTCCGCGAAAGATTAAAGATCCACCTAGGATCTGAGAAAATAATTTTGAATTAAAAAAAAGGTAATTAACAAGATTAAAGATCCTATTGGGGTCTAAGAAAATAATTTTGAGTTAAAAAAAAGGTAATTAACAATATATTGTACTTGTTGACTTAAAAGATTTGGTGTGTTTCAAAAAACTATAAATCGGCAAATTTAACAAAATTGAGAACATCATTATTGAAGTTAAAATCAATAAAATACGTCATTAATAAGAACAACTCAAAGCGACCAAATCTTTTTCAGTTCAGATTTTTACTATGGGACCTCACGAAAAGCACCAGCTTTAAAATAAAAAGAGAATTATCAAAATAAGTATACACACAGTAAAAAGCAATAACGTAAACACAAAAAAAACAGTCGAATTCAGAACATCCTCTTTTTTTAAAGTCGGTTAAAAAACGCCTATTGTTATCCATTAGTATTTTAAGCTTTTAAAAGAGGTTTCATTAAACAATGCATTCTATTTTAATGCCGAAGATTTCACCAATCACCATCCACCAAGAGTTAGGTAGATTATAAATTCTTTATGGCGTCGTCAAGTTTAGAAGCTAAACTAATTGACGAGCATTGAGATGTACTTAATTCTTAATTCTTTAATGCACAAATGAAAATACATACAAGAAAACTTAAAACTAGATAAATTATGGCACAGGCGAGCTTAACCCTAAAAAGAGATCTCTTCCAGCAAACCTTATTGGGAGAGAGTCAAGTTAGAGCGGTGGGTACGTGTGCATATTTTGTATTTATTTAAACCACAAGTTAGGAAACCTCTTCAAAAATATCTATCACATACTAATATTACTAATTGTTCTCCGTCTAATCTACGTCAAATGTTTTCAAGCAAACCTAAGAAAAATAACAAAAATTAACACGTTTGGCGTTGGGTTTCATATATAATTGTTGATATATTATCCAAGCAATGCTCTAAAACATCTTTAATATTAGTGTGATTATTGTCAATAAGCATTATGCGAATCTTAAATCCATATCAAGATTTGTTGACAATAAAAGCGATGCATTAACGACGGTAATGTTTGATGACAAAGTTGACCTGACGTCAGTGTCTAATAGACCAACCAAATGTGTGTGACGCAGATGCGATAGTGCACCATCGATGGACGGATGTATCCACTTCGCTTTTTCCTTCGTCGTGTCACGTGTTAAAATACGTTATTCATAGTTTATGTTTTTCTTCATATTTTTTTCAGCGAATTGATATAAGTAGTAAGGTAGTAAGTACAAACTTGATTTAAATGATTAAAGGGAAATAAAACCAAAAAAAAAATTGATCTTGACACAATGTCAGTTATTCGGTTTCAGTAATGATGCTAAATTGAAAACCACTAAATACCCAGACGAAGATTATCAACAGTGATGAAGTGAATGCTTAAATGGTTTTAGCTGACACGCTTTGAAACTATTTTCGAATTAAGGTTTCTCTATTAATAGAAATAAAACAGGCCAAGTGCGAGTCGACTCGCGCACGAAGGGTTCCGTACCATAATCTATAAAAAAGGCCAAAAAACATGTCTGTTGTATGGGAGCCCACTTAAATACATATTTTATTCTATTTTTGAATATTTGTTGTTATAGCGGCAACTGAAATACATCATCTGTAAAAAATTATCTGTCTATTACGGTTCATGGCCAGATGGACAAACGGATATCTTAGTCCAAGTAATAGGTCCCGGCTTAAGATACGGAACCGTATCGTTATAATGATTGTATTGGGGTTTGTTGAAACATGTTTTATAATATTTCTAGACATCGGGATTTAGGATTAGGTATCTTTAACTAAAATAAAAACATGCTATTTTTTATAATTTTTTTGAAAGTATTGATAAAAATGGACGATGACAATTAACTTCAGCTTTGAATTTTTTCTTCTGCTGAACAGTTCACAGCATCATCTAGCCTTCAGCTAAGCAGTAAGAGACAAGAGTTTGTACGATCTGCAAATATTTCTTCAGGGGTTCTGGGGGTTTTCTATATACATAATGTATACTAAAAAAATATCTATCTGTATTAAATATATCAATCATCTAGTACCCATAAACAAGCTCTACTTCCCTTGGAGCCAAATGATGCTGTGTGAACTGTCCTACATTATTTATTTATTACTATAAATTTTTGGATTCTGTTTACCAATGAGGTTACGCACATTCTGAACGAGTTCTTCAGCAAGTTTCCGAGTAGGTATGTAGTCTCGAAGGCAGTTTGCAAAATTGCAAAAGAAAAAGAAACTGCAGTCCAGGTAGGCTGTGGAGATTTGCAAAGACGGCAAGGTCACAGGCGATCACGGTCGAGAGCGGTAACTTGCGTAATTTGCAATTAATTTTATAAATGAGAAACGTAAAACAATGACGCAGGGTTTGAATAAATGAACTGAACTGGCTTGTTTAGTAAATAGATATTTTTTATTTACAGAAAACATAATTATTTTCGGTTAGTATAGTGTCTTTAATCCTAAATTAGATTTAGTTTCACTAGAATTCTCTAAAAATATAATTTAAGTGTAACACGGTAGCTATTATGTGACGGTAGGTAGTAGTAGGTAATTATATAATAAGGTTTACTTTTGTATAGAAAAATATTTTATTAAGTATAACGGCAACAGAAATACATCATTTTTGAAAATTTCAACAGTCTATCTATCGCGGTAAAAAAAAGCTTGGGACGAGTTTTGCTCCAACTCTAAAACTAATAACCTAACAAGGTAAAGGTTTCTTTTTCGCTTCTTTACTTTACCTAAATCGACCGAAGTGAACAATAATCAACACACGTGAGCACTTTATTTCAATTTTTTTTTTAACTTGTATTTTATGACGTGTCCAAGTGTCCTGTAAGGTCTTATAGAAATAAAGCACTTTGAATTTTGAATTTTGGTACTTGAGTGAGATACAGCCTGGTACTTGAGATACGGACGGACAGACAGTGAAGTCTTAGTAATAGGGTCCCGTTTTATCCTTTGGGTACGGAACCCTAAAAAATAAAATTGAGGTGTTTTTTTAAAAAAATCCCTTCCTTCCATCATAGCACTGAATGGACAGCAGTCTTTCGCGGAAGAATTAATGTTGTCATTGCGACCTATGCAGGGTGATTATGCCTTAGGTATACCTAGGTACTTAAAAAAATGCCCTATCTTTTCAGTCTTGATGATAATTTTTTGTGTGTTTGTTATGAAAACGCTTCTTTTAACCGAAACATATGTTTTAGAAATACATAAATGTATATTATATAAACATGAATATTGATTTGTGGTATGTACCTACAGGTAATTTGTTTATTTTTTTGGAAACCCAACAAAATAATCACAATAAAAAAAGGCCATCTAGGTAAGGTAAGATAAGTGGCATACAAAATATAATAGTAACAAGTGAACCTTACCTATAATATATAATCGACTTCAAAAAGAAGGATGTGCTCAATTTGGTTTTATTTTATGTTACCTATGTATCAAGTTAACTTTAAAAATTTATCCGATTTTGATGATTTTATTACAAACATGGTCCTTCTTATATAGGTAAAATATCATCAATAAAAAATAATCAATATCTGACCAGTAGTTTTTGAGTTATCCTTAATCATGTGTATTTTATTTAGGTACTTCGACCACATTGATTTACTTCTCATTTTTGCTAGTTTCTAGTTATTGAAACACACCTATTTATTTTTATACTTTTTATATAAAAACTAGCTGACCCGACAGACGTTGTCCTATCTTAGTTATGAAAATTAATTCGAATTTTCCGCGTAATTTTCTTATTTTTTTGTTTCATAAGAACCTTCTCCTGATAATAATGAACAGAACAAAAAAAGAATTAGCGAAATCGGTCCAGTCGTTCAGGCGTGATGCCGTGACCAAGGGAAATAGGGATTCATTTTTATATACGTACTAGCTGCGCCCCGCAGCGTCGCCCGCGGGGAAATTTATTTATTTGTCAAATATCAACCATCCTTGAACTTCAACGAACATTTTAAAAAAATATTTGGCCAAATTCCAGGCGTTGTTGAGTTATGCGCTTACCAACACATTTTGCGATTCATTTTTATATTATAGATATACAGAAGATTTTAACGTTGCTAAAAAGGTATCTACTTAACTAATACACTTATTTCATAAATTCAAGGTAAAATACCGAGTTAAGTAAGGTTCCATGACTCATAACCATAACTAATTGGAATAACTTAAAACTTAAGCAATTTAACTTAAACCTAAACCACTTACCAGTTACTAAATCCCATGAAATACAACAATCCTTTGAACTATGAGACCGTCTAAAAACATCCTGTCATAGCGGCAACATTGGATACACAAACAAAATACAACTTCACGGAAAAAGAAGAAAAAACTGCACTTTACCGTCCAATATTGTACCAACAAGCTTTCAAAAACAGCGAGCTAAATATTCCTAATTGTTGATGTGACTATAACCTTTGTTTTATGTTTAGTTTTCCTCGTTTTTCATAGACGTTTGTTGTTATTATTTCGATTTTAGTGGTGTTGTTCCGAGCGCGAGTTGACCGAATCGCGCCTGGTGTTTGACTGACGCTCGGCTCACTAACTTGACTGTTCGAATGTGAACTTGCTTGATTCTGATTTGATGCAGTTTTTGCTGATGACACTTGTGTTGGTTTATTAAATTAGCAGTTGAGCGGATACAGGTACCTATGTCTTCTTTGCTTTGGTGTGATTGGTTTTGTGATAAGGAATCTCAACGTTATCACCGCCATTGTTCTCTAGAGTTGCAGTTGGGAGTTCTTTTGATACCATTTACCTGGGTAGTTTTAAAAGAAAGGTGATGTTTTGTCTGTAGCAAAGGTCTGTTATAATTTATTTAGGTAGGTAGCTATAACTGATTATTCCCAAACACGAAAAGAGATTACCTACCTACTAATCAACTTATTCCAGTAGCATTTACCTACTAACTATTTATGCAGTTATATCACTAGTAAGAAATTATGTATTAGCCTAATTTTTATGAAAGTCTTTACTTACCAAAATAGTAGGTACTTATAGAGTTGTGTTTGAATAAACAAGCACCAAGTGTGTAAGTTTAAATTTATATTGTCTATTGACAATTCTTTTGTAGCAGGCACTTTCTCGGGAGAGACGTTTATTATTTATTCGTAGATGGTAGGTAAACCCGCAAAAAATGTCTTTCTTATTCTTAGAAATTGGTAAGAAACAAAAAATACTTTCGTGGTAACAAATTTAGGGAATACCCAGCAAAACAAGTTCATCTGCGATGTACAAGATGGCGGTAAGAATCTCCCTTTCAGCGCCATCTGTATATTTTATCAGGAACTGATTTGCTTAGTACACTTCAATAGCTAAACTGTGGAGCGTCCATGGCTCTAAAGTTTACAGTGGACAAAAAAGTTAATACCGAAAACCTTAGATGGCAGTGTAATCAAAATGAAAGAATATTTCTATGCCCAGCACTCAGTATTTATTCTACGTAAATTCTCGGTTTCCTTTGACAAGCTTCGTCGTTGTTAATTATTCATATTATTATTAAAACGTAAGTAATAAAATTAAAAAATGTCACAAAAGCAGTAGGTTAAAAGTATAAGATATAAAATAACAAATCGCAAATCTCTTAACCGTTATTTTTTTTATTTATATCGGTTCTTTTTCTATTGAAAAGTTCTGCACACGCGTAGGAAATATAATAATAATATTTCTTATTAAATATATTTTTTTAATGGTGGTTTTCACTAAAGAGTTTCTAATTGTCTTTCATTCTGCCTTTCATACTCAGAGGTGCACCGCTACCAGTAGCAGCACTGCCACCAATTATTCTTCCGGTTATGTCATGTTCAGGGAGGTAGGGGGGATAACCGACGGTGTCTTCATCAGGCCAATAACCTTTTTCAGGAGATATGTGATCATTAGGGTTGTAGGGGGGATAGCCGATGATTTTGTGTTCATCAGGCCAGTAACCTTTTTCAGGAGATATGTGATCATTAGGGTTGTAGGGGGGATAGCCGATGATTTTGTGTTCATCAGGCCAGTAACCTTTTTCAAGAGATGTGTCATCTTTAGGGCTGTAGGGGGGATAGGCCGTGTTTTCATTAGGCCATTGACGTACTCCAAGAGATAAGTAATTCTCAGGGAGGTCATAATTGCCGTCCACGTCTTCGGCAGATTCTGCAGATAAAGATTTTTCTGTAGAGGGCAAGTCTCTTGGAGAAGTTGTACCAATTTCATTACTATCTGGTGTAATATCTGACAAAACTATCCCATTATGCTCCATGAGAGGAAGAAGCCCTTTGGCTGCTCTTCCCAAAATCTTTGGATGCTTTAGTAATTGGTTTCTCAATTCGTCTAGCTCACTCGGACTTAAATGTAAGTCATCTCCATTCTCTTCTTGCTCAATCCCTTTAAGCTGCTTAGTATTTAACAACTTTTTTGGTATTGGGTCCTTTAATAAATAGTTCCTTAAGTTGTCAATATCTTCGAGATCATCCACATTATAAATGATAGCTTTATCAGTAACTGTTTTTGTAATTTCTATTTCATTCAAAGCAGCAAGTAGTTTTATTCCTGCTTTTCCTAGTAAATTTGGATTTTTCAATAATTGATTCTTCAAAGCTTCCAGCTCGCTAGGATCATCAGTTTTAAAACTGATTACATGTCCATTACCTATATCTACTTTCTCTCCGTTGGGCCCATTCACTAATTTATTATTCAAAGCATCCAACTCGTTGGGTTCTAATACACTACCTGCTTGCAAGTGACCAAGATGCTCCCAGCCAGTAGGTAACCCATTTGCTGGATTCCACTTTGAATCTATTATTAATTGTTCAATAGGATCATTCAAATTAACATTTCCATCTCTTTCTACTTTATAATTATTTTCCCAGAGAGTATTTAACGATTTTTCTGATGATGTTGCATCTTTTAGTTGATTTTCCCAAGGCTCAAGATCAACAGGAGTATGCAAGTCTTTTTGTGTTGCGAGTTCCTTTGGATCTTTTAATAATTGATTCTCCCACAGTTCTCTAAGTTCATTTTGTGTTAAATTCCCCAATAATCTAGAAGACTTGTATATGTATTTTTTCGTTGGAGACTTGATGGTGATAACAGTTTTTTCGTTCGTCGGTTTTGCGATATATTGATGTTTTATTATTTTCTTATGATTTGGATGACCTTTTATGTTGAACCACCAATTTTGCTTCCGCACGTTATTTTTACCGTTTTGCACCCAATCTTTTACCTTATCTTCCCAGGGTGGTTGGACAGTTACATGTTTTAGAACAGTTTTTTTAATTGTTGTTTTCCCCAGTGGTATTATTCCTAATATCCTTGACGGGTTAGACAATGTAACTACAATAGCTTGCATGTATGGTGAATCTGATGGTATTAAAAAGTCTGACTGGTATTCTTTCTGTTCAAAAATTTTTTCAATGCTAAATGGCTTTCCTATTAGTAGTGGTCGCAATTTCAGATCACTCAAATCCAGTACATTACCGTGTAAATCTGTAAGCAAACCTTCAATCGTCACGATCATACCATTTTCTAAGAGAATTTTTCTAACATATTCCTTGATCTCGACTAAACTAATAAAATTGTCATTTTCGGCAAATCCATCTAGTTGATGTTCAAACCATACGTCAAATGTGTTAGAATTGTGACCAACATCTAAATCATCTACTGTCTCATATTCTAGACTTCCGCTTTGGTCTGTTTCAATATTAGTGTTGACCTGGGATTTATCAAGTTTCAGCTCCCTTAATATTTGTTCCCAAAGATCAACCGTAGGCTCTTTTTTATCTTTCGTTTGTATAATCTGTATAATTTTGTATAAATCTTGCAAACTGAAGACTTTTCCCGAGTTAGTATCAATTGGTGGCGGTGAAATTGTAACGATGCTATGGGCTTCAGAAGTGGTTGAGTCTGCTGTGGTTAAAGTTCGACCAGGCGAGTTTGTCGTGGTTGGTTCTTCTATGGTTTTAGTTGTTCCGAGTGAGTTTATTGTACTTGGTTCTTTAGTGATAATAGTAGTTTCTTCAGGAGTGATGTTCGTTTGAGGTGGTTCTGTGGTAATTGGTACTTTGGTAGAGACAGTTGTTTCTTCGGTGATGATGATTATCTCTGGAGTATGTGTTGTGGTGGGTCCTTCAGTGATCACAGTTGAAACAGTCGTGGGTTTCTCTGTAATAACAGTTGGTTTCTCAGAAGTAACCGGTTGTTCGGTGATGGTAGAAGGTTCTTCAGTGGTTACAGTTTGTTCTTTTGTAGTAGTAGTAGTTGGTACTTCAGTAGTAGTAGTTGTTACTTCAGTAGTGGAAATTGGTACTTCAGTAGTAGTAATTGGTACTTCAGTAGGGATAGCTGGCTGTTTAGTAGTTACCGACGGTTTTTCTGTAAGTACAGTTGGTATTTCATTGGTGACAACAATTTCATCTATGATGGTCGGTGCTGCAGTCGTGAAAGATGGTTCACGTTCGGTGACAGTGGTTTCGGTCGTAGCAGCATCGGTAGTGACGCTTATTTCGTTGGGGATGTGTTTGTTATCCCTTGTGTCTATTACAACTTTATAATCATTGTAAGTATGTGAGATGTCGTATGGATTATCGATAATTACATCTCCTAGCTCGAAAGAAAGGTCTGGTATTAGATATTGTTTTTCTCTATTTGGAATGTAAACTTTGATTTGGTCATTGTATACATCTTTATATAAGTAGACTACTAATCTTTCAGAATAGAGACGACCAGGGTTGATTACTTCTGGTACTTTTGTGTAATTGTTTGGAGTATTGAAGCAAAAACATTCACGCTGTTGCTGGTCCCTCTCATAGTTGTAAGGGTTGTAAATGCAGCTCGAGCAGCCCGTAGCGCTCGATTCGCTGAAAATGCATTTCATTGTTAATTTTTTAGTTCGATCAGGTGAGATTGTCAATTAAAATTAACAATAAAAAATTAACTAATAACAATATAACAATTTCAATAATATATGTATAGTATATTTTATATACTGTACATTATTTAAATTGTTATATTATACAATGAGTGTTATATCTGAAAAAATACATCTTTGTTAACAACAAAAATTACGATCAAAAAATAGAAAAAATTAAAGGTGTGAAAAAACAAGTGTATGTACAATTGAAATCTTTGACCTAACTGCAGATTGATGCAAATAGTCTAAAGGTAGCTCAATTGATCCATGTCAATAAGTAATTATATATATTTAACCATTAAGTAATTATTTATATTATTATTGATATAATTATATATCAACTATACTCATATCGTGAGTTACTAAAACTCACGATATGAGTATAGTTGATATATAATCATATTCTCTAAAATTATTGTTATTAATTGATGAAAACTATAAGTTTTATTTATATCAGGGGCCAGGACCATAATACAAGACTAATAAGATAATAGACTTAACAATAAATTTTATTAAGAAATATTATTAACATTGTACATGTTGGTAAACATGTATATATAAACAGGACGAATGGATATTATTTATTGTAATATAACTACAAAATAGCACGTAGAACATAAGTACAATACATAGGAACGTATCCCGACTTCAAATATGACTTTTATTTTTCAATTTGTCTTTCAATTTGACTTTTATTTTTTAGGTTACCTCAGAAATTTTTAACCTTTTTAATTGTTTACTTTTTTCCTTGATACTTTTTTTAACAAAAGCTGGTTCTGAGATGGTTCCATATGAATTTATCCTCCTGACTAGTAGTTTTTGAGTAATAATATAGGTAACTATTTGACTTCTAGTACATTGATGATGTTTTTTGCTTCAAAGAATTTTAGATTTTTCAAAAAATAAAAATTAAAACTATACTATTATAAATACCTGTAAAAACACACTGACAATATTGCCGTGACGAGCCATAGTGAGATCTGGAAGTAAAACAATACATTTTATTAGGTGTAGAAATTATAATTATGCCCTGAAGTGCGACAGGGACACAAAATAACTATGTACTTAGTAAGTACCTACTACAGATGGGAAGGAGCTAAAGTAAAAATTCTATTACATAATGTCATTTAAAGACAAAAGCTTAGTCAATAATTTTCAATAAGATTTGATGCATTTCCGATTAATGAAATAAATACCTTAAGAAAATCCATGAGAGTGCGTTTTCCTCCTTAACATTCTGAAGACTGAGACAGTAGCTAATAAAGAATTATTTATACCATTGCATAAAAATTAAATTAGTTCAGTTCATTTACTGAGACAAATTTGCCACATACCCGAACAACAAATAAAATGTACTTACATACGTAAAAGCTAATTAGTTACGCTTATATAACGTTAATAAGTTACAATGGATAATTTTATTTTAATTATTTTTAAGAAGCAATGCGCTTCATTAGTATCTCAAAAGAGTGTAATTAGGAGAAATTCTCTCCACGTAACATTATATCATTTATAACCAATGACCATTAATTAGGCGCCGATTAGCAAGTCAATTTAGGCCATGATCTCAGTAATCGTGATATCAGGGGTACCTAATAAACTTGCATTAAAAAAATAACATTAAGTATTTTCTTTGGTTTCTTAAATATGAAAACCAGATTAGGAAAAAAAGTGCATTGTTCCGCTCATCATTTGGTCAAGATGGATATCTTCAATCTTTTGAAGTGACTCACAGCCTGTCCAGATAGGGCGCTTTACGCGCGCTTTACGCGCGAGTGCCCTCGCGCGTTTCAATTTATATTGCGTCCAGATGCGGCGTTTTACGCGCGCTCCACTGTTCGCCCGAGTATTTCGACTCGCGCGTAGCATGCGCGAGTCGAGAGTCCAGCGCTTTACGCGCGTAAAGCGCTCTATCTGGACAGGCTGTTAGGTGCAGGCGGTATTTATAGCTAAAATTTTGGTTATTCAAAGCCAGTTTCGTAATATGATGTTCACATTTAACTATTATAATATTAAAATTTTAACTATTATTTATTACAAGTATAATGAATTATACTTGTAATAAATAATAGTTAAAATTTTGAGCAGACACTTTTCCAAAATGGTATGATTTATCCGATTCAATGAATTTTACGTCCTCGATTTTTTTCATCATAGAACCTTCAAGAAATAAACAGTGGTATAATGGTAAAAATTAAAACCAAGTAATTACCTAATAACAGAAAAAAACTCTTTTTTTTTCAATAGTTTTATTATCATTCTTGCTATTTCCAGAAAAAAATGTTAATTTGAAAAAGATTTAACCATATACTTAGCGAATAATTAACGTTAGATCTTTTAATCTAAGACAATAAGTAGTAGGTTTTTTTGCTCTTTATTTATTTATTGTGCATCTCTACAATTTATTTGCTAACGGAGAACAAAATGGTTGTCAAAGACTGAGAGTAGTAATACGTTTCATATTTATACTCTTGCGGTTTTGAGCCTTAGTTTGTTTCCTATTACTTTTTAAATCGTAGCTGACTGAAGCTTTTTGTTGCGTCTTATTTGATGTTTTCTGTATTATTATTATCCTAGGTGCCTTTAGTAAATAAAAATAAAATCCGTTTATTTCAGGCTCATAATTGACCCCTAATATATAAAATATACAATTACGTACAAAAAAAATCATTCAAATCAAAAAATTGTTTTGGGTTTTTATCACAAATTATACAGAGTGTTAGTGTGAACACCGTTGTCCTTGACACCAGAGGGTCAGCATCATGAGTAGAATCCAAAACCGATGAGAAAAGCTTAACACCTATTTTAGTTTTGCAAGATTTTGATATTTCATGTCTTCGCTATCGTACACGATGCCATAGTCACTCTACATACTTTAAGTACCTACCTACGTAAATAGTTATACCCGCGCCTTACTTGGATCGTAACTTCATTACTTGTGCCCTTCAAAAGACGGGATATTCGCACAGAAGGTGATCCGGCACTGAGGTGCACATGCCACGTGCCGCCTGGTCGAAGTACTTGTGTCACGTGTTTGTGAGCAAAAGTTTAGTGTTTATAAAAAATTTCTTTAAAAAATGAGTAAAAAATAGAATCATTTCTTTTCATCCGTTTTGGATTCTACTCATGATGCTGAACCTCTGGTTTCAAGGACAACGGTGTTCACACTAACATCCTGTATAGGGAAACTAAGGTTTATATTATCTGTGGTAACCTTTCTCGTCAAACGCTTAGATGCGCGCCCAAATTTTCTCAACTTTTGACAGCATAACGCGAGAAAACTCTCGTCTTTCAATTTGAGCACGAGAACTCGCGAGAAGATTTTCTTGATATTTTTCTTCGAGTTTTGTTGCTCATGGCGGTCCCGTATCAAGAATAATTATTCATTAGCGTTGTATAGTAACAAAAAATACGAAAAAATACAAAGAAAATTTACTCAAAAATAAGATGGGTTTGCGATTGTCTGGATTTGTCAGATTCATAATTTCAGCGGCTATTCACTATATTTAATGTCTCGGTTGGCAGCCGAATAGTTTTCCGACAACAGATTTCGAAACTTCTTCCTATTGGGGTAAGTATGGAATATACAAAAACCTATGTATACCTAATATTACTAAATTTTAAGTAAGTATTCTAATAAAGTTGTGCTCGCCTGTAACTACGAGAACAAGTACACGCTACGGTTTATATTCTGTTAATTAAAGAGTAAAAAAAAGACACATTTATGGTGAGATATATTTGTGTACTTTAATAAAATTATATTTTAGTGTTAGCTTGGTGATTATCTGAAACAAAGAAATATTTTAGTTTGATACTAAAATATACAGATATTATTATTTAACAACCTCAGTGGCAGAACGGTTATACCTTGGTCCATAGAGGAATTAGCCTTGGTCTAAGTTGTTGTAAGAGAATGAGCTTATGGGTCAAGCAAGTGCATTATAGAAAAGATACCTATATTGTGGCGACTAAACTGAACAATTATGTTAGTTTTAGGTAGACTTACGTTTTGTGCGATGTCATCTTGCACTCCGTGCCTACCAAAACAGAACTTAAGGCAAACAAGAAAATCGCGCGCAAATGTCGGAAAAGCTTCTCCTTCTTTTTTTTCTTCTTCTTGCCTTTTCGACTGTTTACCACCATTCTACCAGTGAAAATTAGGCAGTATGGTTTTAAGGCTTTCGCTTGTCCAATAGATGGACTAATATAAAAAAAACTACCAGTAAAAATGTTCAAACTACCAAAATGAAGGTGAAACTAAAAAGGTTAGTTTATCTCTTAGGATGCAGTTCACAAAAACCATAGACAATTGAACGAACTAAACGGATGTTCGTCTGGGTTGCTTTCTCTACGCGATAAGGATTACTAGACAACGAGTATTATGTCTACCGACGACGTCAAAATAGTCGTCGCGCGAGCGACGACTTCAATGGCGCGCATGTTAGCCCTTCAGAGCATATTATAACGCTACAAGGCCGTCATTTCTTGTTACCGCCCAAATGGACGGATATCCAATGCTGGAAAATTGGATTATAGTAGGTATACCGTGTCAGAGACAGCCCTCAATATACTAATTTCATGTCAAACACACGCAGAACCATTCTAAAAGAAGTTGATCTTCGACAGTTGGCAACAAAACTCCTTTCACAGATTTATAAGTACAAGCTCCTTATAAATCTACGAGGCTTTATTTTCAATGTCATCTATACTATTGACATAAACTAAAAAACAACAAAAACCGAAAAAAAAAGATGAAATTCCCAAGAATTTCCCCACTGCTGCAGAGCCAATACATGCAACCACCTCATGAGAAGCATTTGAAGCGGTTCATGACCACTCCGGGGGGTGTGCCAGGGTCGGGGGCGGGCAAGGGCGGCGGGGGGGGCGGCTCCGTCCGAGAATCGGGGGGCGGATTGGGCCGCTATGGAGCCGCTAGGGAAGAAGAATATTTCCATCATAAAAAGAAAGGTATATACACCTTTTTCCTTCCTTTTTCATCGTATTCCATGCAGTTTAATAACAATAATAACATTGGCAACGATGTAGCGTGTGGCGACTGATGTGGCGTGGCGAAAGACCGCCTGCGATGCAGGAGCTCTTCAAAACCAATTGAATTAACGTAACCTGCCGTAAACTCGTGTATTTGATGCCAACTTAACTTGAATCAAGTCTAAACCAGTGAAAAATATAAAAATCATGTAGTTTTCTGTTCATGCCTGATGGCAAGACAGGCGTGCCATCAAATTCTATGGCGCATTAAAAAAACCGCATAAAAATCCGTTGCGTAGTTTTAAAGATTTAAACATACAAAGGGACAGAGGGACAGAGAAAGCGACTTTGTTATATACTATGTAGTGAAGTAGGGATTAAAGATATCGCTATTTACAGAACAGCTTCATAATATGAAGAAAAGACAAGAAATGGAAGAAGAACTAAAGAAGTTGACAAAGAAGAAAGATGAATAATTCAATTTTATTCAGATATTAAAAATTTTGGGTACATATCAATCTTTAGTTTTATCTAAGTAATTTTTTCAACTAATAAAAATCTTTGGATCGTATATACAAGGTATAACATATTACCCCTACTAAGCCGAAGGGGGGGGTTTCAGGAACCCATGGTGATCAGTTGTGGGGGGGAGATAATTAAAAATTCCTATTTTCAGTTTCCCATACAAAAAGTTTTCATTTCCTAGTGCCAAAATAAAGTGACAACCCTATTCGCGCAACCTGTACTTACCTACTAACTTTGCAGGTATGTAGGTAGGTATTTATCTTCGTAGATTTCAGCTATGGCGGGAGATTACTAGACGAGCTAATAAATTCGTGATAATAATAAGATGCTAGTATGTAAGTTCCTAGGTAGTGTTGAGAAAATCTTAAAATGCTGAGTTAGGAAAGTTGTAAGTGTAGGTACAAGTTACAAACCTCATATTTTCTCGCTTGTCAGCTGTCTAGATGGCTTCTTACGAAGGGATTTATGTATGTTTTGGTAGGTCACTTGTAGGTACACAGTCACAGACAATTCACACACTTCAGCACAAGGTAGGTTTCTTTTTAGGCATTAACATGTCTCACTCACTTTAGCACTAGTTAGGTTAGTTAGTTAGTAAGTTACACATGCATGACGTAGGTATCGATACCTATGCATGTAAGTAAGGTTCGATATGCCTCCCTTCTTCCAAACAACACACATTTTATGGAAGTAAGCACACGCTTCCAACACACGCCTCTTATCTCTGTGACACTCTCCGATGCATACACCACACCCTTAAGGTATTCTTAAGTCCTAGTTACTTGTTTTTTAGGCACGAAAGATAAAAATTGTAATTATAGCACTACACGGCACCGCGACGAAGGTCACACTAAAATAGTTCATCATTCATTCTTTTGATTTCGTTCGCCGAAAAGATGGATAATTTTTAGGGTTCATTTTCAATTTTAATAAATCCCTAGTTGGCTACTCATGTGTAGGAGGTATTAGGATCACAGTCGTGAAATAATAGGTATGTGGTAGAAAATTGTATGAATACGTAGGTAGGTACTGGTCTTATTTTACATAGGTATTTCACAATGTAGGTACCTACCTGCTACACACACATACACTTTGCGTGAATTCTGATAGTTGGTATACCTAATACAAAATCCCGTAGAAAACGGATTTAAGCTTTTTTTTTTTTGATTTTATGATTTTAAACAAACGAACTTCTTTAAATTTTGGTATTAAAAAAATTACGGAACCCGTATTAAAAAATATTTCGACCCGCTTGGCAAATACAGCACCGACATGTGGTGTATCCAGTGTTGCCAGATGGAATTTGAAAAAAACAGTAGAAAGTTCAGTAAAAAATCAGTAGATTGGAATAAAAATCAGTAGGTAGAAATTAACGACTGAAAATTCTAGAGGTACCATATGTATTTGTGTTTCGCGAGTATTTTGACTTGAGTATTTTGGCTGGCGACCTTTTTTTTTTTAGGTGCTTTCGTAAAAAGGAAGCGATTCTTTGCATTTTTGCAGACAATTGCAGCTAAAAAAAAAAAAAAAGGTCGCCAAGTGGTTATTTAGTCACGGAGCTATGCTATAGGCGCGGGAAAATCAGGTAGATTTCACGAAATTTTAGAAGGCGCTCGGGACATCAGGTAGATTTCACAAAATTTTAGAAGGCGCTCGGGAAAATCAGGTAGATTTCACTAAATTTTAGAAGGCGCTCGGGAAAATCAGGTAGGTTTCACTAAATTTTTGAAATAAATCAGTAGATCGGTAGACGCCTAAAAAAGCAGGTAGATCTACTGCTAAATCGGTAGATCTGGCATCACTGGGTGTATCGCATGTTGATAGATGCCGACAGTCAATGAATGAATGAATGGTTCTCTAACTTGTCTATGATTGGCGGTTGGCTGGTTGCCATGGTTTTGCATAGTGCTACAGCCAATAAAATTTAGTCGCGAATGAATGAATGGTTCTCTAACTTGTCTATGATTGGCGGTTGGCTGGTTGCCATGGTTTTGCATAGTGCTACAGCCAATAAAATTTAGTCGCGAATGAATGAATGGTTCTCTAACTTGTCTATGATTGGCGGTTGGCTGGTTGCCATGGTTTTGCATAGTGCTACAGCCAATAAAATTTAGTCGCGTTCCTTTGTGGAAATACAAGTGTCAAATATTAATGTAGGTACAGAACGGACAGATAAACTACATAATGACGGAAAGAGTCATTTGGTAAAGTTTTTAATTAAGTTAACCGACCCCTGCGACTCAGCTCGTCGTATGTCGGATGTCGTAAAAGTCGACCAAGGGGCTTCGCCAAATGAAAGGCAGCATTTTTATTGTGTGAATTACTTATACCGTTTCTTTGATCAGCAATCCCCAGCCAAGTGATTATGGCAATACCCGCCAGATTCACAGCTCTTTTCAGTAGTGGACATCAATGTGTATTCAGTCAGTAGGTTATTATGATTAGATCAACACACAAGAAAGAACAAACAGTTAGAAAAAGACATAACTGTGTTAGCGTAGTTTAGTTCGTATGTTTAACTACACGTAACTCAACCTTCAAATTGAAATGTGATTTTAGCCATGACTTACGACAATTTGCCTCAATGATGCTGTAGGCGTTTTTCTATTTCAAGAATATGAATCTGTCACTCTTTTCTACATCTATTCTGTGACCATACTGAGGTCATCGTCGCAAGTATAAGAAACAGCAGATTTTAGGGTTGTCACTTCGTAAAAAATCAGCTGGCCATGTGAAAACTTTGTTTTAGTTTTTTCAGAGATACCAATCGAAATTAGAAAAGTCGTTGAACAAAAGTTGTTCCCCGGGGGGGTAGAAATACCCAGCTTTTCGCTTAGCACATGTATATTGTTACACCATGTATAGCGGTTTTTAGTTTCATAATATACTAATGCGTTGATGCCACAATTTTATAAGTTACTAGCTGGTGCCCGCAACTTCGTCTGCGCAGGGTTAGTATTTCGAGTACTACTCGCGGTTTCACCCGCGTAATCCCATAGTGATTTCGGGATAAAATATAGCCAATGTGCTATTCCAGACTATAATCTCTGTGCCAAATTTCATCCAGATCCTTTCAGAAGTTTTTGCGTGAAAGAGTAACAAATATCCATCCATCCATCCATCCATCTATCCATCCATACTTACAAACTATCGCATTTATAATATTAGTAGGACAAGCGACCAGCGTCGTCTTCTCACGGGTTGTTATAGAAACCTTCCTCTTCAAACACTCTATCCATTAAAATGAACCGCATGAAAATCTGTTGTGTAGTTTTAAAGATCCAATTATAGCCGTTTTTTCATGGACCTACTATTTTCTCCTATTAGTAGGACCACGAGAGAGACCTATTTCTGTCTTTCCTATTCTAGGGTGAATCAAAAATCTACCTCCTGTATAAGTTTCTCGTTACTCCTATGATAATTGATATTTCGTCACTTCATTCTTCAGATATAATTAACCAGGTAGTACTAGGCAGTCGCACGATTTTAAAAGTAAATCGATTTACTCGATTTCATGTTATTTTTTTTTTGAGGGTAGCCCTGCCTTAGCTGGCTCTGTCCGCAAGGCGATCTCTTCATTCTTTTTTCGTGCGAGGCAGCGTACGGACGTAACAGCTCCCTCTTGTAAAATAAATTTATTCCTCATGCCGAAGAGAAGTTTCGACATGATTAAATGTTATAATGATAAAATTAAGAGAAGGAGAATAAAAAACGCCGACGAGTAATAGTGTATTCGTCAGATTCGGAGTTAAGTGAACAAGGTAAGCAAAGTGCTATTATCTTTTCAAGTGTTGTTGCAAAATGTTCGTAAAGCAAGAAGGTAGATTTCACCTCTGGTAGGTAACTACCTACTTAAGCCTGTGGGATTGACCCTGGGGTCAAAACAATGGCTGTTCTATGCTAGATGTTAACCGAGGGTTATCACAAAGCAAATAATAGAACTAAAACTTTGCAAACTTTTACGAAACGCAAACTTTTGAGAAACGTACGTAAAGCAAGAAGGTAGATTTTACCTCTGGTAGGTAACTACCTACTTAAGCCTGTGGGATTGACCCTGGGGTCAAAACAATGGCAGTTCTATGCTGGAGGTTAACCGAGGGTTATCACAAAGCAAACAATAGAACTAAAACTTGCAAACTTTTACGAAATGCAAACTTTTGCGAAACGTACATAAAGCAAGAAGGTAGATTTTACCTCTGGTAGGTAACTACCTACTTATGCCTGGGGGTTTGACCCTGGGGTCAAAACGATGGCTGTTCTATGCTAGAGGTTAACCGAGGGTTATCACAAAGCAAACAATAGAACTAAAACTTGCAAACTTTTACGAAATGCTAACTTTTGCGAAATGTACGTAAAGCAAGAAGGTAGATTTTACCTCTGGTGGGTAACTACCTACTTAGGCCTGGAGATTGACTGTGGGTCAAAACGATGGCTGTTCTAAGGGTAATCACTACTTATCACAAAGCAAATAATAGAACTAAAACTTGCAAACTTTTATTTTCGCTAATTCGAACAACGATGACTGTTCTATGCTTAGAGGTTAACCGAGGGCTATCACAAAGCAAATAATAGAATAAAAACTTGCTAACATTTATTTTCGCTAATTCGAACAACGATGACTGTTCTATACTTAGAGGTTAACCGTGGGTTTTCACAAAGCAAATATTGGAACTATTACATAACCAATTATGTTTGCTTGCATTTATTTTCACAAATTAGAACCTCAATGGTTGTTAGAGGTTAACTGTGGGTTTCCCAAAGCGCTTTATTAGAACAATTACACTACCACGTATGGTACTGACTTACATTTAGGTTCGCAAATTAGAACCACCACGGCTGCTATATGCTAGAAGTCAATCATAGATCTTAACAAAGCAAAATATTACAATAATTACACTATGTTGGGACCACGTTTGGTGCTTTACTTGCTGACATTTATACACTCAAATTATAACCTGCTATGCTAAAGGTTATCCGTGGGTTTTCGCAAAGCGAAATATTATAAAAATTACAACTAAGTCTGGTAGTTGCTTATTTTTGTAAATTAGAACCTTGATGTTAACGGAAAGTTAACACGTGATTTCTTATTGAATAAATGGTAATCGTGGGTTATCACAGTACCATTAAATTAAATATTTATATAATAAGATTCAATATAGATCACTCTTGTTAAGTAGGTCATTGGATTCGCCTGGTGGTTGTCTGTCGAACAACACATGGCAATTCTATTAAACATTAAGTGCACTTTTTACGCTCGTAAGAGGTAAAATTATAATTAATTCTTAAAGCTCTCGGTGGGTTTCAAAGAGAGATTGCCAAGTATGATGGATAAGTATTGGTATATATTATATGTTTTGGTTTACTTTGCCCGTTTTTTGACTTGCAATTCAGAAAACTGGGCTCTCTTACAAGCACTCAATTTAAAACGTAAAATTGCTGCTATAATATCTGATGCCAATAGGAGAGAAGATAAGAGAGTCGACTCAGCTCAGCAGTAGTTAAGATAAGGCACCACTGCTATTAACAGGGGCTTCTCGGTACTTATTGAAGTTATTATAAAATTCTTATATATAAGTTATAAAATTGTAAGGGGAAACTTCGTAACTCCCGGTCTGGATCGTGATGAAATCTTATCCAGAACGAAAACTACGATGTAATTGTTTGGTCAGAAGCTCTCACCAAGACTAGTTTAAAGATTAAAAGGCTATAAAAATTAATATAGTTCCTGATATTAAAAAATAAATAACCGCATCCGCAAAGGCACCAGTAGTGGCGTCAGTCCAACCGACGACCAGTCGCCCCCGGGTGGGGAACAGAACAGCCCTCCTTATACATATATCTCGTTATACATGAACTATGGGGGGGGGAGGTAACCCCGCTGGTTGCAGGGGGCCTCAGGCAGGAGCGAGGCCGACAGCTCAGACTCTAAACTAGAGCAAGCCACGTGCTCCGGCACCGCAATTATAAAATTGGGTACACCCTGAGTATAACCAACATTTATATAATTGTCGGCTAACCATTATAAAACTGATTGGATTCAAGTTATTCTATGAAGTTAACTAGTAGAGTTAGAGTTAGTTAGTCGAAAAGTTAACTATCTATTTATACTGTACAACAGAAAAGGGTACTTAGTCATCTTTCTTGCGATGATGAACCTGAAGTGCTAGCAGCGATTAATAATTTAATCGAATTAGATACATAGGGGCTATTTTAGTTTGTGGTCGCTCTCAAGGAGTCTTTATTTTCACTAACTGTGACCACTTATTCTAAAGTTCATAAACCTTTTATGTTGAATTTAATAACTCTCATTAAATTCATTCATTTTAAGATGACGGATCATAGGATCGTGCCTAAACTGATTCTTAAATACGGATCTCTAGCTGCAATAAACCTTCATTAATTCCTGAAAGAGGCTTATTTGCTTCTACCTGTAAATAAGGCTATTAGAAAATACTAACGCTTTATATTTATCTCAGTGATATTTTATGTATCGGAAACATACAATTATTACCACCAGAATGTAGTAAACATAGTTGAACCTAGTAAAACATAGTTACCTATCTCTAAGTTACATAGTGATAAAATATATATATATATATATATTTTGCCATAGAAGTCTTTATAGAAGCTTCTTGATTTTGTATGAGCTCCTTACTACATTACAAATGGTTTTAAATTGTCATGCTAGTGCATCGTAGCTAGAGAAGAATCACGCTAAATTAATATCGACACATATCTACCTATACCTAATATAAAGTGAGGACTATTCCATTGAGTTTTCCAATAGCTCAACCATTTTACTTTCCGCACCTATACGAAATGTTCGACTATAAAGTCTACAAACGAGATCCAGATACTTTGGTTGGCGATAGACGCGTTAACGATTAGATAGCAGAAAAGCAACTTCTATGCATTCCCGCCATATTCTGTTGTCCTAAAGTGCTTAAGAAATTTAAGCAATGAAGCAACTGGAATTGGACAGGTTCCTGGTTTCCTAAAGACGGTATTAGATTTTGAAATATTATATATTATATAGTTATTAGAATAATTTACATTATAAAAATATCATTTTCAATCCCACTAAATATCACAACAAAGTAGTCCTACCTTGGGAACTGCGAAGCTCAGGACTACTTTTAAACAGCAAACTATCCCACCTCTAGCAAGTCCAGTCTAAAACTTAATGTTATCCACCGTCTTTAGTAGTATCAACGTACCACCCACAGTGGGTGGTAGCAAATTTGGTAGTTTATTGTTTCTAAACTGACGTAATCAGAACACATTATTGTAAATACCCATGAATATTTAAAATATTATTGCTGGTGACTTATTGACTTCTCAACCAGTGGATGTACCTACTCACTTTCCAAATATAACAGTTCAGCAGAGGTACTCTAATCAACCTTTTATTTGCAACGGTCAGCACTATCATTGCTATTGGGTGGTAACATTAGACTTATGCTAAACGGCATTTACATACAAACAAAACCCCTCAATTCCAAAACATTTTTTAACTTGGGGTTCTCGGTTAGTGCTTGACTTAGCTGGTCATTACATCGGTCATTATGACAGTAATACCTGCTCATGCGCTTTAGCTCATTAAAGTGTCAAACAAAAATATACCTAAAAGGTAACAAATCCAATTTTCTGATCTTTTAAAAACTCCTACTGCTGGTGAACCAGACCTTGATCCTGCAATTTATCAAAGAAAATTCAAAGCTTTATCTGGCTGCTGCGCTGGATTATTGATTAATGACATCAAGCTTTAGTCCTGCTGATGTAAAGTGGAGAATGGAGTTGACATGACCATATTTAGCGCTTCTAGCGCTAAATATGCACGCATTAGCGGCGGCTTCCGTTGAGGTCTCGTTTGACTTTTTCCAGAAGACGGTCGGATGGCATGGATCCTCACAAAACTTTGCTAGGATTTACAATAGCCCTATAAGAAGGGATTTTTCCCTAAATCAAAATCTTTTATTAATGAAAAATAGCGAATTACTTTTTGTACCTTACTTATTTGATTATAAGTATTAGGTAACGATAAAAACAAATAGAAAATAGATAACTTACATTGTAAAATGTTTGAGGATGTCTTCCTGCAGTAGGTACCTATAGTTAGTAAAAATATTAACAAACTACCTACTAATTTTGGGTAAAGCTTGTATATTATAATTCTAAATTTAAATTTTATTCTGATTTTATAAAAGCATATTTGATTGCAAATGATGCATACTCTAAACATCTACCTGGTTAATTATATCTGAAGAATGAAGTGACGAAATATCAATAGGTGATCAATTGAACTTGCAAAGTGAAGTTCGATCACTATTATATGAGTCACTTCATTCGAAGATATAAAATCACCCACCCATAGTAGGTATGATTTTACCCACCCCATAAATTTTAAATTTTCTCTGAAGAAATGAAGAGATCGCCTTGCGGACAGAGCCAGCTAAGGCAGGGCTACCCTCAAAAAAAAAATAACATGAAATCGAGTAAATCGATTTACTTTTAAAATCGTGCGACTGCCTAGTAGGTTTACAGCCAGTTTCTAGAAGGTTATTCAAATGTCAAATCAGTTGACAAAGCGATTAATTTAACACACTGGTCAATTCAAATCGGGGTGCACGAACGCTAATTAGATAATAATTTACTAATCATTGACCATCTTACGATTGTCATTCTTTCAGTTCAGTCATTCACTCCTAAACTTCAATAAATCCATCCAAGGGCGAGTCAGACTCGCACTAAGGGTTCCGAACCATATTTTTTAAAATTTTATTTTTTATTACTTAAGTAAAAATATACTTACAATTAAGTATTTTGTGAATATTTCAAGTGGTAACAGGTAGGCTGTTACCATTGTTACCATGTTACCATTTATTAATATCGACCAAAAATAGTAAAAAAGGCGTTTTAATGGGAGCCCGCCTTAAATATTTATTTTCAACGGACAGAAAGCGAAGTATTAATAATAGGGTCCCGTTTTTACCCTTTGGGTACGGAACCCTAAAAATGACACTTGTGGCATAAGAATAAGTAAATAGTAGTAAGTAAGAGTAGAAGGGAAACGCGCTCAAGGTCAAGATATTAGCCTACACTATTTTCCACGTTAAACGGGCATATCGGTCGGGCTGCCACAGCCGGCGACACTGCACGCGGTTTTTAATGATCATTCATTTATGTTTACGGATCGCGGCACGCGGTGGCGGCCGCAAGTATTAGTTTAAATTATAGTTATGTTGTCCGAGAGCCCGGTGCGATTTTGAGTTGAGTTGAGTATCATGAATTACCTCGAGGTTTTTTTTATGATGCATTCTTTATGTGCTCTCGTTTAATAAATAATTCAAACTGACGTGTACCTTTGTGAAATAATAGGTACCAACCCAATACGTAGGTAACTAACCCAATTTTCTTTTTTTCAGAAGAAAAAAGTGGATTGAACTGATGGGTCGTACGTAACCTATATTGAATATACTTATATCCGAAATAGTTGGTGTGTTCTGAACATTATTACAAAATATAAATAGTGCATTCTAGTGCCCTGAGTAAAAAAAAACATGTCTGGACTCGATTAAAGAAGGGTCCCTTCTACCCAGTTATTATTTATGCTTATGCTTGTGGCGCGAATACTTGTTTATTTACGTTTGAAAAAATTCAAAATTGTAAATTAGATAGGTAATAATAGATTGTTTATTATGAAGAAAAAAACTATACCGAAATAAAAAAAATAACTTTAACTACTTTAGTAGGCAAGTAGGAACCTTTTTACATTGCTTTATTACCAATATTTTTTAATTCCTGTATTTCACCAAGTTTTTTTTATATTATTTATATGTTTCTAATATGCAGAAGCAAAACGAAGCATCCTAGAATATAAGAGGTAATTTAATTTATTTTTATTTAATGGTAAAACGATCCTTATGTTTAGTAATACATAACAAAACCGCTTAAGGAGTACCAACCTGTTGATTTTTTATATATATTCGATTTAGAACTTGGCAAAATACAGCACATTGTTGTAAAAATTTCAACTAATTAGAGCCAAATCACCGATTAGCTAATTATTGATTTGACAAGAGCTTGACCAAAGAATCATGCTTAATTATCGTTCCAGAAACCCATTTTGATATTTGACAAGAGTTTTGCTTCAATGAGTTGACAAGCTTGTTAAGTAATCACTGTCAAAATCTAAGTACGTAATCAACGTTCGAGAAACCCAAATGACACTTGAATAGAGATTTGAACATTGATTAGTAAATTATGAAGTTGACATGCGTTCCAGAAATCGGCCGTTAAAGTACTACCTGGTTAATTATATCTTCGAATGAAGTGACTCATATAATAGTGATCGAACTTCACTTTGCAAGTTCAATTGATCACCTATAATATATATCGAACTAAGAGGGAAAACAGGATCATCTTCATAATCATCTCCATAAAACTGGATTCAACTCAGAATAATAATTTGGAAAATCCTCACTGTCATATTGCAGCCAAAGTAATTAATTTTCTTTTATGACATTTGTCCATCAACAGTCTGTTGTCCTTCAATCCAAGCTTCTATGGACTGGCCGCCGATAGAGAAAAGAGAGCGGATAGGTACATAATCAAGAAGTTGTCATTACTGTTGACTATGAAATTCACGTTATCTCAAGGAAGGCTCGCAAGTACTAAATAGAATTGAGTTCTAGAAATGCAGCGATCTGCGACATATAGAACATTTAGTAATGTATTATTGTTAACCTATTTTTTATTTGAGTCTCATAACCCACTGCATTCGAAATAGTGAGACGGACGGATTAATGGATTCGGATGAACACAATACATAATATATACACCATGACTCGGACTAGAACATATGGCTAATTTTTACCCCCAGGATAATCATATCTATTCAATTTGTTTCTCTGCAGGGAAGACAAGTTAATAAAGGAAAAGATCATTCCTGTCAAGTCAGTTATGCCAAAAACCAAATCGACGAAGCGATAAATAAAATGAAGAAACAAGCTTCTTCTACTGATACTCCAATTACGCAAATATATGGAAAAGAAAAGAAGAAATTGGAAGATAAAGGTATACATTTCGTACTTCCGGTGCCACCCCTTAAAAATATACAAACTGCTTTGTATACAAGTCGCAAAAGGACAAATTTCAAGAATGTAGAGTCTGTGGAAATACCAGAACAGTTATCGAGTTATCTTTTAGCAGAATACCTAAATGGAAGTTGTCGTATTTCTGTTTTTTGCTCGAATGAAGGCAGAAAGCTTTTAGGAGAAGCTGAGGAGTTCTTCGTCGATGGAACTTTTCAGAGTTGTCCTCAACCGTTTGAGCAACTAGGTATTTACAATTCACGGAGACCTTGGTGCTTCGTCATCAGAAACGAAAGTAGTCATGTCTGATAAAAAGCAAGAGTCGTATGCTGCTCTTTTCGCTATGATAAAATCACAAATACCTGATTGGACTACAAAAAAAATCCATTTGGACTTCGAAATCGCTATTGCCCAAGCTTTGATGAACATTTTCCCGGAAGTGATATTAAAAAAATGTTTTGCTCATTTATCGAAAGCCATTTGGAAAAATTCCAAAGTCAAACTTTAAATTAAGGAAAAAATAGAAAAAAGAATTGTCGGATTATGTAAGGGTTTAGCTCTACTACCTGAAAATCTCATAGAAAATGGTATTGATTATATCAAGAATGAAAGCACCAGTTCCCTAAAAATCCAGTCAGATAATCGATAATCCAGGAGGTGTCCAGGATGATGGAGAGCATCCAGGAGGTGTCCAGGATGATGGAGAGCATCCAGGAGGTGTCCAGGATGATGGAGAGCATCCAGGAGGTGTCCGGGATGATGGAGAGATGTCCGGGAGGTGTCCGGGAGGTGTCCGGGATGTGTCTGGGAGGTGTCCGGGATGTGTCCGGGAGGTGTCCGGGATGTATCCGGGATGTGTCCGGGAGGTGTCCGGGATGTGTCCGGGAGGTGTCCGGGATGTGTCCGGGAGGTGTCCGGGAGGTGTCCGGGATGTGTCCGGGATGTGTCCGGGAGGTGTCCGGGAGGTGTCCGGGATGTGTCCGGGATGTGTCCGGGATGTGTCCGGGATGTGTCCGGGATGTGTCCGGGAGGAGTCCGGGTGGTGTCCGGGAGGTGTCCGGGAGGTGTCCGGGATGATGGAGAGCATCCAGGAGGTGTCCAGGATGATGGAGAGCATCCAAGATGATGGAGAGCATCCAGGGTGATGGAGAGCATCCAGGATGATGGAGAGCATTCAGGATGATGGAGAGCATCCAGGATGATGGAGAGCATCCAGGAGGTGTCCGGGATGATGGAGAGCATCCAGGAGGTGTCCGGGATGATGGAGAGCATCCAGGAGGTGTCCAGGAGGTGTCCAGGAGGTGTCCATGATGATGGAGAGCATCCAGGAGGTGTCCAGGATGTGTCCAGGAGGTGTCCAGGATGATGGAGAGCATCCAGGAGGTGTCCAGGATGATGGAGAGCATCCAGGAGGTGTCCAGGAGGTGTCCTGGATGATGGAGAGCATCCAGGAGGTGTCCAGGATGATGGAGAGCTTCCAGGAGTAGTCCAGGAGGTGTCCAGGAGGTGTCCAGGAGGTGTCCAGGAGAAGTCCAGGAGTAGTCCAGGAGTAGTCCAGGAGTAGTCCAGGAGTAGTCCAGGAGGTGTCCAGGAGGTGTCCAGGAGGTGTCCAGGAGGTGTCCAGGAGGTGTCCAGGAGGAGGATGATGTAGAGCATCCAGGATGATGGAGAGCATCCAGGATGATGGAGAGCATCCAGGATGATGGAGAGCATCCAGGATGATGGAGAGCATCCAGGATGATGGAGAGCATCCAGGAGGTGTCCAGGATGATGGAGAGCATCCAGGTGTCCAGGATGATGGAGAGCATCCAGGAGGTGTCCAGGATGATGGAGAGCATCCAGGAGGTGTCCAGGATGATGGAGAGCATCCAGGAGGTGTCCAGGAGGTGTCCAGGAGGTGTCCAGGAGGTGTCCAGGAGGTGTCCAGGAGGTGTCCAGGATGATGGAGAGCATCCAGGAGGTGTCCAGGATGATGGAGCATCCAGGAGGTGTCCAGGATGATGGAGAGCATCCAGGAGGTGTCCAGGATGATGGAGAGCTTTTAGGAGAAGCTGAGGAGTTCTTCGTCGATGGAACTTTTCAGAGTTGTCCTCAACAGTTTGAGCAACTATTTACAATTCACGGAGACCTTGGTGCTTCGTCATCAGAAACGAAAGTAGTACCACTTGTTTATGCCCTCATGTCTGATAAAAAGCAAGAGTCGTATGCTGCTCTTTTCGCTATGATAAAATCACAAATACCTGATTGGACTCCAAAAAAAATCCATTTGGACTTCGAAATCGCTATTGCCAATGCTATGATGAACATTTTCCCGGAAGTGACATTAAAAAAATGTTTTGCTCATTTATCAAAAGCCATTTGGAAAAATTCCAAAGTCAAACTTAAAATTAAGGAAAAAATAGAAAAAAGAATTGTCGGATTATGTAAGGGTTTAGCTCTACTACCTGAAAATCTCATAGAAAATGGTATTGATTATATCAAGAATGAAGGCACCAGTTCCCTAAAAATTACAAAATTTTTGAAATATATGGAAAGAACATGGTGGAAGAACAAAGATTACAAATCTTCATGGTGCGTATATGGTGAACGTCACCGTACAAATTTTAATAATGTCGTTGAAAGCTGGCACTCTCAACTAAACAAGAATGTTAAAAAGCGTTCACCAGTTTCGATCCTGCGGTTGATAAATGCAATAATAGATATGGAAAGCGAAAGAACAAGTGATGCATCACGACGTCAATAAGAAGAATTAGATCTTGATGATTTCATATTAAAATGCCAGTTACAATTAATTCACGGTGATATAACAGTAGGCCATTTTTTAGAAAAACTCAGATAGGACTGGCCACATTTTTTTTTAATATACAGGGTGTATAAATTATTGGTTGTTTCTATTTATAGTATATAATAGGAAAGACAGAAATAGGTCTCCCTCGTGGTCCTACTAATAGGAGAAAATAGTAGGTCCATGAAAAAACGGCTCCAATTATACCTACATAGGGACAGACAGACAGACAGCAGGAAGCGACTTTGTTCTATACTATGTAGTGACTTAAGATACCTACTTCATTTTGGATTACTTTCAGACTAATAAGTTTTCTTTAAAGAAAATTCACATTTTCTGTTCAGAGTCAGGAAGATTATACTAACGTAAAACCAAAATTATTTTTGATTCGAGCATATTTCCATCATGTTGTATAAGATACAGTCACAATATAATATTGCCATCAACTAAGAAGTCGATTCAAATTTAGAACTACCTTCTATCAGGGAAAAGCGTGATTTCGTCCGACCACCAAGACCAACCCTTAAAGAAGAATCCATAGAGATTTTCCTTTCTCTGAAAATGTTCTCCTGCAGGGCTAAGGGTGCCTGTCCATTGGAGCGGAGCGAGCTGGCTGAAATCTCCGCTCCGGTTTTTCATGCAATCCTATTGGTTAATATTTTCTAGTTTCTCCGCTCCGCCGGCTCGCTCCGCTCCAATGGACAGGCACCCTTAGCCCTGCAGGAGAACATTTTCAGAGAATGGAAAATCTCTATGGATTCTTCTCTAAGGGTTGGTCTTGGTACGTTATTCAGGGTCCTAACTATAGTTAGGACCCTGAATGACGTGTACTGTAATACCCCTTTAAATAGACTTTCCGCCACCGAGTCATCGATCGAAATCTGACGCAGGTTCGCGCGAAATTCAAATATTTAAACAGTTTTTAATATTTTACGCGTTCTACACAAAATATAAATAATGGAAAAGTAATTTCCCGTAATTATAGTCTAAGATCCGAACCTATATCGACATTCACCAGGTTGATAATAGAATAAAACTTATTTTATAATCAATTTTGTACCTATATTGGAAAATATATTAAAAATGGGTTGACAAAAAAAAATCAGATAACAGAATATTTTGGATAAAGAGACGAAGACTCTTGAATTTACTAAAATCCGCTAAAATATTTGAATTTCGCGCGAATCTGCGTCAGACTCCGAATCAATGACTCGGTAGCGGAGAGTCTGAATAGCCCTGCTGTAATGGGTTTGATCCACTGACCTGTATTTATACCATACTAGCGACCCGCCCCGGCTTCGCACGGTTATATTATACGTATAAACCTTCCTCTTGAATCACTCTATCTATTAAAAAAACCGCATCAAAATCCGTTGCGTAGTTTTAAAGATTTAAGCGTTCAAAGGGACACAATGACATATAGACAGTGTAGTGATATATACAGGTCAGTGGTTTGATCACATAGTTCCTATGCCGTTTTGTTGGCACACCTGTCTGTTAACAGTATCGAGTAGGGTTTGGGAATTCCCGACCATTTCAAAGTCCCGGGAATTCCCGGGACCTAACTGTTTTCACCAAAAAAGTTATTTTTTGTTTATGTTTTAGCGGAGTCAGTCTTTTTTGCATAATATTTTTTGAATATCCAAAATTGTTGTAAAAGAAATACCACCTAATAAATGAAATTGACGACTAGTCGTCTCAACTGACACCGACACTATCATAATCCGAATATCACAGAACAAAGGCAAAACACAAAGGCGTTTATTGTGTTGTATACTTATTCATTTAACTAGCCGGCGCCTATGACGCTCCTTATATGTATATTATTTGAAAATAATAATTATAACACAAAAATTTCGACAATTTTGTTTCGTCTCGACCCAAAACCCGGGACCCGAGACAACTAAAATTACGAAAAGTCCCGGGACCCAAACCCTAAGACGTTATGACAACATATTTTCTCTACTGCCAACACGACGGCATAGGAGCCGAAACGTAGAATCTTCTATAACCCTTGGATTGGTTTATTCTTGTTGACGTAGTCAGTCATACAATACGATAATGTCACCTTATAAACAATTTTTATAACTTATGAACCTTACAGAATTACATTCTTTGTTAGTTTAGATTTTGCAAAATGTTATAGCCATACATATCCATTTGTAAATTTCAAAAATGGTTAAAATCATATTACTCTCTCGATATTACCAAAACCTGAATTTCAAATACAGCCCAAGATCTCTCATCAAACCAGTGAACATCCAACGAAATAGATTCGATTTCCTCAATCAATTGCGAGCGTACGCTGAAAAAAAACTAGGCGGTGATCCAAAATCTAAAAAGGGGGGGACCAAAAAACCAGCTTTGAAGATGCCAGGGTTTGTTCGTCCTGAGACGCTGAATGAAGAAGTCTTCTATTCACAGAAGAGTAAAGCTCAGTTGGAACAGATAAAGAGGAAACCAGAATCTGTCCAAGCGCCTGATAAAAAAGAAAAATAATCATAAAGTTAGAATGTTTATTTCTCATAGGCGCTTTATGAATTGTTCTAAAATGACCTTTGAACCAACTAAGGAGGAGCGGCAGTAGCTTCTTTCTGTATTATTTTAACACCACTGCTGTTCCCATGGCCAGCGTGTTAATTGTGAAATTACTCTTTAACCATAAGCGCCAATATTGGCGTTATATGTCCAGAAGTGGGCTAGTATAGGTTCATATGATTGATGGTATTTGACAGTATCTACCATATCAGCATTAAATTTTATAAATTTCATCTATCGATAATCACTTTCAGGTTTAAAGAAACGTATCAACTTGGAATTACTGAGGTCTACACTGCCGTGCAGGCCCTAAAACGCAGTATGAGAAAAAAAGCGATTTCGAGAAAACCGCAAAAAACATTTTGACGCTGCATTTTTTATATTTCTACATTTGTATTATAGATTTTTTATTGCCACAAGGACTTAGTGACATGAAATCTAAAATTTTCAATTTATAAAAATAAATTTACTCTATTTAATTCAAAATAAAAAAGAATCATAGCAGTTACTGCACGGAAAATGGTACACATATACAGATTAAAATGAAGTAAAAATACCTGATACTGCAAAACCTATTGATTTATTTGCTTCTTTGCAGACTATTTTGCAGCATAGGTCTTTCTTTACTGCATTTTAATATGCCTCTTGAACTAATTGTACATGTAGTATGTCATAATTTTCAACAAATACAACAATAACAAATTTTCTAACTTGAAAATGCTAGGTAGGAATTTATAAAACAAACATATTTTTGTACGTACAAGAATAACATTTATCTTTCAATGATATCAGCTAACTCTAACTTAACTTTAAAGTGTTCTGAACACAGGACGTTTTGGCATGACCTTATACTCATACATATAACTTATCTATGTAATACTTATATAACAAATAGAAACATGAGATCTTACAAATGGCACATCTATTACCCAACTAAAAATAAATCACAAGAATTGTAAGGTACCTATCAAAATATCAATAAAATAAATAAAAAATACAAATTCGGTAATTAGTCAAAAAAAAAGATATCATTTTATTTTTTCTCTGTATCTTTAAAACTGGGTTATTGAGGTGTATTTTTTGCATGTTGTATTAAGTTTCATAATTTATTCTACAAATTTTCCAAAAACTGGGGGGTCTCTCTTTCCGTTGTCACGTTGTTCACCATTTAAATTAGGTACTTCCTGTCAAGTACAAAGATTAACAGGAATCATAACTGATTTAATCTAAATGGCAGAAAGTGTCTAATTTAAATGGTGAATAACATGACAACGGAAAGAGATACACCCCCAGTTTTTGGAGGATTTGTAGAATAAATTATGAAACTTAATACAACATGCAAAAAATACACCTCAATAACCCAGTTTTAAAGTTACAGAGAATAAATAAAATAAAAATCGTTTTTTTTTTGTCTTTTTCTAAAAAAATATTGTTTTTACTACGCTTATGTATCGTATTTGTATTTTTTATTTATTTTATTAGCTAGGTAAACTATCTAGCTTTCAAATGAGACTACTTCGAATGAAAGAAACGAAGAAAAAACCAGATTTATCGGGCTTGGGAAGTTTTTTTGATTTTATACAATTTGATTGACTGTATTCGCCTCCACGCACCGACGCGAACGTCTTTCTTCCGCAGTGTTTGACACGAGAGAGCGACAAATCCTGCCTAGAATGCAGTCAAGTATGATGTCGGCTGCAGTGAAACTTAGTATTGACCTTCAAGTTACTAATTATAATGTAGTAAGAGAGACTCATGCTGCTATTTAATTAGCATTTAGTTATTTTCAGCTGTAGAACAACACCGACCAATTCTGCAGTAAATAATGAACATACTGCAATTTAAATGGTAATATTTACGTTCAAAAGTGATATTACAAAGAGTAAAAGAAAGATGTTTTGATTTTGCTGCACTTTAGTTGGTTTTAACTACATGAACCTTCTTGACTAACACTAACTAAAATATCACATTCAGTACTTTACTGCGTTTTAGTACAAATGCTAATATTTTTTTTATGTGTAGTTTACAGATTTTTTGTGGTAATAAAGATATTTACTGCGTTTAACTTGGCAAATTGATGGGTTGTTATTGACGTAACGGCTATTACTGTATTTAAGTTAGTACCTATTTAAATACATTTAGGCATCCGATCTTGAGATACTGCATTCAAAAATTTGATTTTTCTGTGGTGTTAATTATCGAATCAAAAAATCGGTTAAATCACTGTGTTCCTTAAAGCGTGCCCGTTAAAACTCAATATTTAACTAAAAAACGTTATAAAAGCTGTTACTGCGTTTTAAGGCCTGCACGGCAGTACAATTAGGTGGCAGCAAGCGGAACAAAAATAGAAGAAAAGAACCTAACAAAATATCTACAACAAAAGTTATGAAAGTAAACGTAAAGCGCAATAAAATGTTTTGTTTATTTTGTTAGGAAGATCGCCTAAAGTGGAGGCACATGTGGTAAACTTCAACTGCTTGTTTTATGGCTCCGTACATGAGTTTATGGGAGTGTTTTGATGAGGCTGGGGCTATTGGGATCTACCTGATTAATTCCAGGGTTTGTTCAGAAATTTGTTCTCTAAAAGGCAGATTGTTGTAAGGACAGATTCTCAAATCGACAAATACAGGTGCAAACATTGTTTTCCGGGTTGTTTTCAATCAGAAAACAGAAATAATTAGGTAGGTACCTATCTTTATTTATTTATTTGAAAATTGCACCAACGCAGTTTACACCAAAACATGTATTGTAAACCTTATATTAAAAATAATATATCTAAGTGCCACCACAATTACAGGTGCAAATCGAAAATCTTTTACAACAGTGCCGTATAGACCACTAAATTTAATTGCAAGAGAAAAAAAACTAAAATATTAAAGTTCATTAAACATACTGAATAAAGAAAAATCACAAAAAAAAACATTTATAAATTTACAATTAATTGAAAGAGAAAGAATAAATTGATTAAAATTAAATAAATAATAAGAATTAAAAAAAAGTGTTACACACCGTATACATGCAATTACAATTAATTGAGTAAATTTACAATTAATAATATATAATAATATATAATAAAAGAAAAAAAAATGATTCATGAAAATTGATTAAAATTTTAAAAATAATAGGAATTAAAAAATCTTTATTTCTTTAGGCTTACAAAAAAAGCGCACAAACATGTCCAGTCCAAATAATAAAAAATTATTTGTAGGGCAGCTGGCGAAGGTCTGTATGCTACACAGAAGGTTCCAGGTTCGATTCCCGACTCGGGACAAATCTTTGGATGTCTCCAAATATTTGTTGGTGTTCTGGGTGTTTCAATAAAAAATAAAATTCAATGTGAATTACTGAGCATTGTTTTATAACAGATTCGGTTAACATTAGGTAGGTATTTGAACTAATACAGTACATAAATGATTTTAGCCTAAAGGCATCACAACTGGATATTTCCTTTTAGATCTGTTGGTTCCACGCCATTTAAGTTCCACATGACTTATTTTAGTTAAAACTAGTGGCGCCCCGCGGCTTTATTCGCATGGAAATTTAACTGTCAAATTTCAGAAATTTATTGCACGCACACCTCCGGGTATTTTAGTGAAAATAAAAAATATGTGAGTAATAATTTACTTTGTAGTTTATATACACCGAGTTTTGAGTGAATCAAATCAAGAAATAATAATTTTCCATAAAAACTTTACCACCCCATTTAACCGATTCAGATGTAAAAATTTAAAATTTTAATATCGTATGTGTTAATTTAGGTCCTAAACTATCTACATACCAAATTTGATTAAAATATCTTAAGTAGTTAGAGCCAGTCCACACGGCGCGTTGCGTCAGCGTTGCGTCGACGCAGCGCTACCGTTGCGTTGTTTTACATACAAATAACCAAGGTGTTCACACGGCGCGCTGCGTCGTCGCAACGCACACATGACGGACAGCAGCCCCCGAGACGGAGCGGGAGAGGGTGTGCGTCGCCGCTGCGCCGACGACGGAACAAGACTGCATCGTAGTAACGCTGCGATGGCGCAGCGCCTGTGTGGCCCGCTATGCGTCAAAATATTGGGTAGGTCCCATTTGTTCTATGGAACATGACGTCATAGTACAAAATGACACATTTTCGTCCCTATTTTTTCCATGGAACTACATACTACCTTTTCACCCGAGTTTCATGTCATAGAACAAAATGAGAATCAGTTTTTCCCAAAACCTTCCATGATGAGATAAATAAGACGTGAATGACATTTACGTTTATTTCCATTACGATAAACAAAGATCCAATCCAATCATTGTAAACAAACAACTATAAGTAAGTGAGAACCCGGCGACTGCAGCTCTCTCAAAATCCGTTTTGGTGCGTTACGGCATTATAATTTTTTTGTTAGTGAGTAAACATCAAGAAGTTTATATACCTATGTACTTAGTTTGTTCTATGGAACAATTTGAGACAAAAATTACAATCTGTTCTATAGTACAAATAGGGACAATAGTTTCTCAAATTGTTCTATTACGTCATGTTCCATAGAACAAATGGGACCTACCCAAAATATTTGCGTTGCGACGACGCAACGCAACGCAACGCGCCGTGTGGACTGGCTCTTACGGTGATTACTTATAACAAACATTCACTAAGATTTCCCCATTTATTATCATAGTAAGAATACATTTTGATGTGGAAATTTAGAACCAACCAAAACTTTTCTTTGTTCAATTGGTTGGATGGACCAAGCGAAAGTGTGTCATGGTTTGGCTATCAGTAAATAAAAAATCGAACTGTTAGCGAGCAGAAATATATAAAACTTTACATTGTAACTAATGAAACGACTAACTTTATTCTTAAAATACACAACTAGTTTTGGCTACTTCACAGGTTTTACACTGTCATCAATTTTAAGAAGTGTCCTTGGAAATAAAATCATTTCATACAGTTACTAATGTTTCATCCTGGAATCAGCTTAAATTAAACCTTATCTAGCTTCAAGTTGCACAGTTCTATGGTTAGCATATTTAGCTTTTGGTTTATTTTCTTCTTCCTTTTTGTTTTCTGCTCGCCTCTTTTTTATCATTTGTTTCATTTGATCCAGTTTTGATTTGTTTACTTTGTGGAAAAATCCATGTTCGTTCGCTGCGTCCAGTCTGCCGACTCCGCCACCACTTGACTTTACTGGTCCTCCTCCTTTAGGAGTCTCAGGTGTCTTGGTTGCAAACCTTTTCGTATCTCCCCAAAGGAGCGTCTCTCCAGCGGAGCTAGTTATTCTTGTGACGGGAGTGACATTGCCCCAACTAACTTTGAGGTATTTGACACTCTCTACGCGTGGAAAATGAACTGATTGGCTGAAGCTTCTGCAGCCTGCGACTCTGTATCGTGTAGCTTCTATCTGGGGAGGGTAGGATGTGTTGATCTTCATTTTCCGCAGACCTCGACCTATTCTGTCTTGATGGCTGCTGCTTGATTTTCTTATGGGATTCAGCGCGGATGTCAGAAATTTTGCTGAACTTCCAATTGTGTAGGTGGCAGCCATTTTTATATTTTATGGAGCTTTTTTTTTTGGCCTGTTTTTGAGGGAACTTGATGATTAACCGTTCATTTTTATTGGTATTTGTTTTGAAAATAAAGCAAATGCGCTAAAACTATAGCAGCATTTGAGTGACATCAAAAACAACTGATAGTCGGTTGGATTTTTTTTTGAAATTTTGTTGCACCTATTTTTCATGGTCTTTACAAAAAGTATGCTAGAAAATAAATAATCTATGTGCTATCTCTCCACCAGACATTTTAAAACGTCGAGTGCCGGTGATCACAGATCTACAGAAGTACCTACCTAGTCATAGGATATTTAGCCAGTAATGTACAAGCTAGAAAATCATCATCATCATCCTCACGCTACCGAAGCCACAGGTGCCCACCTGTGGCTTCGGTAGCTTGGACTGGTCGAGTAAATTTCTCTATTCGATCCTATACCTACTTGCTTTCTTCCTGTCAGCCGGTCAATCCAGTTGCCCTTAGGTCAGGTTGGAAGCCATCAAGCCATCTGAGTTTCGGACCGCGCCTACGGAAATCCAGCTGGAAAGTAGGCTAAACTCGGTGGTCGAACAATTAGGGGTGAACGGCCTCGCACTGAACAGAGACAAGACCTGCTTCATCAACTTTAAGCTCAATGGTGGTAGACTAACCGCCCTCAAAGTCTACGCAGGAACGGGGCGAGAGCAGGTGCAAACGACTAAGCTGTTTCCAAATCGATTGTTCTCTCATATGGGACACCCGCATAAATGGTGTATGCTCAAAACTTGGACAGGCTTCTTTAGCATTGCGCAGGCTGCGCACTCCGTAACAATAAACACCAGCACAGGCTGGTGACGCCAACACACAGACTGCAGTAGTCGAAGAGATCGGTTTTGATCTCGGGCCCGGCAGAATTCCTCGAATTACCCGAACAGTAAAATTGCTCTCCCCCCAGTCAACGAATTAGCTAGTTGTAAGACCATTGCTCTTATGATTGCTGACCTATGATAGATGCCAATAAAGATATCGAGCAAAAAAGGGAAAAAAAATCGCATCATATAAACAGGAGTATAAGTAGGTAAAGTACCTTTTCGCAACGGCAACGAAACCAATAATTGGATTTGGTTGTTTGGAAATGGTCTTAGGTATTTCAAATCACTTAAGTTCAGTTTTTAATTGCTTTTATATTATTTTTTCGAACATTCCAATGAGAGTAGGTACAGTGAAACGGAGTATACTCTTGACAGCAAGATTCGAACCCGGGACCTTACCACTGTCATTGCTCATCATAAGTACTGATCGCAGAAAAAATACTTATGGTTATTACTTACCACATATTATAAACTAGCGACCCGCCCCGGCTTCGCACGGTTTTATTATACGAATACCTT
Source organism: Eupithecia centaureata (assembly GCA_944547425.1). Lineage (NCBI taxonomy): Eukaryota > Metazoa > Arthropoda > Insecta > Lepidoptera > Geometridae > Eupithecia > Eupithecia centaureata. Next base: position 11,380,216 of record OX155678.1, on the reverse strand, counting down.
CCTATTGAATCATTCTATCTATTTAAAAAAACCGTATCGTAATCCGTTGCATAGTTTTAAAGATATAAGCATACATAGGAACATAGGGATATAGGGACAGAGAAATCGACTTTGTTTTATACTATGTAGTGATGATTTTCAAGTATTTATTTATTAATATATATACTAGCACGATTACATAAACCAATTACACTAGTTATCAACAAAAACAATTCATCCTTAAGATATACATAAAAATAATAAACACAAATAACATTAACATACTTATAACAATGAAAAAATAAATCGTTAATACATTTGAATAAACAAAAGACAATAAAATAAAAACCATTAACCCTTTCATTCATTTCCCTCGCAAAACCTCAGACACGCCAACATAATACTCTTAAGTATGGATAAATGTATGGAATTTTTGAACGGCAATACTAATATAAAGCTAGTTGATATTCAGTTTCCTTATTCAACGCGAATACATCCAACTTTTCACGCAATAATGAAACTTAGCAGAGCTTGGATTTTGGGTATTCGATTGTTGATATACTTAATACATAACATTAAATGCATAGACATTGTTACTAAGTATAGATAGAAAACTCCTAGAGTATGAAGACGCTGTGAGGACAAGGCGGCCTTTTCGTACTAAGTTTATTTAATTTTTTAATTAGATATAAGCTCTTTAAATGTATTTCTTGAGTACAAATAAAGTGTTCATTCATTCATTTATTCTTCCCGTGGCTTCGCACGGTGTATTTCTATGAAAACTCAAGGCTATTTCCAGCCCATGGGAACTGATTAATGTGATGAAAAGTAGCTTTATTTTATTCCACCTAAAACTACGTGTATTCAAAATTTCTGCGTGGATTGTTCAGCATTATTTAGTAACCAGGCACTGTTGTGATCGCCACCTCTGCAGCAATCCTATCACTTTTGAGGCTGTGTCCCCAGTAGGCAAACTGTGAGCGGCCGACTGAGTGAGCCGCAAATTTGTGGCGAACAGCTACAAACTCAGATCAGTTTGCGTGCGTATCGCAAGCACTGGAACCTGCGAGTCGCCGCTAACTGAGACAGTCGGCGCACGTGACGCTGCAAACTGCGTACAGTTGGCGCAAACTAGCAACCTGTGGACACTCAATTTAAAATATATGGAAGGGCGTACTGAACTGATATGCCGCAAACTCAGTCGGCTGCAAACTGTTTGCCGACTGGGGACACAGCCTTAATGTTCGATACACATCGATCACCTAGATCCCTAAAATAGGTAGCTGCCTCAGCAGGTCAGAATAACTAGGTAATTAGTACATACGTGACCGCGGAGGTAACGAGCGGTCACTAGGTCAGTCAGCAGACAGTGCATCTCTAGCAGCGATATCAACAGCACTCATTATCATCAACATCATTAGTCGTAGTTTTACGTATATAAGTTGAATATAACTTTTACCGACAAACTCGACTTTTACATCAACATCCCAGAATTAGCTAGCGATAGCTAATCCTTCACTTAAGGTATATTTTTATATTTTTAAATGAGCTGGGCCCGAACTTCACCATTACAATAGTATCATGTCAAAATGACAGTGGTAAACTCTTTTTGGTATTCTACTAGTAAAAACTATTTGAGTTTCATTCATAGCTGGAATTTACTACGTATAGGACTACCAATTTGACATTCTAATAATAAAAGTCTACTCAAGCACAAAAATAGTAGAATACCGAGAGAATACCAAATACAAGTTTTTGCATTTGGTATTCTCTCGTCATTTTAGCCATCATAATAATAAGACGCTATTGAGACCTTTGTTGTGAAATGAGTGGTATTGGCCCCTGTAATACTACTTGAAATAAATATTTTTATTTTATTAATGTATTGATAAGCTTACTTTTCTGCTATCTCTACATGCGCGCGCGCAGCTACGGGAGCTCAAGGAGCGCAGCACGGGGCCTCTCTGTTTGTAGAGATAATCTCTCTGTCTAACACACTGACACTCCTGATGTCTGATGTACTGCTTCCCAGTTGATTTGTTCATTTCTGTGGTACCACCAATTAAAGGATCATCATCATCCAGCATTATGCTATATTTTATATTACTAATTTTAGGAAAACTTACAGTTAGGCATAACATACATACATGCAAGAAGTATGTATATTATATTACTGAAGGCCAATCACAAGTATCCACTTTTAGGATACCTAATTTTACTCTCAAATTATAGACCATCAGAAACAACTTATAGATACCTAATTTAATTCTAAAATGATAGACCTTATAGACTATCAGCAACAGAATAACTGGCGACTGGCAAGCCGAGCATATCGCGCGTTTGACAAAAAATAAATACACGTGTGCACAATAAAGTTAGGACCCTTTTAATTAGGTATATTTATTATTACCTAACAGTTTAAATTTATTGGTAAGAGGGTGTCGTCTTGTTAGCTGATTGTTTTGTTTATATGTTTACACTTAGAATGAAGCTGTTCCAAGAGTAGAGTGTTTTTTATGGCCCCACTGATTACGAAAATGCAAAAATGCGAAAAAATGGAACTTGGCGCTGGGACTCCCTATGTATAACTGCATCCAAATAATGCTGGTCAATTCACATATGTAGCATCATCTAGCTCCAAGCTAAGCAGAGCTTGTGTTGTGGATATTCTATAAATCTAGGAGGAACTGAGTTTATCTATCAATAAATAAATATAAATAAAAACCTACGTACCACACAAGAAAAGGCTCTACCGAGCACAATCAAACGGCGGTACAAAGCAATACGTCAATAACACCGCGCTCTTTGACGCTCGCCGCCACACCGCTACTGAAAAGAAAGTATCGCTGTATTCATTACAAGATCCTCAATTGATAATTAGCTGTATTTATAAAGTGTATGAAAGAATTTGATTCTTTAGAGAAGTGTCGGTGTTGTAAGAACATATCAGTTTCGATTTCGTTGCGAAAACATGGAATGGACTCAGGATGACTCTTACTAAGGCGAAAGATGCCGTTTGTAAGTTAAGAGCCTTACTGGCAGTAACTTAGCTAATTATCAATTGAGGATATTTTAATGAATACAGTGATAGTTTATTTTCAGTAAAGTAGCAGGTTTTTAACTAATCGCTTTTTTACTAAATATTACGTCATGTAATAGTCAAATTAGACTAAAAAAATAGGGGTGAGGTTACAAAAATTTCGATTTGGCTGAATATAAGGAAATGTGAAAAGTCCTCATCGATCCGGCTCGTGCAAAAAAAATTACTCGGGGTCGAAGGTCACAAAAACGAGTTTTTCGCGATTTTCAGCAAAACCAATCCTACCAATATTCAGCCAAGTCGGAAGTTTTGGGACCTTGGATGTCTAAATTGACCGGACTATACTGTCGTCATGTTTGTTAGATAATTAATAAATTGTTGTAAATAAAAAAAAAATTCTATCTGTGTACTTATATCCTCACTTATATTTTAGAAGCTCATCAGGGGAAGCCTGTGTTCAGCAGTGAACTAATTTAGGATGATGATGACTATAATTTAAAAGCTAATTTTGCTGTGTAAAAAATATATACTTACGTTTTTGTTCAGTTATCTAGTACCTACCTACCTATAACACTATGGCTGAAATTCGCATAGGAGGAAATTATCAATTATCTACATATATATACAAATAACAGTTATAAACTAATACAACTATACCTACATATTTGATACCGTACAGAAACCTGAGTAAAGTCAAATAATGTATAACCAGAACCAATTAATTCTAAATTGTACAATATTGGTCTAATTTAAGTTTTTTAAACTTACGCGATCAGAACACATTGTTATAAATAATTATGTACGGGTATTTATCGCGTTTATTGGTCTAATTTATATCTGCGCTGAAGTCATTCGCAGCAACTGCAACAGTTGCATAGATTTGATAGCGATATTGATAATCAAATAATACAATCATTATTTTTTCGTATTGAATTTCGCTGCAAATTTACATCGAAAAAGCCGCATGCGGCTCGCGAGCCGCAAGTTGCCGCCTCTGCTCTATGTTACTGTGAGTTGAAAAAGAAAGTCAAATACCTTCAGAAATACTATCTCAAAAACAGATAAAGATTCGACAAAAAGTTGTATTTGCAATGCCGAAATGCAACAGAATCAGTTCGTCTCGTCTTGGGAGGTTTCGGCACTTTGTTAGGATAATCCTTATTGCGCTGGGGCCCGCTACTATTGTGGTTGACGGTACTATCTGATACCGAATACACTCCTTTTTACGGTTGGCTGATTAAAAGCATATGGCTTACTAGTTTTACTATATAATATAGTTTTATTATACTTACGTAGGTTATACACGTGGGTTGACATTGCGTTTTTAGTAAGTAAAATTGACTGCATCATCTACATTTTAGACTTAAGGCCCAAACTATTACTTAAAAGATTTTTCTTTTTCCGAAAATTTCCAAATTTCGCACGTTTAGTTTGTTAAACCAATCATATGCTTTTTTTAATGCATCTGTTGTAGTAGTTTTATTTTGTCTAGTTTAGGAGGAGATACGAAGTTCCCTTTGGTGGCCACCAAATTCTGTCTTCGTATCTCTTCCTAAAATGAATTGTGGAAATTCCTTTGTTTTGTGGAATAATATGCTAAATTAGTGGTGGTGCTAATTTAGCTCCTTTTTACGACTTTTCAATCTCTTTAAAACAATATGTATCTAATTAGTATTATTTATTAAGTATATTCGTTATCTAGTACTTATAACACAAGCTCCGCTAAGCTTGAGTCTCGATCATGCTGTGTGAATTATCCGGCATTAAATTTAGAGTACCTACCTATTTATTTGCATTTACACACCTTAGCATACATTATATACCTAGGAGCGCTAAGTACCTAGGTGTGTACGTCTTCTAAAGAGATTTTACAATAATCTCAAAACCTTTCAATTTCAAACGCACCACTGACCACTTCAAATCGGCGCCGTTGTTTTTTTTAATAATCGCGGCTAAAGCACTTCGGCATTCCGCCCAAAAACTCACTACAGCAAGGCGACTAAGCCGAAAGAAGATCTGTAGATTCAAGAAGCTTGAGGATTTTGCAATGAGGATTAAATATACACAATTACAACATGTAATGGATATGCAGTAGAGCATAAATAGCGCTGTTTGGTGTTCTGCCGACACCTTCTTTAGTGAGTGCTTTGTAATAAAATGACCGTAGAGAAATATCTCGATGCTGTCATTAGAATGACCAATAGCAAGCCGAGTGTTTTTATTGTTTTTTTTTGGAAGCAAGTGGTAGCTTACCACTTGTTATTCTTCTATCTGCCGACAAGCTGACACAAGCGGCCTTTAACTGTTTGTTGTTTAATTTTCGCGTCTAAATATTTATTTTTAGTGCATAGTTTATATTTAGATGTTTTTTATTAGTATTTTTTCATTGTTTGATTCTTTCTAGTACAATAATGTGCCCATTCATTCATTTAGGTGTTTGAAAAAATAAATCTCCCCTATAACTTATCTCCATTCTTACCGACATCAACATTTTAAATAATTATATATGTTGATGTCGATAGGAAGGTACTGTCTGTCACAAAGTTATTAAAAGTCTGAGAATCAGATTATACTTATCAAGAAATCAGGTTCCTCATATAATTACACTATTTTTAATTTAAAATCCAACGTATCATGGTAGCTTCTATTTTTCGCTCCACCGCATCTTGACATGTGCTGGTACTAACTACAAAGTCTGCTTTAATCAAACAAGTTTAGACTTTATTATGAATGAGTAAAGATAGAAAATAAAAAAACTGGCAACTGAAATGATTCATGGACGTTTGATCTCAAAGGTCAACGAGCTTTATATCCAGTTGATGCAATAAGATTTTCTGAAAAAAATGTGAGGATTTTTAAAATAATTAATAATTTGACTACCTCAGTGGCGCATTGGGTGTGAGTCCGCCTGCGACGCAAGAGGGGTTCGATTCCCGCCTCGGAAAAAATTTTGTATACGTTCTGCAGAAATTTGTTCCGTTGGTATGGGTGTTTTCTATGTAAAATAAAAATATCGATTTGTATAAAATTTATTAAATATATCAGTTGTTTTGTGCGTTTTAAAATAATTGAGGTTTATAAAATTAATGGTTATTTTTTATTTTGGTTTTTAGCACTTAAGTCATTTATCATGATCTCGCAAGAACTGTGAATAGAATTTCCTTTACCTTGTGCAAAAAAACTGCCGAAATATCGGAACACTAAAAAAACATGTCATACATCTAGAAGAGGATAATTACCAAGACTTGATTTGTTTCATTGTTCCGAGATTTCGGCATAGTTATAACTGCAGGTGAACTAATTCCCTAGTTATTGTGCACTAATTTAAATAACATCCTATATAAAAATGAATAATTTAACAATGCCAATAGAGATAGTAAAATTAATTGAATTACAATTTGACCTCTGCTACCGACCGTTGGTGGCAGCATGGGATTAGCTCGATGAAGTTGTGTGGTCACACACCTCACACGAACATGGATCTAGTTTGTCTGGTTTACTGGAAATGCAAGGTTTTATGCTACTTTTGATTTTTCGATTCTGTGCTACTCTTAACTTATTAATATAGCTTCCTACACCATGATTTACAAACACATAAATGGACAAATTTCATAAGATAACCATTTACGGGAAATTTTCGTTTATTTTTTATATAAATTCTTCTGACGTTTCTACAGGGTTCACAGTATCATAAAAATATTACTTTCAATCTTAAACTAGCTGTCTTTCCTTTTTACCTTGTATAAGCTTTGTTATTAGAAAACAACAAAAAATACATTTAAGTATGTACAATTTCGTTCAATAGTTCTGAAGTTATGCGCGTACATACGTTTCGACAATTAAATTTAACTCTGGGTGTTTTCTATGTATAGTAAATATATCGATCTCTGTATATAATGTATTAAATATATCGGAAATCTAGTACCTACCCATAACACAAAATTAGAGAAGGTAGCTTACTTTTGGGCTAAGTGGTGCTGTGTGGATTGTCCAGCATTATTTATTATTCATATAATTTTTAGTAATATCTTGGCCATTCCATTATTTTAAGTCCACGTTCTGGTCTTACAACTGTCAGTGGAGAGGTGTCGATAGATCATTCATACATTTCATACTGACAGATGAGTTATGGGCGAACGATGACCCCTTTTGAACCATTACGACTTATCTGCCTTCTTTTATTGGCTAAAGTTCAATTACGTATAGCCACGAGCAACTTGTAAGAAGTAAAACTATAGAAATAGAATTTTAAGTAAAGCAGTGATACTTTCATCCTCTATGAGAAAACACTAGGTTTGGAACCTAAAAAACTGTTTTTTAGCAAACAAACTTATAAATAGATACATCTTCAATACGATAATTACGGCTTTGAATTCTGGGTTGGTGGTACAGTATCTAAAACTTTTATAAAACTAGCCTTTAGTACCTAGCCTTAGATAATTTGTAACAAGTTTCATAGCATTTACCACTAATAGGTACTTACTGTAAACCCTTACACAATATTTAAATAAGTCCAGTAAATTCCCGCTTTATCAAAAGAAATAAAAAGCATGCGCAAAATAATGCACCAAATAAGGTATTTTCCGAAAAAGAAGAAATCGATTTTTATTTTAGAACTCAATACGTGGAAAAAATCTTTTCAGAAAAAAAAGGCTTCCAGATATGAGCGAGGATGCATAGCGAGGAATGTGTTTTTAAAAACACACATCTATGGTCAAAACGCAGGTTGTGGTAGCGTAACATCCTTTGCAAAGTCTACGCCATATACCTAATTTTAAAATACAACGACTTATTTTCATTAAGTCTTGTCCAACATTTTTTGACGCTATCTGCAATGTCTATGTAGGCGACAAAATTTACAATTAAAAAAAAAACTGAGAAAAGTGGTAAAAAACAAAATCTCCCCCAAAGTTCTGTTACTTTTTAGACCTCAAACAATAATTCCCAAAAAACACCAAACGATATTCGAAGAAGATTTACCCGATGACATAAAATTTCTAAGTTAATAAACTCACAACAACAACAAAGAAAAACAAGGAGTCCCAAGTACGGATTACCATAATGATATTTCTTTGTTATTAAACCACTAAAGCTTAGAAAATCATATTTCTATATCTTTATCACAATAGGTTTGTATTGATCTTAACAAGTCAATTGACGGGCTATTTTTTGCAGTACTAAATTAATTTTTGCCCAATAATGACGGGATGGGCTACTGGGCGGTCGGTTGCAAAAACCCGTGGTTGTCGACTGTTATGATGGCAGGTTGACAGACTATTTGATGCATCAAGATACACCCCACTGTGAAATCTTTGAAGGCATTCTTTCTATTTTTACGAATGTCAAAAGTAGGCTGGATTATGTTGACAGTGAAAAAATAATCATTCCAAAAGTCGAGGTATTTTACTAACTGGTTGGTACGTAGACTTGATATTCTTTGTATAATAAATATACGAGGACCTGCAAACGATGATAAATAATTAGTTAATAGTAACAGTTAATATAAAAATAATGATATATAAACAATACTGGACAATCTACACAGTGTCATCTGTCTAGCCCCAAGCTAAGCAGAGCTTGTGTTATGGATAGGTCCTAGACAACTGATATCACTACATAATAAAAAAAGTCGCTTTTTCTGTCCCTATATCCCTATGTCCTTATGTCCCTTTGAATGCTTAAATCTTTAAAACTACGCAACGGATTTTGAAAGGGTTTTTTTTAATAGATAGAGTGATTCAAGAGGAAGGTTTACATGTTTAATAAAACCGTGCGAAGCCGGGGCGGTTCGCTAGTACCTAATAAAATAGATTTTAATATACCAAATAAACGATAAGATATAAACCAAATTCATTAAAATTTCAACGAGTTAATTAAGCTACTGTTGCGCTTTTATTTTCACCTATTTATTTAACACGGTCTTATACCACAATATGACATGACCATAGACAATGATACTTGGCCTGCGATCGTCTGTGGTAAATGAAGCGTGTGTGAGTAAATGGGTTGTTCGCTTGGGCGAGGCGGCGGCGACTCGAGCCAGTCTCGAGGTGACAATGTCTCTATCTCTGGCGGTTGTCAAACTTTATCTCGAGTCTGTAGGTGAAGTATATACTTCACTGCATAGTATAAAACAAAGTCGGTTTCTCTGTCACTTTGTCCCTTTGTCCCTATATCCCTATGTCCCTTTGAATACACAAGGCTTCGCCGGTGTAGAATTTTATCTATTTTGCCCTGACTGTTTTATTATTATGCTATTCGAGACGGAGGCAAATCCAATAAATCAAGGATTATAAAAATCGGTTCAGCCTTTCTTATTTGCCAACTTTTTTCTAAGAAGTAATTTGTGAATTTACTCAGACATTATATGATGACTGAGTGAGTATGTTTTCATAATAATAAATATATCAATAAAAAATTATAAGGAACGCCTTAAAGTTTGAGAATCAGTGGTGGTCGCGGGCGGTCGCACGACACTCCTGTCTCTAATTTATCGACACACGACAATTATTCCGAATAATTACTCAACACACTCCGACGCACTCCGTAGCCGACCGGAAAATGTTCGGAAAAATGCTAAGCACGCAAAATTAGTTAAATATGCTCTAGATTTGTAACAGAAAATCAATGTAACACTTTTATAATGGTGGACAATTCACACAGTGTCATATAGCCAAGCTATGCAGTTATGGATACTAAAACGACAAAAAAAGTTTTTTTTCAGAAAAAGGTTACAGAGTAGGTACATATTTAGTGTAATTTCCTTGAATTAATTCATTTTATGTAACTTACTTTTATCAAAAGTAGAGCAGTGTATAATGTGTACACGTACTTCAGATAAACCTTTGAGATTAGAGCATAATGATACCTAACTCTTACTAAGTTTATACTTGTATGAAGATGTTAGGGCTCTTATTTCCGATTCATTAGGGTTGGATCTTTCAATGCATACGTATAGTATTTCAGTGGTACTTTATACTAATATAATATACTTAGTTTATAATACTCTAACAATGATTATAGTTTAGCGCATGACACACTGAGCTGTCCTAGACTAAAGTATCCACGTATATCGTCCACTATAACTAGTTATAACTAATTTAATACTATTTAATACAAACGAATTGCCCATATAATAAGAACTAATCAATAGCAGTCGCTCTGTCTAAATAATTCCGTCGTCGTTAAGTAAGTAAAGTCGTTTTTTTTACATTCATGGATTGTGGTTTTATGCAAATTTACGTTGTTATTAAATTTATTATATATAAACGGTGCAAGAAATGGAGAGTGGCGATGAGGCAATGCGGTTTTAGAGGATATTGGTTTATAAATCTTATTTTTCCGCCTCTTATTGACAACATCTATTTGTGGAGCTGCTGTGTGCTCTTTAAGGATTGTTTCCTTTATGAAAAGCTTTCTGACGGAAAGAAGATTACAGTCTTTAAACAGCTGAGTAGTTGAGTACCTATAAGGCTTACGAAAAGCTACCTTGAGAACAGCTCTGCGCGCGTTTCAATGAGAGTAGATGAGTTTTAGGTGATCCACCCCAGGACTTGATGCAGTACAATAGTAGAGTCTGAGAGAGCGCAAAGTATGGTTTTCTTAATTGATTTTCGCTGGCCGCGTAAATATCTAATACCCTTCAAAACCGCTATTAGTTTACGCACTCTACCTGTCATTGTATATATGTTAAGTGCTAGTCTAAGTTAATGCCTAGGTATTTCAAGGTCTTTTTCCTTTCGAGTACTGTGCATGTGCAGTTACACGTTCGAGAAGGTGTTTGCAGACACAATACAGAGTGGGCACGAATGTTATGTTCCTCCATGTTGGGCTGGCCTGGTTTTCTTAGGGAGAATGTTACATACTTGGTTTTATCTGAGTTCAAAGTAAGTTTTATTAACAACGAAAATTACAATCAAGGAATAGAAAAAATTATAACTAGTACCTACAATTGAAACCATTGAGCTAACTGCAGACGGTTGCAACGGTCTAAAGGCAATTGATCCATGTCATACCAGTCGTAAGCGTCCCCAAGACACTGACTGCATTACCACGCTGTATGGCAATGCTAATGGGCTGAGCCAGATACTCTCCAGCTCTCGGGTCACGCGTCGCTGAGTACATTTTGGTAGAGGCATTTTGCTAATAAGCCTTCTTCCCATATTGAAAGACTTTGTGCCAGCTCTCTGGAATAGCAGAACAGTGTCGTCTGCAAAGGTTATGAGTTTACCATTTTGTATTTCTAGGTCGTCTATTTGGTTCAAGTAGGTTAAGACTAAAGTTGGGCCGATTAAAGACCTCTGTGGTATACCATAGCTAATTGGCTGCTCAGTGCTAATAAGTTTGAAGCCTCGCCGTCGCTGGAGCCCTATATTATTCAGGGTTTATCACCAATTATCATCAAAAACTGGCTTAATTGTGATTTTCAACCATTGTCCGGTGATCAGAGAAAATCCTTCCGCCATGCCATGCCATAGACTATCCAAGTCCATTCATGACCATAGACTCATTCTCTCAATCACAAGAACCGGTCAAACTTCACATGTCAGTGTCATTATTTAGCACTATTGTTACCCTTGGATAAACGACAGCCTCTCAAGAAGTTGAAGAATAAAACCATACTTACTATATTCGAAGTCCAAGTGAGCCTTACACCCTAACGTAGACCTTGCAAAGGGTCTGCTATAGATTATTCACCTACCAAAACTAGGCTGTGTCTATAAGTTCTCTTATTTTGACACGTTGACTACCTTTATTATACTAAATAGATACATTTCACTAAAAGTGTGCAAAACAAATATGAAGATAATAGCAACTGAATAAATATCTGCATAGTCTGAGTCTACATATCGCCATCGAACAATCATTCAACAAGCATTCGTCCCCTGGCTAAATCTAACCTGCAACCTCCTTACTCACAGCCGCTACATCTTAGAGTTCATTTCACACATATTTATCCAGTGCATACTTACCTAATTGAAATTATAAATTTATTAATTACCAAATTTATTTCTTAATTCATTATTTCATAAAAGCTAAAATTCAAGATTCCTATCTCTCCCATCTCAAAATTCTGTTAAACATAAAACCAATTTTACTTGCGGCCATTTTAAATTTAACCTTCTCTGCACAGCCTTATTCCCACGCATTACGGTTCATGATTGATGAAAGTAGAATTTTGACAGCAAACGTCATGTGTCAAGTTGTCACGATCGGTCGACATTTTGACAATTTGGCTGTTGCCTGTAGAGCCGAGTGTCAGCGTGGTCTGAGGACCACCAGGCAGTGATCGCATCGATAAAGATAGTTTGTCATCATCATCATCAGCCTATATTAGTCCACTGCTGGACATAGGCCTCCCCTAATGAGCACCATAGCGCCCTGTCTTCAGCTTGTCGCATCCAGCATCTGCCAGCAATCCTTCGCAGATCGTGATTCCACCTGGCGGGAGGGCGTCCTACACTAGTTTGCCGAGTCGCAGTCTCCACTCAAGAACACGTTTACCCCAACGGTTGTCGGTTCTTTGCGCGATATGGCTGGCCCACTGCCACTTCAACTTGCTAATTCTTTAAGCTATGTCGATAACTTTAGTTCTCTGTCGGATGTATTCATTACGAATCCTATCCTTCAGAGAAACTCCGAGCATAGCTCTTTCCATTGCTCGCTGAGCGACTTTAGGTGGGAGCGACCGTGAGTGTCCACGTCTCAGCTCCGTAGGTCATTAGTAATGACCTACGGTGTGCGTCCATCAGTGCGTCCAACCCGTAATGACTCATTACAGGTAGGACGCACTGATTGAAAACTTTCGTTTTTAAACATTGCGGTATGGATGACAAGAAGACTCGACGTAGTTTTCCAAACGCTACCCAGTCCAGCTGAATACTCCTCTTGGCCTCGTTCTCAAATTTGTTTTCACATTTGATTTGTGATAAATATCATATTATATATATTTAAAACATAACACTCATTCTTGCACCGGCTTCATGTAGCTAGCTACAAATGAATTGGTACCTAACTAGTATTTATTAAGAACTAGAGACCCGCCCCGGCTTTGCACAGGTGTAGGTATTATACCTCTAAACCTCGCTCTTGAATCACTCTACATTTAAAAAAAAATGGAAATCTGTTTCTTGGTCTATAGATTTACATAGGAACAGACACAAGAAGCAGAAGGGAAACTTTGTTTTGTACTATGTAGTGATAGTGAAGAAAATTACAAGCAAAGTAAGAACAAATTAAAACTAGTATTATTACAATTGCAACAAATGAGAAACAATCAATTCAAAATCCAATTCAATAATAATTATTATGTGCATTATTTTATTCAATTATTACGTGCATGGTTACCTAGGTTTTTTTAACGGGCTGATTAAACTATCAGCCGGTGGCGGCTGCGTTGCCGAACCTAGTTATAGTGAATAGGTATTTGGAAATTTTCGATTCAAAACATTACTATTTTTTCTCAAATTCCCACTCCCACCTTAAATAGCTATCTTCAACAAACACCTTACTAAACCCTGTCTAACAAAGAGTTAAAACGACGCCGCCATCGGCACGTTATAAAAAACAAAATAAAGGAATAAAAAATAAAATAATCCGCCCCAAGTATCAAATAATAAACTTAGTAGCAAGTGAATTTTAGGGATCGGGTTGCGTTCTGTTTTCGGCGGTAAAAAAAGAAAGATCCTTTTTAGGGTTCATTTACGATGGATATAAACGATTTGAATGTAAAAGTACCTACCCATTATTGTTATAACGCATTGATCAAGGCGTTCTTTGCCTCATAAGCACATAGTAATCACGTCATTCACATTACATTTGACATCACTAAAAGTTATCTCTATATTTTTATTTCGTTTCTTGTGCAAAGGACATGTCGTAAGGTGTCAATTCAGAAGTTTTAAATTAGACACAGAACCTGAAAAATTTCCTTTTTTCAGTGAGTCAACAGTTATACATCGAATCGATATTTACATTTTAGAAGTATTCGAAGATCTATTAATAAATATTATTAATTAGTATAAAATGAATTAGTTTTTCTTTTACAATAATAACAAAGTCTCAAACATCTAAGCCGTCACCAGAAGGCAGAGTAGGTACCCAGAATGCTGGCAGCATTGCCACGTTGAATGGCAATACTTAATTTCTTGACCGAAATAGAAGCCAGTATTCTGGGTACCTCGTACTCTGCCTTCTGGTGACGGCTTAGATTTTTAAGAGTTTGTTATAATTGTAAATACTAGCTGTAATTAGTCATTTTGTTTTGTTGTAGTTACCAATTTTATTCTTGTAAGTGAATATTTTAAACAACCATATTAATCAATTCTATTTAATTTCAATCACGTAAGTATTATAATAAACGTTAGACACGGAACCTTTAGGCGAACGGTGAGCGACGCAATCCAGCTGGGTTTTTTACAATCGTTCGAATTTCAAACTTGACGGCTAACGTCAACGGCAGCGGGTATCCTATATGAAAATGATCGGATGTTTTTTTAAATAAATTTATTGAGTTACTAATCACAAGATAAAAGTATAAACAAAATAAGCATAAATAGTACTTAACTTAGTACTTACCTCGGTAGTTTTAAAGATTTTTATTCGATTACTTTTAAAGCTTAAAACTTTTTCTATATAAAGTAGGTTACATGAGCGGATTATTATACGTATTTTTGTCGGTCATGGTTTATTTGGGTTTCAAGTTCCTTGTCCTTGACTTACGAAATATGTAGGTAGGTACCTACCTAATGAAATGAACGTTAAATAAACCAACTCATAAAACGCTTTCATTTAATAATTATTCACTTATCGTCATCGAGTTCGAACGAAATACCCCACAACAGGTTATCAAGATAGCAGACCATTAAAAATTAAAAAGAAATAGTTCAATCTCATGCGATATCAAACCTTCTTGCAATGACATTAGGAATTAAAAACACTGGCCGGTAGATTTAAGATAAAGAAATAAAAGTAAAAGGCGGGCTGTTTGAATATGGAACGTCATGTCAAGTGAAACGTCAAATTGTGACAGTTTCCGCGCGGGCGCGTTGCGGTCGGGATCGATGCACTCGCCTTCTTGGAAGATTTGGTGTTGGGTAAATTATGGCTTGTTTCAAACTCAATTTGGTATGGAATTTGATTGCTCATCTCTTGTTACAGAAAAAAGAAATTAACTACCTACCTACCTACTCAGTATTTTAAACTTGTTTTATTAGTATAAATCACGTGGAAAAAGTTAAGTTAGTCAACTTCAATTTAGTAGGCCAAGCAAAGGGATTGGTTTCTGGTAGGTATATACAAAATGGAATACTTACCATCTTCATTAATTGCATACTTTATTGAAGTTGATGGAATAACTTTCGAATATTTTATGCACTTAATGACGTATTTTTTTATATTCTACACCAGACAAAAATGTGCTAGGCCTATTACTGATAAGTAGGTAGGTATTACCAATAATGCTTTAGAGCATTTAGGTTGCTTCGGTCCACGAACATAACAAGATAAAAACCTCCTTTTAGATTTCAAAACAGCTTAAACAGCTCAAAACTGACTTGACTCTACCAAAATCTCACCACACACTCAACTAAATGAATTTATATAAAATATGAGGCATTTTTAATTTTTATGAATACTTATCTACCCACATATTTCTCAAATATTTAAGTGGTATGTGGCTGCAGCCTCTGCACTAAAAGAACATGTGAAGTATTTTGTATAATATTCTCAATTAAAATATACTTGTATTCTAAGAACTTCATACAATTTTTTATTTTGGTAGGGACACAATTTATTCTATCTTACCTGTGACACAGATGGTATCTAGCATTGAATGCATATCTAAGAAATAATATATCATTTTTTTCCACTTGAGAGAAATAACAATCGATTATTATCGATTAGATCGCCTCAATAATCGATTTGACGATGAGGACATACGACTTATTGTTGGCAAATGGCGGAAGAATAATTATGTTATCAAAATCATTTGCTTACGGGTAACTAGGTTTCTTGTGGGAAAACTGGTCGGGAGTTGTTATGGAATTTCATTATGGTTTTACCTCAATTACCTGCCTTCCTGTATAAAAAGCCTACCAAAAGACAAATGCAGTCTAGTTTTTGAAAAAAAACGGTGAGATCACAAAATTACTAGGAAAAGGCAATGGCGAAAAACATAGACTATTGATAAAGTACCTATAGGTTGATAAACTCTGTGACACAAGGGGAAAAAGTCCATCTGCGACGTAAGTGGTTGCGGGTTCGATTACCACCTTTTCCTGTGTTTCTTGGATCTGCAGATATTTTTTCGGGTGTTCTGGATTCTTTCTAGGAATAGTAAAAAAGTACTTTTCTATGTGTAGAGCCTATAAGCCACTGCTCTACATCTTCTGAATTGTCTTATATACGCTTAAACCATAATAGGTAATGAAAGAAACTATTAAAGACTGAACAAACGCAATTTCAAGGGATAATAACTTAGAGAAAGAATTATGATACTTGTTTTTGATTGAGATCAAAAATGTGCTCTAATTTTAGAAGCATTCCTTCTTCATCCACTTCTGCTTTTTCGACTTTTCGCACGCGGTTGAGAGTGTAAAAAGAAGAGCGTACGAAGCCACAGGCAGAAGCCAGTGTAAATATAAAAGAAGCTCAGACTCGACGCCGTCAAGCAAGAGTAACATCAACAATAGGTATAAGCCTTAAGACACCGACTGCCGCACACCCGGCACAATACTACCTTCCCACACCCTGTTTAAATTGAAAATATGGAATAACTTTGTAAACATTCTAAGACTATACCAGGAAGAAAAGTCTTGAAACTTGAAAGAGGAGAATGTCGAAAAAGAAGGAATGCTGGTAAAATAAGAGCGTCTCAAAGTTTTTAAATCGCAAAAACGGCTGAAGGTTGCAATTTCCCTAAATAAAATTGGGAAATTTGCCCGTCTTGCAGTGACAGTACGACAGTCATTTCAAATAGTTATATAGCTAGTTTCCCACAGTGACTAAGTCGTGTAGACTCCATGGTATAAAAGTCTCTATAATGTGGAGTCTAAACGCCAAATTCACTGTTTGGTCTAACGCCAAAGTCACTCATGAAGTCTGCACTCCACAGTCACTGTAATGGAGTATTATAAAATAAAATAAATAAAATAATCTCAAAGTCACTATAATAAAGTTTACACGAAAAGTCACTATAATGGATTCTAATGCCAAAAAGACTGTAATAGAGACCGTTGGATATAGCCTGGCTGGTAGGGGCTACATTTCAGTGTACGAATATTGTAGGCAGCCGACACAAGTCGACAGTGTTTTGTCGACTTGTTGCCAGCCTGCCGACTTAGACTAGTCTCCAAAATACATAGTAGAATCTGCGGCTGAGACCTAGAGTGGAGACTAAGCCATGGCTGTGATGACTTGGGAGATTAATTATTGCCAATCACTTTTGGAGCCGTCCAATTGTTCCGTCAGTTTTCGCAAAACTCCTAATTTCCATTAAAAAACCTTTACGCGTCTTTGTTTAAGTCATCATCAACATATAAGTCTACTGCTGGTCAAAGGCCTCCTTTAATAATTTCTTTAAGTACCTACCTATCAATAAATCTGTGTTTTAAAGGATTACCTTAAAAAAAACCACATTAGTGGGGTTCATTTTTCTTCCTCATTTTCACGACACATTCCAGTCTATTGCTTTATTTTGTCTCTTTCTTACTAGCCCGATGCAAGTGAAGCATGAAAAGCAAGTGAAATAAATCTCATAGTGTATTAAAAATATCCGGCCAGGTGGGATGACGATCTGCGAAAGACTGCTGGCAGATGCTGGATGCGTCAAGCTGAAGACAGGGCGCTATGGCGCTCATTAGGGGAGGCCTATCCAGCAGTGGACTAATATAGGTTGATGATGATGATGATGATGATTAAAAATATTGCTCAAAATCATTCTTATCTTCAAAGTATCAAACCCTCTTTGCCACAATACAAACAGAAGCGATCCAGCGATGCGTGTTAACAACGTCACGGCGGCCGGTGAAGTGAACTATGAAAATAGGATTTATTTTCTCTAACTCCCTCCAGCCCCTCCCTTTTCAGGATTATGGAGATTATCAGGGATTGATATGCGAAGTATAATTAATTATTTTTAATTTTTATTAAGATTAGGGTAGAAAGTACTCGAAACTCTTATATCTTATAGGTAATGATAGGGTTTAGTGTCGAAAGTAATAGTAAGCCGTGGGCAGATACTAGTAAAAATATACGTATATCTATGTAAAGCATTGTATTAAGTATATCAGTCATCTATTAAGTAAAAATAACACAAGCTCTGCTTATCTTGAGGCTTGATGATGCTGTGTGGATTTTCCAGCATTATTTATTTATTAATGAATTCCCAACGGGTCCTCTAGATTTAATTAATTTACCTATACAATCAGTAAAAACAATAGGGTATTTCATTAGTTGAAAAAGCTATAATAATTTGACACATTCTTATTTGTTAAATTATAATGGTTTTTTAAAATACTGCCATATTAAACATAAAAATATCTGTATTATTGTTAAAAATCTTAAAAGCCTTGTCGGCATCAACTTTAATTTCCCATCAAACTAACAATAAAACACATGTTTACAAACCAAACACGAATTGTTATCAAACAATAGCGAAGATTAAAGAAAACAATTTTGTTGCGCAAACGCATAATCTTTACAAAGACGCCGAAGCCGAAATAATACCGAAGAGTTACCGAAAGATGCCGAAACGTTTAATGCACCGATGCCGACAGTGGTATTTAACATGAGGTATTGTTATCGATAGCTTTGCGGATAATATAAGTAACTAGTAAAAAATACATAAAATGTTAAGAGTTAAGTACAAAAACATCATTCTCATCATTTTTAATCTTAAAGCAGGTAAAAGAAATGGCGGCCTTATCGTCACATAGGAACATGAGGATATCTGTAACCGATGTGTCCAATGTGTCCAATGTTGTCTGGTAGAGATCGCTCTTGGAGCGATAAGACGGCTAATTTTCACATATTTTGTAAGTTGTTGTGTTACTGTAGGTATGTGTATTTGTGGTGTAAAATAATATTAGATACATTTGTTTTAATCGCAAGTTCGAATTTCGAAGATGTCACTGAAGGTACGGATCTCGTACATTTATTTATGAGTTTTGAATTTGGAATATCAAAAATTTGATTAGAAATGTTGGCTAAGGTCTCGCAAAACCGAACCAAATGAAATCTAATGTAGTAAAATAGTAAATATGTTATTTAGTTTTTTTTTCCGCTCTTTTTTATAACTATGACTGAAGTGGCGTGGCGGGCGAAGGTCTGCCTGCGACACAGGCGGTTGCGGCTTCGACTTCCAACTTAGGACAAATGTTTGTTCGATCTGTAATTGGTTTTTTCGCGGTCATGTGTGTTGTGTTGTTTTTGTTTAATAAAAAATAACTATTTATATAATGCACTTATTGTCACCTATTGTATTATTACGTATCTCTCTGTCTATCTATCAGTCTTCTAGTACCTACCATTACTGCATGGGTACATCCAAGGTTGCCTGAAAACGCTCATAGCGATGAGGCCGCCCATTGTGCAACTTAATCATATTTGTTTTATAGATGTCCAGTGTTTATATGTATATTTTGGTGTAAGTACAATAAAGAGTTATTATATTTTACTGTAACTACCTTTATTAGGAACCTAGGTTATAAGAAAACGTATTAATGCCATCTATCGCTAGATGCAAAAATCAAATCTTAAACATTCCAACCCTCCGTCCTCCCTTACTCTCCCTTCCACCTTGATTACCCTCTGATAGAGGGAGCCCTCTTTCAGAGGGATGTTGTCAATAATTTGTAGATAGATGTCGCAAGTAGTCTCGGAAATTGAAATACTAGGTAAATCTTAGTCTTCCTAAGATTTACTAAACCTAAGACAGAGTATGTTGTCTAGGGTAGATAGAATAGACAAATATAACATTGCATCGTAAAACTATCATGATAATTTATTCAGCTGTTTCATGTTTTTACATTACAATAGGTCTTAGGTTACCTAATAGGTAAATGTATAGGACAAACATGAACCCCGTTGGGGCGCTACAACACATTATCTTGAAACTAATTTATGTATTAACATTATGTAATAAATAAATGTAATTATTATTTTATCATAGGTAACAAAGAACTGTAATAAAGTTAGCACTTAGACTCCCTATCATCGAAATATTTTTGCAATGCATAAGTTACTTATAAAAGCCTAATTAAAACACTATTGAATGAATGACTAGGTAATGATATGTGTAGATTGTATTAGACTAAAGTCGACGTGGGACAAACTATTGCCCTAGAAAAAACGTTAGTACGATCTGCAGATATTAGTTTTGTATCGATAATCACCACTAAGACCACCAGTGGACTAATATGGTCTATTGATGATGATAATAACCACGATTGTCAGAATTGGTGATTGCAGCTGATGTGGTAAAAATACAGAGATGGAATCTGATTCCTTTCCTTTGGTAGGTAAATATTGACTCAGTCAGGATTTGCTGTATTAAAGCGCTGTGGTCCACCAGTTCCAAGTCGCTCAGTGAGCTGTGGAAAGAGCTATGCACGGAGTTTCTCTGAAGGATAGGATTAGTAACGAATACATCCGACAGAGAACCAAAGTTATTGACATAGCTCTAAGAATTAGCTGAAGTGACAGTGGGATGGTCATATCTCGAGACCGCGACTTAGAAAATGTAGTGTAGGACTTGTTCCGGCCAGGATGAGTATCTGGGTAAGACTGTAGTCAGATGGATGGCTGGATGCGGAAAGAAGACAGGGTGCTTTATCGCTATTTAGGAGAAGCCTATCCAGCACTGGACTAATATAGGTTGATGATGACCGCTATGGATAACGTAACTACCATGAATTAAACTCTATATTATACTAAACTAAGTGACCCGCCCCGGCTTCGCCCATTTGTATCATATCATCACTACATAGTATAAAATAAAGTCGCTTTCTGTGTCCCTATGTATGCTTAAATCTTTAAAACTACTCAACGGATTTTGATGCGGTTTCTTTAATAGATAGAGTGATTCAAGAGTAATGTTTACACGTATAATAAAACCGTGCGAAGCCGGGGCAGGTCACTAGTATAATATAAAATAAACCTTTATTTTGAATCACTCTTTCTAGAAAAAAATTGAATGAAAATCCGTTGCATTGTTTTTAAGATTTAAGCATACATAGGGACAGACAGACAGCTGGAAGCGACTTTGTTTTATACCATGTATAGTGTTAATATTTACTGTTTAAATAGCAGACAATGGTCTACTGCGGCTCAAACGATTCCATCAACAATAAAAACCATAAAATTTGTTATAAACACTAATTTTTCACAAAACTTCACCACCATCCATCAGAGCTTCAAACCGAACTATTAACCAACAATTAAAAGGGCGAAACAAATAAAAATAAAACGATACACGACAATAAATAGAAGGGCACACTTGGGGTCGGACCCCCTTTTTAAAAATAGTGCTGGGACACGCTTCGCTGGGTCTGCATCGATGTCGATAGCGCGGGTGTGCTAGCAATCTTAGCCTCTGTGGGTAATCGAGCGATGAGTGCACTTCACTATTTATAAACAGTGAAGATGATAGGCCTTCTTAAAGTTTTATTTTCTAGACAGCTACATACCTACCTTAATAATCTTAAAAATCTAGTTTTATACATAGGTCGGTTAACACCCGAGCGATCAATAAACATGTAAGTACACTTGTATAATGAATATAATGATCGTGGAGATTTAAATTGGTAAGTAGTCATAGGGTGAGTATTCCATAGAAAATATTTTGATCTTATGAGATAAGTACCTATTTTGAGCCGTGGAAATAAAAATAAAGCAATACGATTTTAATTTCACAGGAGACACATAAATTTGACTAATTTTTGCTCGCGGCTTCGCACGCGTTGTTTCTATAGAAACGTTTAAGGTTATTTCTATCCCTTGGGAACTAATTTATGGGTTTAAAAGAAGCTTATGTTTTATTCCAGGCTTAGATCAACGTCTATTCGTAATGCAAGCCCGATCCGTTCTATGGTTGGCGTGAAGAAGTAATAATCATCCATCCATCTGGATAGATGGATGGATGATTGTTACCTCTTTGGATGGAATGTAATGAATTAGATTTATTACATTGCTGGATGGATATCCAGCCATCCAATTTTCGCTTTGCTTATAGTTGTGATTTAAAATATATTAGTTAGCGCTCAGATCCCCTTGCTCTTGAGCAATAAAACCAATTGTCGCTTAGTTTAATAAGTAAGATAAGTTTTATTATCGTTAAAAATCTTATTTTGTTTGTATGTGTGTGCGTATGACATGCGCATGTATATGACATGTCTTAGGGACGCGACGACTGGTATTGACATGGATCAGTTGAGCTACAATTAGATCTTGTGAACTATTTTCAGTGATTTTGGTGTGCAATTTAGTATTTTCTATTTCTTCTATTCTATTAAATACTATAAAAGCGCTTTGGATGTTCCCTCATAGCGGACGGCTCAATGTGAAATTTTACATAGGTGTAGTTCTAGATTTGTAATAACATAATCACACAAATCTTATTTCAAAAACACGTGTGAAATTGCGAACAGAAGCTTGTACAATTAATAATGCAGAGTCTTAAGTGGGGGAGAGCAGATTAAAACTTGAACTTTGTTAATAATTTAAAAATCTACTTTGTGTAATACTTTAACTATCATTTGAAATCAAAATCTGAGATTGTAAAAGAAATACATAAGCTAAGTCAGCGAAAAAAACAAATTTCTTAATAAGCATAAATGAATCATTACTGTTTATTTTATTCAAGCTTAAAAAGCATTCTCAGTAAATTACTAGCGACCCGCCCCGGCTTTGCACGGTTTTATTATACGTATAAACCTTCCTCTTGAATCTCTCTATCTATTAAAAAACCGCATCAAAATCCGTTGCGTAGTTATAAGAAATTAGAGGTCCTATTGAAATGAGATAATACCATATTATTGCATAGATTTATGTTTTTATCATACATACAAAAACATAGCTCAAAGAATTAGCAAGCTGAAGTGGCAGTGGGCCGGCCATATCTCGCGAAGAACCGACAACCGTAGTGTCCGGACGCCCTCCGGCCAAGTAGGATGGTGATCTGCAAAAGACTGCTGGCAGATGCTAAATGCGGCAAGCTGAAGACAGGGCGCTATGGCGCTCATTACGGGAGGCTTATGTCCAGCGATGGACTAATATAGGCTGATGATGATGATGGTAGAAAATACCTAGAACCCTGGAACAAATATAAAATTAGACAAAATACTGATAAGGTTCAAATTCCTTTGTAGCCTCTCCTTAAACTATCGATAGTGTCCCTTCACTAGATCCGCGGGTCGATTCTGATCCCCAATACAATTACACTCTGTGTGTAGACTCGCTCTTCTCAACACTCTCCCATTGTCAAACATACCTAAACCCCTACACAGTAGAGCACAAATTAACTAAGCAAAACACCCCCAAACTTTCACCTCTTTCAATAGGACTTTAAACCTATAAGGTTGCAAAGCTTTCGCTTTCGCTTTTCAGGAATTGTTTCGCGAGTTGAAATGAACTGTAGGTCCGTATAATAAGGTTGTGTTTTGTGTTCCAGTGTTTTTCCGAAGGCTTAAAACTCTTGGAACCAATTCCCGGGCTAGGGCTTAAGCCGAAACAATAGAGTAGAATTTCGATATTTAGCCGATTATAAATGTTCCGGTAATGCTCTTAGGGAAGTGTGATTTTTGGTCGGCCCGTAGAATCGCGTTAAAGTTTTGATAGAAAACGGATTCTAAGGAAAACGGGATGAAATTGTTTTGTTGTTCGTTTATAATCTACCTGAAGTTGTGTAAGTACCTACTACCACAGACTTCATCATCATCATCAGCCTATATTAGTGAACTGCTGGACATAGGCCTTCCCTAATGAGGGCCATAGCGCCCTGTCTTCAGCTTGCCGCATCCAGCATCTGCCAGCAGTCCTTCGCAGATCGTCATCCCACCTGGCCGGAGGCCGTCCTACACTACGTTTGCCGAGTCGCCACAGGCCACAGACTTAGTAAATAAATAATGCTGAACAATTCACACAGCTTCATCTAGCCCCAAGGTAAGCAGAGCTAGTGTAATGGGTGCTATTAGATAACTGCTAACTATACCTTCTAGACTAGATAGATAATTTTTTACTATTTATATAAAACACCTTAGAACAGTAACCTAAAGTAGTATCTGCAGATATGACAAACATTTTTTTCCGAGGCGGGAATCGAACCCACAACGTCGCAGGCCGACCTTCAACCACCGTGTCTAATGGCTAAATGAGATAGGTACGATGATACAGATATCCATGAAAATAATACATGATGATATT
The DNA here is from genome assembly GCA_944547425.1 of Eupithecia centaureata. Taxonomy (NCBI): domain Eukaryota; kingdom Metazoa; phylum Arthropoda; class Insecta; order Lepidoptera; family Geometridae; genus Eupithecia; species Eupithecia centaureata. Next base: position 11,355,777 of record OX155678.1, on the reverse strand, counting down.
GACTCAAGCTAGTATTAAGACCTTAGCTGTATAAAAGTACATGTGAGAAGAAGAAGAAGAAGAGAAATAACGAGTCTAAAGATCGCATTGTAGCCAATAAGAGATCCATTATTACTTTTAGATAAGTTTATTATTAACTTACGACCCGCCCCAGCTTCGCACGTTTTTATTATACATTTAAACCTTCCTCTTGAATCATACTATCTATTAAAGAATCCGCATCAAAATCAGTTGCGTAGTTTTAAAGATTTAAGCATACATAGGGATGTAGGGACATAGGGATAGAGAAACTGACTTTGTTTTATAGTATGTAGTGATACAATTTTAAAATAAATGGTTACGAAACTTCTATTTTGCTACAAAAAACCAACCCGTATGAGGTATGTAAGTAAAGTACAATCAACGACAGAAATCACTAAACAGAGTCAACGTTCCGAAAGTTTAAAGTGTTAAAGTGCCTTATGACTCTCGAAATAAGTTCTAATGATGTTTATATTCTTTTGTACAATCATTATATCACTACTTATATAGTTATATTTCGCACTTAGCAATTTATTTTAATCTTTAGATTATTTAATAATTATTAGGTATTTGTGTAAAAATAATTCGTTATATTTTCATCTCAGCATCATCACCTTTTCTTGCAATCTTTTATTGCATGGAAGAACTCACTTTTAGCGATAACCACACATTTTACCTTCTCCAGGATTATAATAATAATAATAATTCCGGACACAGCATCATCTAGCCCCAAGCTAAGCAGAGCTTGTGTTAGAGGTACTAGATGACTGATATACTTAATACAATACCTACCTACATTGTATAGACAGATATGATTAAACAAGAGTTAAGTGCAAACTGTTTAAGATTTAAGGTTTTTGAATAATGGGAAGCTAAAAAGCATATAAGTTCTGCTTAGCTTGTTCTTTCCTAGACTCAAGATATTGATGTGTATCCAATGAGTATTAGGTATTTAAATTAAATACATATATATATATATAAAAGAAAGTCGTGTTTGTTACAACACTTAGTATAACTCGAGAACAGCTGGACCGATTTTTATCATTTTTGTGTTTTTGGATTTGTCTTCGTAAAAAATATGATATTTGACAAATAAATAAATTTCCCCGCGGGCGACGCTGCGGGGCGCAGCTAGTTTTAAATAATTTTGGAATCTTTTATGAAAGAAACTTGTTAAGTACCTATAGGCACCCCAGGTATGTACCTACTTAATACATTTAGATAAGATACTTAATTATAAATAAATAACAATGAACAATATTCACAGCATTATCTAGCTCCAAGCTAAGCAGAGCCTGTGTTATGCGTACTATTTGACTGATATATTTAATACAATAATACATAGAAAGATACTTTTATACATAGAAAACACCCAGGAACCCGGAAAAATTATTTGCATAACTTTTGATCATAAACATTTGTCCCACGATGGAATCGAACCCGTAACCTTCTGCAACGCAGGCGGCTTTACGCCTGCCGCGCCACATCGGTCGTCGACTTACTTATGTAAAGTCTAGAGGTAGCAACAGTCTTTTTTTGTTTTATATTAGTTTTCCCATATATACCTACCCTGATACCCTGATCCCAGTAGGTAGGTAGGCTCTACTTACGCAGTTATTTCGCAGGAATATGAAGGCATGTTTTCGTCGAATCACATTCTAAGCCATTTTCGTGGAATAACGTGATTACACGAAAATGACTTAGTATTTTATTAAATATTAGAAATTATTATTAATATTTTCTGAGGCACAAAAATAATAACGGTTCCTCCATTATCAATACTTCTCAGAATGAAAGAAATGCTCGAAAACACCATCACACAAATAGCGGCACATTTTCATTTTCATATGCGGAAAGCCGACGGGAAAATTTTGATTTTCGAACGCTAGCGACGGGAAAATGCCGTCGGGAGGCATACGGCGGGCTTCGACCCGTGCTCCCCCCTCCACCAATCACGGCCCAGTATCCGCCCCAAGGGAGAATGAGACGCACCTATGCGGGAAAGCGCGATGTCAGAACGAGAGGGGGGTCACGCATGTGTTTGCTATGGAATATGATTCATTGTAAAACGAAGTATCGGACTGTTCGATTTATTTATGTATTTTCTTTTTTTTTGCGAAAGGTAAGGAGTGTATTAACTTGAAATTATGTAGTCTGCAGCATGTTTGCTTATGTTCTAAAAGCGATTGATCTAATTTTTCGCTTTTATTTTCTAAAACAATACAGAATTAGTAAGATAAAAATTAAATTACCCACCGACCGATTTGATTAACTTTAGTTGAGTACCGTAGTACTATCTTATACCTATTATTTCAATTATTTACACATCTATTACCTGTTTTTCAAGTTATTCAAGATGAACCGCGTATTTTCTCGTAAACGTATCACGGCTGTGACCGTAAACAGAAAATGGAAATTCGTCTGTGTGAGTTTTCCAGTTCCAATGAAGGAGAAAGCGCACGCACGGCGATAACGCCACTATTCGGAAATGGAAAGACAATTTTTAAACTTTTATTACAAAAGAAGAATGACATAAGTTCGAATTAAAATTGAACTACATGTAAGAAAAAAACTTAAAAGAATTACTTAATGAATTATTTCTTCTCAAATCATGTACAGCTGCTTATGATATAGGGTAAGGTTGCGTTAGTCGTACCACAGCCTAAGTCGTACCCCGTCTATATCTTGTCTGATTCTTATAAATTTTACTATTTAATGTCATCGACATGAACTTTTTAGTCAAGCGAACCAACAAGAGGATGGCCGTCCAACTTCGTGAAGGAAAAATAATGAAAAAGTAAGTTTTTTTATACAGTGTTCATTAAGTTTTTCGACTCATTTGTAAGCTTTTTATGACAGGAATGTGATCCTTACCTTTTTTCTACGTTAACATCTATTTGTAATACTTATCTGGCAATCGTTTAGGCATACTCAAATAATAGAACTTTTTCGGTTTTGTCAGTGGTTTTAATTTTGAACTTGCAAGGCTCCACTGCTTAAGTCGTACCTGTGGAAAATTCCTTACTCGTACCGGTACAACTTAAGTACTATGAAAATTTTAAAATGATATTTACTTTTTTTCTAGTAATAAACTAATATGGTGAAGCGAAAGTATAATTCTTGTAAGCAGGAGGATTTGGACGGAGTTTTACAGAAACACCCGAATAGAATTTAAATTTAATGAAGCCTGTAGAAGATTTAAATACCAAAGCGACCACATTAGAAAGGCTTAAATGAAAAAGAACTGAAAAGAACAAAATTTGGAAGACCTAATAGTATATCACCAGACATGGAAGATTATTAGCGCAGCATTTATTGAATTAAGAGCCTTGTTTCTTCGGATTTACTAGTTCTGAATTCATAAATTTTGCCTTCGACCATAATATTGTTTTAAAGATTTTATTTTCTATGTGTTATTTACTAAAAAACCGAAATAAATATTTTAAGTTTCTATCAGACTGAATGAAAGGTAATATTTAAGTTGTTCATTGTGATCTCTAGTTATTAAGTATTTTTCTATAGTTGAACACAATGATTTGAATAAAGTCAATTTTCTAAGTACGACTAATTCGTAACACGTATAGCCTATACAGCTTGGCAAAAAAGTCTTGAAACGGAACTAATTTTTTTGTTTAATGGCAACATTCTTAAAACAATGACGTTAGATATAAAATTGTAAACAAAGATTACGAATTCTCGGATTTTTTACTTGGATCGGTCAAGCGGTGGTGATAAAGTGACGAAAAGTGAAAAATAATGAATAAAACAGTTAGAAGTGCTGCCAGGGAGGTTATTTATAAGGTATACAGGCGATGTCTGGCAGAATTTGAGGCCAGAACTATTCTTCCAGATCTCAACAATGTTTTTCAAAGAACCGCTGATATGACAGGTTTGTGAGAGTTTGTTTTGTAATTTTAAGTTTAATCAAAGGTAACTTGATGGTCCTAAAGCAGGATTAAATTAAAGTTCCACGGAACATGTGAAATATTCAACAATAAACATCGGGCAGTTAGGTTATGTTTACGTTTGTTCTGCGTACTCTGCTATAGCGCGGGCATAGAATTTGATACTTGAGCTAGACTAGCTAATATGTAAATCTATTTCTACATAATTTAAATGTTGTGTTATTTCTTTGTAATAAAGTTACTATAGCGTTTGTATTTGAAATGGTCTAGAAATTAGGTGCCTAAATAATAAACTGAAAAAGGTAAGATAAAGGTATCATAAAAAGTTTCTTCTTTATAGGAAGCAGCTGAGCGTGCTAAAACGGAACGGTTCCAAGCTAATAAGGAGGAGGATTGGAAGAATTCGTGCCAGCACGTAATAAAAATAGAAAAGTAATACTGTGAGAGAGAACTTACAATGTATTAAATTTTAATTTACTTTATATTTTTTTCTTTATATACTTAGATAACGAGAACCTTGCTCAATTAAACAATATGTACTGATACTAGTATACTATGTGTAAAAATGTACGTATAACAGAAATATACACCTAAGTATCAAGACTAGCTTGGTGCGCTATAGGTGTTGCCATAAGGACCTACAGTGGCGCCCCCATTATTTTCTACTCTTTTTTGCCAAGCTATACGTGTTACGAATTAGGCGACTAGGCGCCTTAATCGTACCGAAGGTATGTTTTTGAAAAACGGTTAAATATCTATTTTGATAAAAGATTTTCAAGTTTCTATGAATGTTAATTGAAAGTCAAATAAATAAAGATGCAGTAGATGCAGTAGTTTTTGTTATATTTCCTTTACACTGAATTTTATAGAATTAATTCCTTAGGGGGTACGACTAACGCAACCTTACCCTACCTACCCTCTGTTCAAATATATTTGTCGTTGACTGTATAGTAAAAAAATTAAATTATTATAATTTAGTACTTATCTTACAAGTTACAATGTATAACTTTTAATTAAATATGTATAAAATTAATAAAAGGGGATAATGGAATCAAAAATAACTAATTATTCATAAGTCTTAAGGCGCTGACTCCCCTACCGATGATGTAACTGATTATAAATTCACATCATTACAATAAGTATTCCGTTAGGGTTCATATGAAATATTTGAATACTAAATAATGTTAATTCTTTTGTTTTTGTTTTTCTCTGAGGGTAGTTTTGAGGATAAAAAACGTATACCTATTGTTTCTAAGTGGATTAGTAAACGATTCTATCAATTGTTAAGCATTTCGTTGTTATCGTTTAATTAGAACAATGACTATAAATGGTTAAGAAAAAAGGTCCATCTATGATGCAGGAGGTGTGGGTTCGATTCCTGTTGGAAAATGTTGGTACGATCTACAATTATTTGTAGATAATGTTTCCTATGTCATTAAAACTATTTAGGTACCAACAGTGGTCGATTCAGGATGAGTGTATCACGCATATCGCATATAAATAAATAAATAAACAAATAAATAATGCTGGACAATCCACACAGCACCATCTAGCCCCAAAGTAAGCTACTCAAAGCTTGTGTTATGGGTACTAGATAACTGATATATTTAATACATTATATACATAGATAGATATTTTTTATTATACATATTAAACACCCAGACCACCGAAACAAATTTCTGGAGATCGTGCACAAATTTGTTCCGAGGCGGGAATCGAACCCGCATACCTCCTGCGTCGCAGGCGGACCTTCGCCCACCGCGCCACATCGGTCGTCAAAGATAAATGAAAATGATAAATGAAGATTATAGACTCATGCTATTTTATATTCATCATAATATACGTATATTCGTCCACAGGTGAACATAGGACTCCCTAATGAGTGCAATAGGGCCCTGACTCCAGCTTGCCACAAAAAATCTAGAATTTCTGTGCATACTTTTAGCTCTACTTTAATAAAGACAATTACAATCAGGATAGATACAAAATAAAACTAATAATGAGTAATCCAAAGGTGGCAATCGAATCCGCAACCTCTTTCGTCGCAGGCGGACCATCGCCCACTGCGCTACTGAGGTTGGCATGACCTATGTATATTATAGTTTTTTTTTTATTTTATAGACATTTCCTATGCGCTACAGGCATCTATACTTATAATAAAACTGTAACAGGTCCAATTCTGTACATTGAAGATATTTTGAAAATTTTTTTTGGAGGGCACTCTATTATCGATACTCAAGCCAAAACTGTAATTTTTTTTATTCATGTCTGTCTGTCTGTCTGTCTGTCTGTCTGTCTGTCTGTCTGTCTGTCTGTATCGTAAACGCGCATCACGCCGAAACTACTTGATGGATTGAAATGAAACTCGGCATGATTATAGGTCATACTACGAGGAAGGACATAGGATACTTTTTATCCCGGAATTCAGTAAGGTTCTCATGGGAGAGGGTATGAAAGTAAAATTCCTTTACCGCGCATCACGCCGAAACTGCTGAATGAATTGGAATGAAACTCAGGACGATTTGAGTTCATAGTACAAGGAAGGACATGGGATACTTTTTATCCCGAAATTCAGTAAGGTTCCCCTGGGAGAGAGGGTGGAACAAAAATTCTTTAACCACGCATCACGACGGAATTGAATGAATTCGAATGGAACTCGGGACGATTGGACATGGGATACATTTTATCCCGGAATTCAGTTTGGTTCCCCTGGGCTATACGGGTTTTCAAAAACTTCTCACTACATCTGAACGACGCGTGTGTACGCGTCGTTCAGATGCAGTGAGAAATTTTTGAAAACCCGTATAGCCCAGGGGAACCAAACTGAATTGAACTGATAAACGCGAAAGTTTGTAAGTATGAATGGATAGATGGATGGATGTTTGTTACTCTTTCACGCAAAAACTGCTGAACTGATCTGGATGAAATGGCACAGAGATAGATTATAAGTTGGAATAAGAAATAGGCTTTATTTTATCTCGAAAATCCCACGGGAAAGGAAATTACGCAAGTAAAATCGCGAGTACTTCAAATACTAATCATGCGCAGACGAAGTCGCGGGTACCAGCTAGTATTAAATATGACCAAACATGACCTTGTTGTCAAAATTATCTTCTATCTATACTTATAATAAAACTGTAACAGGTCCGAATCTGTACATTGAAGATATTTTGAAAATTTTTTTTGGAGGGCACTCTATTATCGATACTCAAGCCAAAACTGTAATTTTTTTCATTCATGTCTGTCTGTCTGTCTGTCTGTCTGTCTGTCTGTCTGTATCGTAAACGCGCATCACGCCGAAACTACTCGATGGATTTAAATGAAACTCGGCATGATTATAGGTCATACTACGAGGAAGGACATAGGATACTTTTTATCCCGGAATTCAGTAAGGTTCCCATGGGAGAGGGTATGAAAGTAAAAATCCTTTACCGCGCATCACGCCGAAACTGCTGAATGACTTGGAATGAATCTTGGGACGATTTGAGTTCATACTACAAGGAAGGACATGGGATACTTTTTATCCCGGAATTCGGTAAGGTTCCCCTGGGAGAGAGGGTGAAAGAAAAATTCTTTAACTACGCATCACGAGGGAAGTGAATGAATTCGAATGGAACTCGGGACGATTGGACATGGGAAACATTTTATCCCGGAATTCAGTTTGGTTCCCCTGGGCTATACGGGTTTTCAAAATTTCTCACAGCATTTGAACGACGCGCGCGCGTCGTTCAGATGCTGTGAGAAAATTTTGAAAACCCGTATAGCCCAGGGGAACCAAACTGAATTGAACTGATAAACGCGAAAGTTTGTAAGTATGAATGGATAGATGGATGGATAGATTGATAGATGGATGGAAGTTTGTTACTCTTTCACGCAAAAACTGCTTAACGGATCTGGATGAAATTTGGCACAGAGATAGATTATAAGCTGGAATAACACATAGGTTTTATTTTATCCCGAAAATCCCACGAGAAAGGAACTACGCAAGTAAAATAGCGAGTACTCGAAATACTAATCATGCGCAGACGAAGTCGCGGGCACCAGCTAGTACTTATAATAAAACTGTAACAGGTCCAATTCTGTACATTGAAGATATTTTGAAAATTTTTTTTGGAGGGCACTTTATTATCGATTCTCAAGCCAAAACTGTAATTTTTTTCATTAATGTCTGTCTGTCTGTCTGTCTGTCTGTCTGTCTGTCTGTCTGTCTGTATCGTAAACGCGCATCACGCCGAAACTACTTGATGGATTTAAATGAAACTCGGCATGATTATTGGTCATACTACGAGGAAGGACATAGGATACTTTTATCCCGGAATTTAGTAAGGTTCTCATGGGAGAGGGTATGAAAGTAAAATTCCTTTCCCGCGCATCACGCCGAAACTGCTGAATGAGTTAGAATGAAACTCGGGACGATTTGAGTTCATACTACAAGGAAGGACATGGGATACTTTTTATCCCGGAATTCGGTAAGGTTCCCCTGGGAGAGAGGGTGAAAGAAGAATTTTTCAACCATGCATCACGACGGAAGTGAATAAATTCGAATGGAACTCGGGACGATTGGACATGGGATACATTTTATCCCGGAATTCAGTTAGGTTCCCTTGGGCTATACGGGTTTTCAAAAATTTCTCACAGCATCTGAACGACGCGTACACACGCGTCGTTCAGTGATGCTGTGAGAAATTTTTGAAAACCCGTATACCCCAGGGGAACCAAACTGAATTGAACTGATAAACGCGAAAGTTTGTAAGTATGAATGGATAGATGGATGGATGTTTGTTACTCTTTCACGCAAAAACTGCTGAACTGATCTGGATGAAATGGCACAGAGATAGATTATAAGCTGGAATAAGAAATAGGCTTTATTTTATCTCGAAAATCCCACGGGAAAGGGAATTACGCAAGTAAAATCGCGAGTACTCCAAATACTAATCATGCGCAGACGAAGTCGCGGGTACCAGCTAGTAGTAAATAAAAAGGTAGGTAAGGTTAACAATATGATAGGTGTATCGTGCGTGACCCGAAAAGCAAAACGCGGTAACCCAAGCCCGCACGTTTTTTTGCGGAAGAAGCGTCAAATTGGCTGCATCCCTTCTAATCTGTAACCTATCGTTGAAAGTATTCTCCTTTTTTAATACAAGCCGGTGGTACAAGCTCAAGGAGGAAGCGGATAGTATCGTCGTAAATGATAAAAATATCTTTTTACATAGAATATATGTATGTCTTTGTTCTAATTTCTTATGGTACCTAATAGACACATTTGATATAAAATCAAGAAAAATATATCTGCATAAGCTACAGAATTGGCAGCGGAAGTGGCAGTGGGCCGGCCATATCTCGCAAAGAACTGACAACCGTTGGGGTAAACGTGTTCTTGAGTGGTGACCGCGACTTGGTAAACGTAGTGTAGGACGCCCTCCGGCCAGGTGGCATGACGATCTGCGAAAGACTGCTGGTAGATGCTGGATGCGTAGCTGAAGACAGGGCGCTATGGCGCTCATTGGGGGAGGCCTATTTCCAGCAGTGGACTAATATAGGCTGATGATGATGATGATGAAGTCTGTGGTAGTAGGTAAGTACTTACTTCAGGTAGATTATTTAATGCTTCGCTCGTGACTCGGGCGGTACGTCTAATCTACTGGCATGCACAAAGCTTTCGTTACTAAACCCCGCGTTGTGAGTGCCAGTGATGCATTTTGTTACATCAGCGTAACATTTAGCTTCACCATCCACCTCGCTTTGCTCGTGACTCGAGCGGTACGTCTAACGCTTCGCTCGTGACTCAGGCGGTACGTCTAATCTACCGGCGTGCACAGAGCATTCGTTATTAAACCCCGCGTTGTGAGTGCCAGTGATGCATGTAAGGCGGGCCAGCTGCCGGTTTTACTTTGCGAATCTTGATGTAGAGTCGAGATTTTTTCTATTTGCATTATAAAGGTTCCGTTGTTTCTGTAAGTAATTAGCCAAGCTGTATTACACAACGTATTACAGTGCTAGTTTAATCACAGAGATATATTATAGACGACAGGTCCGATGTTGACCTGTTCGCTGACACGTGGATCTAATTTGTAGATAATTTTTTAGATTTTGTAAACTTCAGAAATAATTTAATTCAGGTATTTTTTTTTAATTTCTTGTATTTTTTTGTTTTACGTGTAATTTTGTATTGTTACATATAATTAATGTAAGTGATCAGTAACCATTTTAATTAAATAAATAAATAATATAAGTCAGTGTTATTTTTTCACAAATTCAGTAAGTTAGTACATTACATACTTAGTTACCTAACCTATGATACTCATAAATATATCTTGATCCCACTTACTTAATAAAATATGTAGTACCTACGACATCTTTTAATTTCAGAAATAACTAATGTTTTACTTCTAGGGCTCAGCAAAATATGTATATTGGCCCGAAAATACAAATAATCAATAATAATCAATAATCAATATCTTTATTTCTTTAGGCTTACAAAATAAGCACTTAGACAAGTCAAATTTAATTTTAATTCGCCTCAATTTTTTGTCCACTAGTGGAAGAGGCGAAATAGAATAGAATACCTTTTATGTTAAAAATTTCATGGCCATGATGATATTTTCAACAATTTTGTCAACTATCAAAACCAAATAAGAAACTTACAAAAGTTTATCGCGTAAAATCAAAGACGTCAATCGAAAAGCATTTTAAAATAAATAAGCTGCTCTACAATACATCGGCGGCAGCCGTCGAGTGCAATGTTGCAAAACGCGCTAAGAACAATTCCTTGTAAATCTAGACAGTATTGTGTCACTTTAAACTTAATGTAGAGTAAACTAATCTTTATTCCAATGTGTCTCAGTTTAAAATTACTTTGGTAGAGAATTTAACTTTTGCTGTCCTTTCACGAACTATATTCATATTCTCACTTAGATCTTGTCTTATTAGACAGTTTGGAAAGAAGGTACTGAAAACTACATATACCCTAAGGTTTTGATGATTTCTTTACTATAAGTTTTAGTTACTGTAAGGTTTTGAAAGATTTATAGGTATTTATTAGTGTGTCTTAAGCTTTGAAAAGCGGGGATGTGTCGACGGGATCGGTGTGTGAAGTCACAATGAAAGGAATCTTGTAAAATCTTTGTACTTTTATAAATCTGTCTACTGTTAGATATTCTGCTCCAAGCGAATTTAAGAATAAAACTATCGGTGCGTAAATTAAGGATACCATTCAGTAGAGGTACGAGAGCAAATAACAAAAAAATGTAAAGAAAAATGTTTTAGCCGCGTATCTAGATGTCCCGCTGCGGTGCGCCACATTGTTCTTAGACAAACACTTTCTTTAAAGAAAAAGCTCTATTATTGTATTTTAGAGCTATTGTTAACACATTTTTGATGGTTGAATTAGTTTGCGTTTAGTAATCACTAGAGGGAGTCTATCGAGCGCCCTACCGGCGTATTGTAGCGGTGATGTTGAAAACACGACCGTTTGACCCTAAACAAATAATAGAACCTGATAGAGCATGTAGTGTATATATTTCTGTATTATCTCATCAAGTCTTCATATTGATGTCACCATGTTGATTTTAAATACTTACCATTATTTTATCTCCACCTAACTTTTATCATACCTAGTTTAAAGAACGCCTTTTCGTTGTTCTTTAAATCTTGACCAAGTGTCGTTGGCAGGTAGAAAATGCCATACACATTACAGCCAGCATTTAATATGAATTTTAACTTATTAACTAGTAGTCGTCCATCTTCGTAATAACAGAATAGGTACTTGTTTATATAATTATTTTATAGTAATACCTTGAGTATATCTACCTACTTGCGAATATAGGATTTTTCATGAATTTTGCGTATAGTATTACATATTTATTTAGCCGAGCCGAAGGTCAACGACTTTTTTCCTCTTTCAGGGTTAAATTTTGACAAATTTAAAAGGAAAACCACACTTAAAACTTAGCCAACCTAAACAGTTCACACATATCTGCCCTTCAATGGTAAAAAATGACGTCTCAATCAGAGCGTAATAACCAGCCATGTCGAAAACCGTGTCATGGTATCGCAAAATCTCACAATAACTATGAACGGGCGTGAAATTAGCTGAAATAAATTAAGGCAAACGCATTCAATTCATTTAAGATGCGTGACGGCGACGCGTGGCGCTTGGGCGTGCGAAAGTGTTTTGTTGATTTTTGCAGTTATACTGTTAGGTATGCATGCGGACGATTGGGTAATTAATAGTGAGATGGAAGTTGTAGTGTGTCTTTTGTTTTAGTTTTGACAAGCTTCGATGTTTATGTGTATGTGAACAAACAGAAAACGAATGCAGCAATACTATTCATAACTGCTGGTAGTTAATTTATTGTATGCACATATAAAGTTATCCAGCTTTATTTATATTTAAGTAACTAGTATTTATCCACGCGGCTCTGCACGCGTTTTTTAGTATAAAGCAAAGTCGCTTTCTCTGTCCCTATATCCCTATGTCCCTTTGACTGCTTAATTCTTTAAAACTACGCAACGGATTTTGATTTTTTTTAATAGATACAGTGATTCAAGAGGAAGGATTATACGTATAATGAAACCGTGCGAAGCCGGGGCGTGTCGCTAGTAATATATACAATAAACTTGTATGCACCATCATACGAGTAATATGTTATTATCCAGAACTTTGTGTGCAAAATTTCAGTTCGATCCATTCAGTTACCTACTTTTTGCATTGTCCATTTCCAAACATCTTTACAGCCAGACCAACCACCAGTTTTATAATAAGTACTTTGTTTTTGGCCGACTGGTATCTGCCCGCGTCTTCGCCCGCGTTGTTTCTGTAGATACGATTTAATGCAAGTTTTATCCCTTAAGAACTGGTTTGTGGGATGAAAGACTATGTTTTATTCCTAGGTTATTACTAAGTGTCAGTATTCAAAATTTCAGCCCGATCCTTCCAGTATTTTTTTCGTGAAAGAGTAATAAACATCCATACACATAAACTTACGCGTTTATAGTATTAGTAGGGATAAACACACTGTAAGTAGATTAAGTAGGTCTAATAATAATTTGAAATATAAATATTTTTTACTTTTTGTTAAAATTTCTATATTTACACCCACCGTTTAATAAAAACTGAAGTAATTAGGACTAATTTCATAACTATCTTAGGTACTGTTGGGCATGTAGAAAAGGGTACCCTTTTCTACATGCCCAACAAACTATCACCGTTATGGTACACAACCCACCTACATACCTACTACAAACCTATCTATGTAACCTATAATAAATGAAACTATTTATAAACTTGACGCTACCTGAAATCTAAAATAGCTTGTAGGATACGCCTGAAAAACATAAAATACAAAAAAAGGTAAGTTCCCTATTTTTGTCACTACCGTTTTGTAAGCACTATTCAATCTAAATCTAACTAGATTTTTATCTACATTATAATTTTAACATTTACAAAAAACAAAATTTTAAATTATGAAATACGAGCTGAGAGATCTAGTATTTCATTATAAAAAGTAAAAACGACACCTTTGCCCACCTGTCTCTTCAGAAAATTTAATAAAACCAAGAAAAATACCTATTTACAACTACAATCACAGTTTACCAAAACGATTGATACGAGTTAAGTAAAAGCAAATAGGAACAGAAGCTAGGTAAGTAATCTTTATCTCAGCTTAAGCCAGTTTATAAACAACCCCGTCACACAAGCAGTAAAATATTTTATTTTCTTTTTACGAGCCACAACCTCGACTCTAAAGTACCTATCAACAGCAGAATTTGTCTGAAACTAGACAATTTAAACGAACATAAACACGAAATATTTTTGGAAGTGAAAATTCCAGAGTTATTGATACGGAAATCCTAAATTTTCTATAAAATCATCAACAATTTTACTGGATAATTATTGGGTGCTATTAAATTACGGGCCAAAATTCTCAGAAATCATACCATAAATTGCGATATACTTATGTAAACTTTTAGGTTTACATTTACCTACACCACTGCCAATTCCAAAAACCAATTCCGTATTATTTGTTTTTAGGTAACAAAATAACTAATTTTTACTTACAAATACCTCAACAGAAAACACTCACAGAAACTTCATTCCCAAAACAATACAATACAGAAATCATGGAAATCTTAGGCCGGCATACAGGAGAGGATACTGCTCGTAACGACTGCCGCGACGATGTGGGCGTCTCTGTCTGTGTGTGCGTGTGTTATGGCTGTGTGCGGCACCCACCCTAGGGCACGGAGGCCCCGCCCCTGATGCTCACACGGCTGAGTTGGAATCAGATAGCCTGGGCAGTCGCAACCCAGCCGTGACATCGTAAACGGATCGCAGCTTCCAGCGCTCTAAAGCATTCGATGATTACGCGGTACGCTGATCACCGAAACTTGTCAAATTAAAGAATTCCGGTTTGCTACGTCGGATAGACTGTGTTTTTTTTTCGGTGGTGCTTGTGATTTTGGATTTTAGTTTTTTGTGATTTTGGACTTAAGTGGTTTTTGTGTTCGCGCGGCGATTTTAGGTATGTAGCTGTTAATAAGTTTTGGTTTTTTAAGATAGTTAGTAATCTTCTGTTATACTTTGGGATGATGATGCTATGAAAAGGAAATATAAAAATTCCTGAGAAATTAATAAATCTGCCAAATTTTTTCGACATCGACGGGAATTGAACCCGCAACCTTCTCTCAGTTCGTACTGGATCGCGCTTCATTAATTAAAAGGCGACACATGCACCATAATAATAAGTTTTAAAAACATTTTAATTGAAATTCATTTAATTTAATACAGCGAATAAAAATAGTATGAATAGTTGAAGAAAATTAATTCAAAATAGTAAGTAAGACGTTTAAAATATTTCACCTTCCTCAATTTAATTTTAGTTAAAAACTCTTATATTAACGTATTTCAAAATTATTACAACGATAACATTTTATAGCGATAATCAAACCGTTACTTTATTTTTATTTATCTAAACTTAATATAAAGCGAGAATCGGTCGCTTCAAAGCAAAACATCATAACTAAGTTTTAAAATAAAATAAGTGGATTTTTTAAAGACATCTAGAAGGCTTTGATAAGTAAAGTGTCTACCAGTCTACCTGTATAATATCTCTCTGACAAAGGTCCCTCTCGTAGTAATTTGATATTTTTGTTTGGTCCATTCCTGCGGCATTTTTTCAGTGTAATCGAATCATTTAATGCCTATTGTTGTAGATAATTCGAAATAGTAAACATTTTGCTTCATTGTTAGTTTTTGCAATGTAATTTAATACGCATAGCCACATACTTTAAATTTGATAAACGGAGCAAAATGCAACTTAACTCTAGGTTAGTATAAAGGTAGGTATAATGGACTACTTATTTTAAGTGACATAAATAGATTTTAATAAAAATGCTACGTATTATGAGACTTCGCACTCGCAAAAGCTGTAATTTATGGCACGACACGGTCAAATGTTAAACTCACTATTAACAATTTAATATTACTTTACTTACATTTTCACTATTACTTCGGATTTTTATACAAACCCGAATGTATAAGACTATCAAAAATTAGTGAAGCTTAAATTTAATTACAAACATAAAATTAATAATACTCAACTATAAACATAGAATAAAAACTTATTTACTACTTAATTCAAAATACGTAAACTCGAGCAAATCATCAATAAGACTCCTAATAAAATTTCGTAGGTACAATACACATTACATCAAAAATATTCTCCAAAAAATAATTTAGACGAAATCGAAAACATCTTAGACCTTTGATGTTGCCGTCTACGCTCGGTCTATTGTGTACGCAAAACTTGTAATTTCGTTAAATAGAGATATCCAGTTGTATTGTTGGTAGCAGATAATTTTTGCGGTAAGCGATACTTGAGGCACAATAGGTGACAGTGACGAGGGCGATCTTTGCTGCCTCTATACAGGCTCAGATACTTATGCGATTTATGATATAAAAATTTAAGGTCTGTTACAATTTTCTAGAAGAACTAATGTCTCTCTAAAAAAATAGGATTGAATAATTCAGAAATTGAATTTATTTAAATTACAAAGATTCTCACTTTTTATTTTGTGTTCATAAATTTATAAATAACCGTAGCCTCTATTTCACAACGAATTTTAAATATCTGTGCTTACTTAACCATAAATATGATTATCACATTATACCCAAATATAGTATTTAGGTAGTCATATTACACCTAAATTTGAAACGAATTATGTTTAGCTAGTTAAAATACCTATTCTTGTCTTAGCGGAGTAAACTAAGGACTTATTTTTTCCAATCAAAATTAGAAAAGTCAACAAAATTCCTTTACAAAAATATGAAAAACCGTAGATAAAATTCCATAAGAGCTATAAAAAGCCCGACAGCAAATTCGAGTACCGCTGTCAAAAGTCATACCGAAAAATCAATAAATAAAGCCCAGGATCAATTCATGCGTGCCGACAAAGTGCTGCAAATGTGTTACCATTGTATCACACTATTATTTATATTTGAACTGAACTTTCAAGTGTTGACATGCCTATTATACAACAACTCCCAGGGGTGTCTACACTTTGACAGTTTTTTTCTCGTATTAATGACATATTTTTGACAAAGAAAGACATAACCATTGATACTTTCTCACATGCTGTCGTTACACGGTTCTTAATTCAAATTTGCTACTTAGTAATGGTTGTTTGACATTTTTGTTACATTTTAATCTTACTAAGTTACCTTTTGTCTTTTGACGTCCTAAAGATGAAATATTTTTCCGAACATGTTCATTGATATTGTTTATTAATTTATGCTCATTTAAGAATTTAATATTTGTGGTCTAATTGTGCATTTTACTTTTATCCAACATGATCTTGGCATACCTAGCGTTTTTATTACTATGATAAAAATTCATTTGGAAGATGCATTATTTTTCACGCCGAAACTACTGAACACATGAAGTACCTACCTATGGTTGAAATTTTGTTAAGATGTAGGTAGGGTAACTCCTGGAATAAACACACTATTTATCCTATACCTAATAACGTTCCTATGAGCTAGAAATAGCCTTTAAATGACAACATAGAAACAAAGCGTGTGAAGCCATTTTGAAACGATGAAAAACAAAAGGAGGTTTTCCAATTGTGATGATTCTTTTGCTTTTGTGTGAAAAATGATCCCATAAATAAATTTATCCAGATTTTTTTTTAAAAAGCTGTAAACATATTGAGAAATTCAGAACGGATTTAAGTTTTTGTAAAAATCATCAAAATATCGACTCCCTGTATTACGATGTCGAAATATCCTTTTCATAAAAATATATAATCTCCTTGGTTCCAAATAACACCTTCTTGCTTTCAATAACCCTTTTCGACCGAGGAGTCTTAATAAGGATTTAGATAAATCATATTTGAATAAAAAGCTTTTCATGTTTTTCGGATTATTTAAATACTATCATTTTTATTTTCATACAAGATTTGTATAGTTTGGGATTTATTCGGTAAATATAAAAGGTTCTACAAGAGAATGGTTCGTCCGCGACTTTGGGAGTGTTTTTTAGGGTGAAAGTACCCTATATCTTATTCCAGGTCTTAAATTACATCTATCTTTACATATAACGTAATTTTGGGCGTGAATAAGAGGTAACCAGCGTTTGTTACAAAAATAAAACTTTTAAACACATTAATTTAGAAAAGTTTATCATCTAAAGTAAAAAAAATGAACCTAATAATATCCCTATCATGCAAAAAATACCTCATAGATGTTAGATTTAACATTATTTTAATCGTAAAATAAAGATATGATTATCTTATGACATGAATTATAAATAACATAAATAAAAAGACATATTACAAGAACCACGGCAAAATTATCTTGCAGAGTTTAGACACCTATATTTTATTTAAAAGTATTTAACTACTGCTTCGCATGCATTGTTTCTATAGAAACGTTCAAAGGTTTTTTCCAATCCACGGGCACTGATTTATGGATTAAAAAGATGCTTATGTATACATGACAAAACCTACATCTATACAAAATTTTAGCCCAGATTTGACGTGAAATAGTAACAAAAATACATAAATCCGTTCAAACTTGTGAACGCAATCAAACTTCAAATTTCGTTCTGTCAAAAAACAGAACATCAAAAGCAGACACGTGTGTATTCAAAAACATGCCATTTCCAAAAGTACCTTCTTTTTAAGTTGCAATGTCAAAGGAAGCTCTTCCTTTTCACTACGCTTATACTTTGAATCCTATAGCATAATTAACAGGCGGGCTTATATTTAAACATGCCCTTTGACATTTCAAGTGTCATCATGTGTAGTGTATGCTGCAATGCTATGACATATAAAAAAGAAAAATCTATAGTTACTCGGTTTTAGATTTTAGGCCGAGAATAGTGGAAATGTTGAAATGAAATTTAGTTGATAGAAACGACGTCGCATGATAAAATGGATTAAAGTTTTTTAGGGTTAATACTTTTAAGAGTCTTTTAAGGGGCTCGATTAATTTTATCTATAAACAATACAATTAAGTATTGAAATACTTAATGGCGTCAAACAGAACCCATTGTTAAACTAAACAGAACAACAATTTCTTAGCAAAATGTTTTTAACCCGTTCCCTGCCCAGCCTTTTGCTAATGAACGTATCCGAATGAATCGTAAGTATTAGTCTCATATGGGCAATGAAGATCGGCATTCTAGTACCTAAACTAATATAAGAGATCGGTTTAAGTAAATGATAATAACTTAAAATATTTTGGACATGATGCATCATGGTAAGTTAACTGCAATGCCATCAAATAACTCATCAATACGCTACTGAATATAGTCTATAGGTACTTATCTACTAGTACTGTCAGAATATAAAATATATTACGTTCTCGACGCCATGCCGTTTGTACAGTCAGCACAAAGCAGCGGGCGATTTGTTACGTTGATTTAAAACTGACGGGTACCGTTGGCGTAAAAAGTTAAAATGACATTTGATCACTCAAGCAAATTTTGTGGTAATTGGCTGTTGCCTATTTTAATGGATTTTCATAAAAATAATGATTATGTCACTGAAATTAGAATTTTTCGAATGTAATTAAATAATCGTCCTCATTAATTTTCTCTCAAATCGTACCTGTACGTTTGTAAACCTGATTTTTTGATTTTAATATTTTTTATCTTAGTAAATATAATAATAATAAATAATAATATATAATTTGTATTTGAACATTCTAGAAATTACAATCTTGTCTGATAAACACCTTTTAATGATATTCAGAAATCATGAAAATCTAGCTAACAATAAATAATGCTGGACAATCCATACAGCATCATCTAGCCAGAGACTGGTTACTAGATGACTGATATATACAAAATACATTATACTACTAACGTTACATAGAGTTCTTCTTTTATTTTATTATCATTCTTAAGAGTCTACAATATAGCCCGATAATGTTTATTCAAAAATATCTAAGCATAGTGATTGTTTTGCTAACGCTCCACTGACTCTAGAACCACACAGTAGGTTATGGCATGCGTAGTGTCGGCATGATAAATCAATATCAACCATTGTCGGTTACATGTCGTCCATACATACAGACGTGCTACAAATACCTATCAAGGAATAGGTAATTACCTATTCGAATAAGCGCCACACAGAAATAATAATCACCTACTCATGTGAGCAAATACACAGTAAACTTTCAGAATAAGAACAGTTGTAAGACTCCGTAAGAACAGTTGTAAGAATTGTCAGACTGCAGAGAAATAATAATTACCTATACAAGTGAGAAACACAGTAAAAAATTTGAAATCAGAACAGTTAATTAGTAGGTATTTGTTGATTTTAAATATATTTTTTCGCAATAAAGATCCACTGTGTTCTTATTTCACGCATATATAAAGACCACGACCAGGTTATACGGTATACAAAAAATCTAAGACCAAGTAGGTACCTTACGTTCCGTAAGGCAAAAAATATACATTATGAAGGATAACTCAAAAACTTTTGTTTAAATCTGACCAGTGTCGAATTCAAGGTTCTAAATAAAAGTCTATTAACACCTCCTTTTCAATGTAAGTTGAAAGTTGTGAGCATCTAGCCCAGACGACGCGTTACCTGAGAGCTATTGAATGTCTGGCGCAGCGCATCAGCATTGACATACAGCGTGGTAATGTAGCCAAGTCTTGTGGACGCAAAGACTGGTATTGAGCAATTGAGCTACATCTAGATTGTTAGCGACAGTCTGCAGTTATCTCAAGTTGCAAGAACTTCTTTAATATTAAAATTAACGCTTTAAATATTTCACGTTCTTCTCGTACGGTGGTACGTCTACCGAGTGTCACGAATATTCGTATGTTACTTACAATGTCTTCACTTGTACTCTTAAAACTTACAAACCCTAAATCCCCAGTAATTCTAGACATAAATAACAGTACTTATCGACAAGCTAACATTATCTCCAGCTAGAATAAAGCTAGAATTTAAAATGGTCGCCGACGATGTTAGCCCTATTTAGAGTGCTTTGCATGCAGCCTCCGTTTGCGGGCTAAGTCACTGGAGAGAAGGGTGAAGGGGAAATGAACTTTAAATACACTAGTAGTAGATTCACTTTACACATTTATTACACTCACACGTTTAATTTGTAATGAAAAATGAGCATTAATTGTTGAAATTGTAGAGTCTTTACAAGTAGAGCAAAAGAAGTTAAGATTAACATAATTTATTCGTTTAATACTTAATTGTGAAGCGTTATTCTAGTTTGCTATAAAATCGAAGCGTGATTGTGACATCTTCTTCTTCTATTGGATTTGGTAAGCGCCTCTATCAAAATGATACGACACGATAAGAAAAAGTATTTAATTGTGAAATAAAGTGACTTAACTTTAAGGTAAATATTAAATTCTCACTCAATACTCTCGTCAACTAGACAAGGCTCAGATTTACTCTTTGAAATAGCATTGACAACAAAATATTTTCATTTAAAAACTAGAAGTAAAAGTTATTAAGTCCCAAGTTATTATTATTATTATAAGTTAACTTTTTTATAGATTTTTTGTATGATAGAGTGAATAGAAAACATTTATTAATTGATACTTTAACAAAAGGAAGCAAAATAGAGTGAACAATGTTCCCACTTGTATTTACACCGTATTCCATGGCTCTGCCTCCAACTTGGAACCTTTGACGCGTTCAGTCTGCCACTTGCAACGAAAACTGTGTTTTTTTCTCAGCATTTTAGGTATTTTTTCTCGGTATTTTCAGATATTCAAGAGCACTTTAGCGTGTCTGCAAAGTTACAAATGGGATTTGAGTTCTGTTATTACTGTATGGCGCTGAGTGTACCGGTGCGAGAGCTTAGTTCATTGAATTTTGTTGGAAACTGTACAGTCGGAAATAAATTTGTGATCGCGACGCTGTTTTGCTCACTCACTATTAAATAAACAAGTTTACATTTGTGTTATTCGGTATAAACAGAGCTTTTGAATATAAGTTATTTTAGGATGAATAAAGTATTTTTTTTCATATAAAATGTCATTTTGTTTTTGTAGAGCCATTTATTTCAAAGGAAATATTTATTAAAATATCACGTTAAGTAAATAAAAATACATTGAAACTTCCTGCATGTATTGCCTCACAAAATAAAGTATTATAAATGGACATATAGTTCATGCATCTAAAAGCTTGGGTATTTAAAGAGGACTATTAGGTTACCCTTAAAATTAAATAAAAACTAAATTATAATTGAGTAAATCAAATCCTATAACTAAAGATATTCACACAGATATTAATGCAACTAAAATCACTTCAGAGTATTTAGCTGCAAAATATCATAATTAAAAACAAGTTCTGAGTAACCGAACACCGGCTAAAGACGAGATCCGACTGATAAGTCGGTCTGTCTGGCGATACACTGAGATGTATCACATTTTAGATATAGGTAGATACTTACGTCACTCAGAATACCTATGGGAAAGACGGGTTTGATTTTTGTTGCGTTTCCACACTGCTAGGTATATTTTAGCATTGCATAGTCCATTTAGGAAAAGGATAATCTATTTAGGAAAGAAAAAAGACCGTGATTCCTGTAAAAGTTTGGCAGACTTTTGCCTAGTAGTGTTTAAAATAAAAAAACCTGATCCATAAAGTATTAGATCGATAGATAGATACCTAGACTTTTTAGTTGAAACACACACAAATAGCTGTAGTGGGAGGGAATTCATAAACAATAGCACATTTATATAAAATACAGTTTTCCCAGTGGGGAATATCTTCGTGGTGGACACAACAGGAAAAACCTCGGCTAGAACAGAAAACCTATTGTCGAGATCGTAGGGTAAAAATCCTAGGTTTTTCAGTTCATCTCACCTAGGTGGGAAAATGCGTCAGTTCATTATAAAAACCATATAGATTCAAAACATTTAAAACATCTATCCACACAGATTCATCCCTAGCGACCATAATTTGATACATAATCACCATCCTATCGGAAAAGTCACAGGTACTCAAATACCGGGTCGCATTTGATCTTTTCAAGTTCCAATCGAACGTTTCTTTGATATATTCCCCTACGAGGCACAATGGGCCTAAGGTACCGACTGGGGCTGTAAATTCAACTCACTTTGACTAGATTCAAAGGGAGTGGAGTGTGTACTAATGTGAGATGTTGAGTATTGACGTGTGCCTTGGCTCTAATGAGCTTTGCAATTTTATTGGGACCTTTGCGGGCCGGAGTTGGTCATCATTGTCCATTATAAAAATAATGAAAAAATGCTGGAAAATCCACACAGCATCATTTAGCCCCAAGCTAAGTAGAGCTTGTGTTTTGGAAGCTAGATGACTTTAATATTTTAGTGCAATACATCACTACATAGTATAAAACAAAGTCGCTTTTTCTGTCCCTATTTCCCTATGTCCCTTTGGCTGCTTAAATCTTTAAAACTACGCAACGGATTTTGATGCGTTTTTTTTTAATCGAAGGAAGGCTTATACGTAATAAAACCGTGCGAAGCCGGGGTGGGTCGCTAGTTACAAATAAAGGATTTTTTTCCTACAAATATAAAACACCTAGAACTCTGGAACTATTATTTGCAGATCGTACAAACATTTGTGCCGAGGTGGATGGAATCGAATCCGCATCACCCTGCGTCAAACAAAAATTAACTAAGTGATAATTATGAATAAGGTTGCATGGTTCCACAAAATCATAGAGCTGACTTTACTTAGGTACATGTACTACACACTTGGCGGCAAGTATCATATGGTACAAAAGTTATCAATACAAGTAACTTAAGATCTAATCAGGCAAACTTCAAAAAATCAAACAAATCAACTCATACGCACCGACTACCGTTCGGAGGCGCTCTATGGGTGGTACACTAACTTCATTTACCATCGATCATTATCAGATTCGAACCACGGAGCTATTCCTACTATGCAACAATAGATGGCGCTTTCACATCAATTCAGCACCATCATCCACCAATTAGTATATTTCGTCTCTTTCTATCGAATTAGGAAAGACAGAGAGGCACTTCAAAGCAGCGTAATGATGTTGATTGTAATTGATGATGCGATATTTCGAGGTCAATTTTGTTTTAAACGTGGATTTCTTTCTTCGTGGGTCACGAACTGGGTGCTTTGGAATTAGGATCGCTCTTTTTTATTATTTTGTAATAATTATTTTGCGGATTTTTTATATCTCAAAAAGCTTAAATCAGTAGGTACTCAAAATTAACCACAATTTTCCTTCTTCACAGTACCTACATTCTTCATAGTTCATTGTATTTAAACAATGTGCCAGGTCGTAAATACCATTAAGTTTATTTGTAATTTCAAACAATGATTTTTATTAGTAATCTTTCTTTTCTAGTGATACTTAACATTATTTGTAAAACAGAAAACTGGGTCATCAAGAAATTTCTATGAAGCAGCTATGAAGCTGAAATTTGGAATTGTGGTTCCTTTTAGGACGTAGGCTAAGAATGCATTTTTGGAAATTCGTATTCTACGGTAGTTAAAAATATAAGGTCAAATGAAATTGCGAGCTATTCACCTAGTTATTATTTCTAATTCTCTTTTTGTTCAAAAAACGCAATTTATAAACAAAATTCTGAATTAATTTTACCTTTCTTTCTTTGCAGGTTAAAGTCGAAGGATTCTACAATTGAAGAGTGATTAGTTTGAGAGGTCTTTTTTATTCAGGAGGTCTGAGTCTATGGGCCTCTAAGACAGGATTTTTGTCAAAGGGGCTGAGTCTATCAGCCTCTAAGACAGACATTTTTGTCAAAGAGGTCTGAAAACCGATCGCATTGTGAAACTCAGAGTTTCTACAAGGGGGGCTCACCAGGGGGAAAGCTTCAGTGTTTTGTTCGAGGGGGGGGAAGTAAGGGGCCCATACGACGGCGTACGGGGTGGCTCTACACGGAGGCTGGGGGCGGGGGGCGCCTGCGCCCGCGCACGCCGCCACCACGCTGGTGGGCGGGTTGGTGCCGCCGCCGCGGGAACCCACCACGGCGGCAGAGGCCTTCTGGAAGATGCCACATAAAGGTACGTCACAAGCTTCTATGCTTTTACTTTTATTAAGAGACGTAGTCCGGCCAGGGGCGTTATTGGCTAACTCAACTACAACTTCTTTTGTTTTTGGCTTGCTGTGCTAGTTTGCCACAATTCTGCCAGTGTTAAAGCGTTATTCCACTACACGATATTCAGGGCCCGGTAGTTAGGGCGATTAGGGAGCAAGGCTTACGGCTCCGTCCCTTAGGGACCCTAAATCTTATTACACCATTCTTAGTTAGGGTTAGGGTCCCTGAATATCGTGTAGTGGAATAGGCCTTTAACTCAACTGCTAATCTAGATCGACTTCATTTTTGACAACTAGTCCAGTTTAATACCTTATGCCTTAGACAATACCGAATACATTCTGACTGCGGCGACCACTGGTAAATGATTTCAAGTTAGACACTAAGACAGCAGGTGCGATGACGATCTGCGAAAGACTGCTGGCAGATGCTGGATGCGACAAGCTGAAGACAGGGCGCTATGGCGCTCAGTAAAAATACAGCTCATATTCCAGCAGTAGACTAATATAGGCTGATGATGATGATAAATAGAATATGACACAAACTACAAAGATTCCAGTCAAACTTGCCAAGTCTAGTGTGGCAACACTGGTAAATCTAAATAATAACCATACCCCGCGGCTCGTAACAAGGTAGCAACAGTTAGCAACAAACAGTGTTGCAAGTTACAAGTTACAGGAGTAACTTCTAGCTAGCTGGCTGACGGCTTGACTTTGGATTTGGTTTTGAGGTTACAACTATTGTAACTCGAATTATCACTTTAGAACTCGTATTATCTCCTTGGAACTCGAATAACTTTCACTTATACATTTTTATATTGTTTAACTTGTTTACATTTTAGTCGGAGTCGTGCACGACGGTTTCCGTATATTATCTACTAGCGACCCGCCCCGGCTTCGCACGGTTTTATTATACGTATAAAACTTCCTTTTGAACCACTCTATCTATTAAAAATCCGCATCAAAATCCGTTGCGTACTTTTAAAGATTTAAATGTACATTGGGACATAGGGACAGAGAAAGCGACTTTGTTTTATAACTATGAAGTGATTTAGTACCTATTTATTCATTCAACTGTCTATCACAGTTCGGACACACAAAAAATACAAAATATTTTATTTCTTTAACTTAATCTAGTACATTTCAGTGGTATGGGACCCTCTTTTAAGTAATATTATACCTGTGCTAGAGGGTCTCGCTCTGCTGCGCGGCTATCTTAAAGAAATTAACTATTTAATACTGTGAAAACAAACTAATATTGACTCTACCAAAACTAATCTAACATACAGATTAGTTTTGACGTTTTAAACAATAAAAAATGAAATTAAAAGTAAGTAAAGTAAGACACACAAAAGGATGGACAGCAGAGAATAGAATGGAATAGAATAGAAAAATCATTTATTGCCTATAAATTTCTTAACCTAAACTAGAATTATAAACAATAATAAAAAAGACTAATCATAGGCAAAGGGAGTAGATTCAGCTGTGCTGCATGCAGAAACATGCGGCGCTGATTTTAAATCTACTCCCCTCGGGTAGGTGGTCACCGAGAAGTTATGTGATAGCGGGTTTAACCTAGGTAAGTTCTTACATTTACATGTTTACTTATATAAGAAGGTTGCTTCTAATTTGTGCTCATTACTTTACATATGTTTTTTAGAGTGTTAGTAATAGCGTCCCTTTTTACCCTTTGGGTACGAAAACCTAAAAAAGATCACCTACCACATCGTTAAGTGTCTACTCTACATGTTTGTTACTACCTAGACAATAATTATTCGAAACTCTAACGATCATCTTACTTTCGAATTCTCGTAGTAATTTAGCCCTTAAAGTTAGGTCTAAACTTCCATTTCTAGGGAGCTAAGTTAACAGCCTAACTTCTCGTTTATAGGACTAAACTTGGACATTTCTGAATTAATTTCCTTCCTAAATACAGTTACCATTCTTAGTATAATCATCATCATCCTATATCAGTCCACTGCTGGACATAGGCATCCCTAATAAGCACCATAGCACCCTGTCGTCAGCTTGCCGCATCCAGCATCTGCCTGTAGTCTTTCGCAGATTTTCATCCCACCTGGCCGGAGGGCGTCCTACACTGCGTTTGCTGAGTCGTGGTCTCCACTCAAGAACATGTATACAGTTGTCTATATTTCACGATATACATATATGACCGGTCTTCTGCCACTTGAGCTTGCTAATTAAAATAAACTCGGATGTATTCATTACCTCGTTTCCTTGATTTTTATTTATATTCGATAAAAAAATCATACTTTCGAGTTAAAATGTTTTACCCTCCTTACAGAGTTTACAAGTCGCAAAGTTCACTGACCTCTGCACAAACAACCTAAGCAACTGTTTTGTATTCTGCGGTAACTGAGTAAACCTCCAGTGAACTTGTTATGTAAGCAAAGGAAGGAAACTTAGTAAAGTTGGAAATACGATAAATAAGATTTATTATTAAAGTTATTCGATGATTTCTAACCGCATAATTTTATAAAATTACAAAATCTACCGATAAGTATTTCCTACCTATAACTACGTAATTTTATTTCACAAAAAACTTATCAAAATAGGAAGAAAACTAAGCAAACTTATGAAGAAACAGGTTTTATTTGAAAAAACAAATTTTTCCAGCTTTAGAAATTTTATTATAGGTACTTAATAAAAAAAAAACACTAGGTAGTTCGATTTTCAAAACCTAAGTATTGAAAATGGAAATAAAATTAGGTTCAAATTTTAAATTCGTTCCAAGTTCAAACGAAAACAGTCGAAAATCTTCACGGAATATAATTACGTAGCCCGCGCCAAGCTAACCGAGCTTGCTACTATCGTGTCACATTACGAGACAGATAAAGACAAATAGACCGGAAGAAACACTTGTTCGAGAGAGATAAACAGAGTTTCTTTGTGTCGTTTTTAATGATTGAGAGCACGCGGGCAGAGAAATTTTAAATTTATTTCGTAGGTTTTCGAATCTTCATCACAACATTGAAATGTAGATTGAATACAGTTTTCACACTAATACTATAGAGCCATAAATATATTTATTTATATGTGAGTCTTTTTTACTCCATCACGATTAATACGCCTAAATGGATTTGGATAAAATCGTTTAAAAATAATTTACGTAAGTAAGTACCTACTTATAAGTTCAAAATATAAGCTATCCAAAGCGTGAGATGGATAGGAGAAGGAGAACATGTAAAGATGCGGAATATGGGTAAACGTGTCCTTAAGTGGAGACCGGGACGCGTCAAAATTAGTGTAAGACGCCCTCCTGCCAGGTGGGATGACGGTCTGAGAAAGTCTGCAGGCAGATGCTGGATGCGGCAAGCTGAAGACAGGGCACTATGGCACTCATTAGGGGATACCTATGTCCGTCCACTACTGTGGACTAGTAAAGGTTGATGATGATGATGATAAGCTATCCTGGTACTTACCATTTTACGTTTCAACAACGGCATCAGAGTACGGTTTACGGTATTGTCGAGACGTGAACGTAATCTTGATACATAAAGAGGTAGTATAGACCAAAAGTACTTTTACTACTTTTACTTTATTACTACTTTTCATCCCAAAAAAGTGCAGTTATTCCGGATGTCCGGATTAACTCCTCCATCAAAATAAAATTCAAACAGATATAGTTATGGTTATTAAGCTTTTTTAACAACGAAAATTACAATCAAGGCATATCTCAATACCAGTCATCGCGTCCTCAAGATACTGGCTGCATTACCACGCTGTATGGTAATGCTGATGTTTGAGCCAGATACTCACCAGCTCTCGGGTCACGCGTCGCATCGACCAGACGCTCAGATATTTTTAAAAATTCATACATGTTTATCAAATGAGATAATACCGCGGCTGGAGCTAGTAAGAAATAACTGTTTGGACATACAATCACTTTTTAAACTTCTCGCTTCACCGTTAATTTTAAGGACTAAGATTTGCTAGTTTCGATCAACAAAGATTAAAATTTTCTTTGTTCAAAGTTGATCTTCACTGTTAGCAATCTTTTGTTTTTGTCAGAATTGAAAAGAGCTATACATTGGTGTTCTTCCAACACAAACTAGGTCCATAGTTAAACCGCTTTAAGTGAAAATGAATTGGATTAAAATATTTGAAACTCAGGACTTAGTTGATTATTTAAGTGATTACTAGTGACTAGGTAGGTAATTAGTTAAGCCAAATACCTCTGATGCTGTTTGTAAAAACATACTTTTTCTAGAGAGTGTTTAGTTACAAGATTTAGTTTATGTTCAGTATTAAAAATCCGGTGTCTGGTTAACCTTTTTTTAATTAAATCAAAGTTAAATGACTCATTTACAAAAAAAATTATCATATTGGAAAATGCTAAAAAAGTTTCTCCTCGTGAGTATTTCATTTTCACGATACCTAAAAAATTGGTTTATTTTCGTCAGTATTTTTTATATTAATCAGAACATTTTATCAGGTGAACTTTCATATTTTTTAAAGCTTATTTTCTCTTGTCCCAAATAAATATGATCACTATTTTTTAAGTAGGAGTATATTCAGTAAGTCTACCTACTCTTTTATAATGAATATTATATTGACTTCAACTATTTATTTATTATTTTTGCTTTAAAGAATTTTAAAAGGTTTATAGTTTTTCTAAACGCGCTAAATTATTCGAAAATAGAATAGTCAGAAATTTTCGATATTTTTTGTAAGTGCTTTCATTAATTTTCTGATAAAGATATGATAAGAGAACGCTCTTTCTGGTTCTGATTTGTCGCAAACTTTTAACACACAATCATAACAAAAGTATGTCATATTCACAAAAAACCATAACACGCGTAAAAACAGCTCAATAACATTTTAGTAGTTTGTGAATGGAGTTTTTGTTCGAGCAAGGGGCGTGGTTATAATAAATTATGTCAGACGGACAAACGACTCCTATCAATGGCTTCTGTGACGAAATATTATAGTTTTTATAACGCTTTGTCGGTTCGAGTGTTCATTTTATAAGATATAGCTTTGACGTGATAAGTTCTCTTTTTGCAACAAATGTTAATTTTAGTTTGATGCGGCAGATTTGGCTGAGGATCTCAAGAGGCACAAATATGCAGGTCTCGATAGAGCCTACATTGCTCCCCTTGGAGTCGAGACCCTAGGTCTGTGGGGTACCGAGGCTCTCCGGGTTTTAAAAAAACATCTGAGCATCTGGTCGATGCATGACCCGAGAGCTGGTATCTGGCTCAGCGCATCAGCATTTTCATACAGCGTGATGCGTATACATGTCCAGTCTAGGCTGTTTTCAACGTTCGTCTGCAGTTTACTCAAAATTACTCAAAATTTTTTTGATTTTTTTTCATTATTAGACTCACTATTATAAACCTAATAAAATCAGCTAAATAATACGAATCAAAAATACAGAAATTGAATTCTGAAACACGAAATGTTAAACAGCCATTTAAAATAATAATAACCAATTTCAAAACCGGATTTGGATGATTCAAAATGGCGTTTTGCCGTACGATTAAACCACCCCTAGATAATTCAAAAACAGATACAAAATAATAATAAGAAGGGTATTTAGGGGAGATCGTCCATGCCAGGTGTGTCTCTACGGGGTCGCCACCCTTATGTATTTTTGTACATAAAAATATAATAATTATGGAGTTTGATTAATTATATGTACTAGTTGTAATTTTTCTATTCATTTGCTTGTAATTTTCGTTGTTAATAAAGTATCTCATTATATGTGTTCAGGCGTAGGGTAAATATATGAAAAAAATGCTTCACAGACTTTTCCCACGTAGAGTTTTTCCAAACGCTTAAGTTATAACAACTAAATATTTATATTTGGGTGATTCTACGAAAACTCGTTTTTTGTCTGACTTCTGTGGCACATTTTTTTTTGTTGAAATTGCACATCATGATAGTATATTCTAAATAAAGATTTAATTTTGAATTTTTTGGTAGTGAAGGGAACTTTATTGGCTTTATGGTTACGGAGTTATTCAATTTTAAAAATATGGTGTCCACGGAAATCAGAATTTATATCACCAAAATCAAATATGGGTTGGTTTATCGATAAAAATATGTGTTTTCGGTAGTAAGTAGATTATTTAGCTAAATACCAATTATTTGACGTTTGTACTTTTAATCAGTTTTTACAAAAACACCTTTAAATCATTACTGTAAATACAAGTAACTTTTTACAAAAATCACACTAACAATGTTTATCTTTGTATTAAAAATATTATAATTATTCATTTTGTATTTATCATAAACTTTTATCCTAAAAAACATCATAAAAACTGTAAAAAAATATTATTGAGATGTTAATGAACCCGCAAAATCCACGGAAATCACACCACGGAAATCAAAAAAAATAACAAACTCTTAGAAATTTTCTTAATTTGCTGGTTTATTTTACATTGAAATATGCAGTCGAAATTAGGAACACAAAAGGCATGAATTATCATCATTAATAAAACAATAGGATTAGCATAAACAAATTTATAGTCAACATGGTAATCAGAATTTCTAGATACCAAGCCACGGAAAGTGATTACGTACCGAAATAACAGAGTGACGTAAAGACATACACCTTTGTTGTACACACCACTGATGGGGCGTGACTGATAGTTTCTCTCAATCTAACAACTATTTACGCAGATATTAAAGTACAGTATTTATGAATAATTTAGTGCGCACCAGGGAAATCAGAGCTGAACGACGGACGCGAAGTTATCTCGTTGTAACTTGTCAACTAAAGCTTAGTTTTGCGTAGTAATAGCGTCAAATAAGCAAGTAACTATCTGGGTTATTGTGAACCTATGTAAATTAGTACCAGAGTTTTTAGGAAATGATATAAAAATTTATTAACACCGGAACATGAGGTCCGGACGCACCACGGAAGTCATAATTTCGAAGGATTTTATTTATTTTTACTTATTTAAAATAATAATATTAAAAAACTAAAAAAGGCCTCCCCTATTATTTTTGTCTAATCTACTATCATAAAAAAAATCAAAGGGCTAGGGATACTTTTTGTATGATTTTTCGAGCCGGACATGTATTTTTGAAGCCCGGGAGAATTACCCATTTACTTAAAACGTACTAATACTATGGTTAAAACCAAATATAAATTATTATTTTATTTGAGACTTAAGAGGAACCATTGAAAAATAACCATCATATTCGATCCCTCTTAAAATTTCAGTAATAACACGCATTAAAAATACTACGAAAAACCTCCTCCTTTATTGAAGTTGCTTGAAAATATTAGTGTGTACTTAAAGCGCATGAAAAAATTCTACCTAACGAAATCCAAAACCAAACGCACATTACGGCTACCAAAACTCCAATACTTTCCAGAACCTAAAAAACCTCCATTTACTAAATTTTTTGCGTTTCGCTCCGATAAAACAATAAACTACATAATATATAACTAGAAGTTTTATAGCGGCGCTATAACAACGGGGATTAAAAATAAATCGCTTGAATAAATTGCACAGCTGAAATTAAAACACCCTCTCATACGACACGCGTGCCCTACGGCAGTAGGGGCTGAGCGATAAGCGGAAGCGGGCGATTTTTTTTTACACAAAATTTATTTGTTTGTGTTACACAGTGTTTTTAGCGACGCTGGCACATGTTATTTTGAAGTTTTATTTAATGTTTAAGAATTTTTATTATTTTTATTTGCTTTTGTACCCTTATAACACATTTTCTTTCTTTTTTTGGTCTATATAATACAAAATAATATTTTCATAAAATTCCCAAGCTCCAGCTAGCTCCAAAGTTTCTCAAAGCTTTCTCAATATATGAATAAAATAGCTGAATTCTGTGTCTAATAAATATTTATGATGCTAAATAATTATCCCCAGCATTATCTAGCCCCAACCTAAGCAGAATTAGTGTTACGGGTACTAGATAACTGATACTATACAATACAAGGAATTTAGCATAGTTTTAACCTATAACAAAAACTATAGATCGTAAAAACATTCCTCCCACGGCAGGAATTGAATCCGCAACCTCCTACGTCGCAGGTGGACTTTCGGCCGCTGTGCCACTGAGGTTGTTTATCTAAATGAAAACTAAGGTCTAGTTAAATATAGTTTAAAACAATCCAAGAGTAGAGGAATCTTCAGTTTAATTTATTGCCGATATTTTTTTGTTTGATGGGGAATAATTAATTTATTTTCTTCTAATTATTTGTTGTGAAATAATGAAAATTATCGACATCCTGTAACTTTAGTATGTTTAGTAAAATCAATAATCGTTTATAGTTTGTCGTAAGTCTCGTTTCCTAGCACAAAATATATCGTGTGAATGTTTTTTCCTCTTTCACTGAACAGATCAGGCTAAATTTTGAATAGACGCAGTTCTAGCCCTGGAATAACACATAGACTACTTTTTATCCCATAAATCAGTTCCCATGGAATAGAAATAGCCATGAAACGCGAGCGAAGCCGTGGTCAGATATTAGTAGTTGTATAAAAAAGTAAAAACGCTACGGCGTAGCACCCAGAGCGCGTTGATGTCTTTTAGTACAAAACTAAAACTATTCAAAGTAAAGTTTGATATGTATCAGTTAAGCTAGATTGTTTGAAACAGTCTGCAGTTAGCTCAATTATATTAATAACTAGCGACCCGCCCTGGCTTCGCATGGTTTTATTATACGCATAAACCTTCCTCTTGAATCACCCTATCTATTAAAAAAAACGAATCAAAATACGTTGCGTAGTTTTAAAGATTTAAGCACACATAGGGACATGGGGACAGAGAAAGCGACTTTGTATTATACTATGTAGTGATAATAAAGCTGGACAGTCGACGTTATGTGTTATGGGTAGGTACTAGATGACTGATAATACTTAATTCACATAAAGTACCTATTTCTTTTGTTTGTATTTTTTGTTATATCAATGTAACAATTATTATTTAAACCTTTTCTTTCCAAACTCATTCCGAGGCTTTATTTTTATAAATAATTAATTAATGCTGGACAGCATCATCTAGCCCCAAGATAAGCAGAGCTTGTGTTATGAGTACTAGATGGCTGATATACACAATAGATTACGTAGGTTTCTCATATAATATACATAGAAAACATCAAGAACACCGGAAAAAATATTTACATGTCGTACAAAAATATGTCACAAGGCGGGAATCGAACCTGCAACCTCCTGCGTTGCAGGCGGACCTTCGCCCACCATACCAAAGAGGTCGTCAATAGATAGACATATTTATTTTAAGATATCAACACTTAAGGCGATATCAGACGGTTCACTTTTCGTTCATTTTTGTCTTTCATTGGGCATCTTTCACTCGAAATGATTCGTCTGAACCCCAAATGAAACAAGAGTGCCGAATGAATTCACTAATGAACCGATCCGACGATGTCAGATTTTTCATTCGGCATCTTTCACTCCCACTCCGAATGAACGAAAAATGAACGGTCTGCACACAGAGAGAACGTTCACTCGGATTTGGCCGTTTTATCTCGAGCCCGGTAGCAGACGCACGTCCCGGTGCGTCACGGAAAATTGGCGGCATAATGGTAAAAACGACTTCACCCGATGAAATATTTAAAGGAAATAAAAGATGAACGTTCTTTTCTTTGTCATTCGCAGTAAGTCGTGTGAACATGGAATGAAAGAAAAATGAAGCATTCATTCGAGTGAATGTTCTCTCGAGTGAACCGTCTGATATCGCCTTTAGCATACCCAAAGCAAATATAAAGATAAAGAAATTTATTTATGAAATAAAACACAATCTTAAATACTAAAAATAATAAATTAAGTCCGTAAATTAATTAATATCGTCATCATGTAAATTGTTCAATTCTTAGTTTAATTTAATTCTTCTTTTCTTCAATTCTTATACGCAGATCGTACATAACTTTGTCCCGAGAATCGAGTATTACTATACAACCACCAATTGCAAACAAATCCGCGTGCCGTTCAAGCGAAAATCGCCCGTCACTCTTCACTTACCCTTCCCTCGATGGACCATTGTTCTTTAACAGCCTCGCTTGTTAGTCGGCGGAGGTGTGATTACTTCAAGTAGTCGCGCCTAGTAATTGACTTGTGTTTGCGCACGGTAATTGATAGGTGCGACAGAACGTTTAAATTCTATTTTTAAATTCAAAAACAGAATTCAATAAACTTTTTGTATGTTTGTAATTCAAAAATTTGAATTCATTATTTTTTGAAATTCGATAAAAAAATCGAAATGGAATTGGACATTTTCTAATGTTGAATAAATTAGGAAATGTTTTAAATTCTATTTTTGATTATTCCGTCGACAACTTCTATGACTTTACGTGAACCGGTTATTACTAGCTGCAAAAAGGTTAACCAGACAAAGGTTGCCAAATTTTTTTTACAACTTTGTTTCTATTTTTTTATAGAAAGTTAGGATGATTATTTTCGATTCTACGCTAGACCACGGCTTCAGCTGCGTTATATTTTATATTTAGCGTGTTATTCGAGACAGAAAAATCAAATATTTCTAAAAATCAATCAATCCCTTGAGTTTTAAATGGTGTAATCAACTCGACTTTGCTATTGATATTTACATTATGTTAGATTCAAACTCAACCAAAGAGTGGCGAAAATAGTAACTATATACTCACATCGATCACATCACTTTCGTTTTAATTAGTATTAAGATGCTCTGTTGTTTATATCTTTGATGGAGCAATAAAGGAGAGCTAAGTTGCGTAATTACAAAAAAAAAATAACACTTATAGCTGGAAAATCCATACAGCATCATCTAGCCCCAAGCTAAGCAGAGCTTATGTTATGGGTACTAGATGACTGACATAAGTACATAACATGATAATCGTGCGAGCCTATTGGTTAATAATCAATTTAGACCCAAATTAGAATTTGGCTCTAAAATACAAAGAAACCATCATTAAAACCTTCAATCAACCATTTCTCAAAATGTGTTTCAATGTCGTTACTAAATTCCAAAACAGAACTTCAAAAAGAACTAATTCCGCATTCTAAACCCAAGCACGAGCCAAATCAGTCGCCACCGCAAAAAAAGGGCCAAAACAATAAACTTGCCCCACGCGCCCTAATCAATGGCCTGCCCTAAATTCGCCCACAAATTGCACCAATTGTTCACTTTTTACTTAAAGGGTGGGCGAAAAGTTTTAAAGGGAACTACGTCAATCGCATACAACTTCACTGGGTTGTAAATATCATAATTGCTCATATTAGTACGCCATCTGTAATTTTGAAGCAATAAAGGATTGTGATTGGTTTTGTGGTTTCGTGGAGATGAACTATATTTTTTAATGTCATATTTCACTTGGTTTGACTTTGATGGGCTCTATTGTTTGAAAATGATTCATTTTCTGCTAAAAAAATCACTGTCACCTACCGGCATACCAATCATGATCAAAAATCGGGATTTTTTTACGGATAAATAAATGTTTCACTTTTTGAAATATCATTTAATTCTGCAAGTCAAGTATGAATAAATAAATATTAGGTTGGACTTACGCAGGAAGGTAATTTCATCTTTCATGATATGATGACAGTTATGTTAAGCAGTTTTTTAATTCCTTGGCGTCATATTCAAAGATTTTATTCAGACAATTTTTTATCAGTCTAGTAGGACTCCAGATTAGCTGTTTTGTTTTTCAAAAAGTAATGGATCTTTTTGTTTTTTCCTCGAGGTTTAGATATGGAAGGATGCCAAAAGCTTTATCCCTCAGACATCGGAAAGTCTTTAAGAGATTTAACACAATGTCCCATTTGGAGATTAGATAAAAACTGTAAAAAACTGCGGTTTTCTACACCGCGAAACCATTTTTTGAGTTGATCCGTTTTATTTTCTGCAAAGCGGCTTATTCCTTGAAGGGGTTAATTTTTTTAAGAAGCCCAGAAAGCATTGTGGTAGATAATATCTATGAAATACGTTGAATTGTTATAAATAAAAGAATTTTTAAAGGTTTTCAAAGTTTAAATCCACTTGAGTTTTAAATTGCGGGGTACCTTGACATAATAAAAGAAGTTTTTTGAGAGATTTCTTTGCAAAATCTAAGATGAAGGTACAAAAATTTTATATAAGTGATCTTTCTTTATGGACCATCTACTACTTTTTTTATATTCTTTGAGAAACATAATTATTTTGCTTACTTTTTAATTACTTCAGTAAGGCAACGATTTTTGTCTACGGTAGAATTGATAAAAATTACGTCACTCGTCATCAAACGCGTATAATCTCTGTCATAATTAAGGTTAGCTCTATTAATTAACGAAAATAAAAATTAAATCTATCAATAATGGGATACAAAAAAATAAGGTGACCAAATACATAAATTAGAATTGCCATACAGCGTGGTAATGCAGCCAGTATCTTGAGGACGGTTCCGACTGGTATTGACATGGATCAGTTGAGCTACCTAGACTGTTTGCAACCGTCAGCAGTTGTTCCAATACTACACTAGTTTTATACTTTTCTATTCCTTGATGTAATTTAGATTACCCCTAAATGATACAGTCAGTTGTCTAGCAGTGGACTAATATAGGTTGATGATGATGATAAACACAAAAGCAAAAATTGGCCCATAGTCCCCGCGCTGGGCACGCATTTGTATTTATATTTCCTACTACAGTTGTTTCAATTGTATACACTAGTTTCATTTTTTCTATTCTTTGATTGTAATTTTTGTTAACTATATTTATATTTCCTCATAATTCCATTTCCCAACAGATGAGCTCATGCACAGCGCGGCAATGGGCGGAGGCCTATTCGGGTGCTCCAGTGCCGGCCACAGCGGCATCAACCAGCTCGGAGGGGTCTACGTCAACGGCCGACCCCTGCCCGACTCCACCCGGCAGAAGATAGTGGAGCTGGCGCACTCCGGAGCGAGACCCTGCGACATCAGCCGGATCCTGCAGGTCTCCAATGGATGCGTCTCCAAGATCCTCGGCAGGTCAGTATTAGGAAGGTCTTGTTATAAGTCTCGCTAAAACTGATCTATTTCTTACGGTGTTCTATTGTATTTTTTTATAATTCCCGCTTTAGCTGGTCTATATCTTTCCAGTGTTCTATTGTATTTTAAATTTATTTTGTTCCTGGTCATTCTAAATATACCTACTTTTAATTTTAACATCTAGCTTGTATACTTTAGAACTGGGAGTTTATAAGCATCCATGTTTAGCAAACGGCATTTAAAAAATTATGTCTGTAACTTCTGATTTTGGAAAGTGGAGAAATTGGGATTTTTCTGTCTTATAGATATGTCAGATATAGAAAATATAAGACAGAAAAGGTTAGTAGGTTAAATAAACTGGAAATTAATTAACAGGTGCATATCGTGCGTATTCTCAAATTATATAACTATCTATCTTGCATATTATATTACAAACTATCTGCCCCCGTATGTGTCTTATTCGTGTAGGTGCTTACAACGCTGCTGATTGTACTAAGAGTAAGAATTATCGTGTTTAAATTTTGTTTACAGTAAACCTGAGTATAATTGTTT
Source organism: Eupithecia centaureata (assembly GCA_944547425.1). Lineage (NCBI taxonomy): Eukaryota > Metazoa > Arthropoda > Insecta > Lepidoptera > Geometridae > Eupithecia > Eupithecia centaureata. Next base: position 11,317,802 of record OX155678.1, on the reverse strand, counting down.
GTTTTCGTGTTAATTTTTCCATTGATAAAGAAAGGGTTATGACACCATAAGGTATGAAAGCTTTACATTTATTTTAGAGTAGAATTATTCTATGAACCTACCATAGAATGGACAGTTCACTCCAAATACCATATAATAAGATCAAATAGCAAAAGTACGAGCTTTGACCCAAAAATCATTCTTCTAATTCAAAACTAACTTTCCCCTAAGCTCCACAATATCAATTGTCATTCCTACATCTGTTAATCCAGTTAAACAAGCACTCAAAGGTTACCACTAAGCACCCAACACAATTAATATTACTACGAATAAACGAATTATTTCGCACAAAACCATTGTACGGTCAAAGGCCACGCGCACCAAATTGATGGAATTCCCATAAATACCTCCTAAGATGCCACACAATGGGGTACCACCTTTATAGAACAGAACAGGACAGAATTTAAGGAGAAATTCTATGACTTAATCAATACAATGCGTGTACGCATTCCCATACTGCTTTGTTTTTGGATCACCGCGGGCGATCGGTGGGAATCGACATTTGGTTTTTTAAACAAGGCGCAGGGTGTAGGGTGTCGGTAATTTCCACGGTTTCCTTGATTGCGATTTTATCTGGAGATCAAGGATTCCAGCCCTCGTAAACAGATGATGGAAAGCAATGAGCAGTTAATTCTATCTTAATTCGCTTTTATTTGTCGATTGTTTTTTGTTCTATCGTGGTCAAGTGACTATAAAAGTTACCATGAATACTGCTATTAAAAAATATGACTGTTAGAATTTTGGATGTCTTAAACTTAAGTGGTAATAATAATCATTAAAAACGGGATATAAACCATTATTGGGTTAATTCTGAGTGTTCCGATATTTCGGCATTGTTTTATGCGCTATGATCAAGAAAGAGCTAAATGACTGTGTCTATTAGCAATGCTAGTTTCAAAAGTTTTATTTGTGATTATAAGTCAAAGATTAACAAAGACATTCATAATTGTTTGAATTATGAATTGAACTCATAAAAATGTCAAAGTTAGGTGCTGATTGATAGAATAATAGACCCTTGAGAACAACTGTCAGAGACACAATAAAAATAATGAAAATAACGTCAAAGAAACTTGACTTTTAATACAGGGTGTACCTTTCAGGGCAGTCCCACGAACGCCCCTAAATAAAAATCTAAATACACATTATTTTGACGTAATTGGCACCCCTCGCGCAAACTGCTTGACACCACTTCAAGAGATCTTATAGGAAAAATAATATTTCGTAGGGAACCCTGTTAGCCCCAGGGTTTCTGTTATTTTGTTTCGCTTGGTAACAAATTGTGTTTACCTACTTATGGCTGGCTGATTGGGTTTTAATAGCTAGAATGGACTGATGCATCCATAAAGTGGCTTATAGTGCATCTAAGGCGATGTTTGTTGAGCAATACCTACGATGATTGATTACACTATTGGTTTAATAGTGTTTACATGTTGCAAAGTAGCTTAAAACAGTTAGGTATTTTGACGTCAATGAATTAGATATATCCCTTCATCATTCGATCAGCCTAGTGTCTTAGTATGTCTTACTCCTGGTCAAACTATCTTTACTAATTATTATAAACGCGAAAGTTTGTATAGTTCTATGATCCTCTTTCACGCAAAAAGTACTGACTGGATGAACCTTGAAATAACACAGGCTACTTTTTATCCCGTAAATCAGTTCCCATTGGATAGAAATAGCCTTGAAAAATTTCCATAGAAACAATGCGAGCGAAGCCGCGATCAGATACTAATCGATTATAATTAAAAGTAAGCGGCATATATCAAAAAGCTATCAATATCCCTTTTTGCAAAATCTACACCTGTCACTTATCTTTATCGGAAACTGATAATTCGTAAGCCGATTATCAAAAACATTTTCGAAACAAGTTTTACAGGGTCGGTCCAAGCTGGCAAGTGCACCGCGATATGTTTTTTTCCACACACCCCGTTCTTATCGTGCCAATTAAAGATGGGGTTCTAAGGGTTCTAAGGGTTCCTTAGGGGTTTATAAAGGGCAAGCGTGGTAGGACGCCTAATTAAGGAGCTACCCCGTTGGCACAGACTTTTAGGACGGATATTGTGCTCTGGTATTGCTTAAAGTGGATTGAATAAAAGACAAACATTTGTACAAATGCTTTGTATTGTTGTGAAATTGTATTTTGGTGGGAATTTTGACGTTTTTCTTTTGATTTAATGCGTCATGTGGATAAACTGATTCTCGCGATAAAATAAGCGGTAACAGACGGTTGATACTTTGTATGAAAAATATAATTTTAATTAATGCTGGTCCGGCACATGTTTCATGCACGAGTAGGTATATTATCCTTGCTAATGTGTTGCTAATATAATATAATGGTCCTTGCTAATATTATAAACGCGAAATTTTGTATGTATAGATGTTTATATGTTTATCTTTCACGAAAAATCCAATTTGCTTTCGGGCTAAAATTTTGAACAGACAAAGTTCTAACCCTGGAATAAAACATAAGCTACTTTTCATTCAATACATCAATTCATATGAGATAGAAATAGCCTTGAAACAACCCGTACATTGTGCAAAGTTGCGGAGATACTAGTATTTCTATAATATTATTGCAGTAATAATCACATTCTGCGAAAGACTGCTGGCAAATGCTGGATGCGGCAAGCTGAAGACATCCGCTATGATGCTCATTAGGGGAGGCCTATGTCCAGCAGTGGACTAATATAGGCTGATGATGATGGAGATGAATAATCACAAACACAAGATTACCTTCCAGACACACCTGAATAAGATCGCACACAATATCAAAACAAATTCAAATCGTAACTGCAAAACTTTTCCTAAACATAAGTTGTGTGATAGATACTCACAGAAGTTTATTTTTCGAATAAACGAAACAATCTAAGAACTTCAAGCATACCTCTCAAAGGGACTTGAAACAAATGAAACACATGTTTCGATCCCCTAGAATCGCATCAGCAGCGCCAATCGAGCGGCTGAAGTGCAGTAACTCAGTTACATTTAAATAACCACTCCAAAAACAATCTCTAGTGAGTGGCTATACGATCTAACATCCAATCTGTAGGGGTTGGCAGATGGACTATTGTGCTGTAAAGAGATACAGTAAAAACAGGAGACTAGGTGACAAAGTATAGTCTATAATCTATTAGAGTCATAAACAGTAGAAAAATATATGGTTTTTTACCTTTGTGGTCAACGGTTGAACAGTAAGAAAGAAAAAAAAACAACTCACATACATATGTATTTTAAACTAAGAACATTAAGTTTCTAAAAATAGATAAAGTTCGTTTTCCACCCTTTTGTCATTATGCATTCCATCAACCGAAAACCACCGCTGTGCTTTTCAGTCTTTAAAAGCGGGCATTGACTAAACAACGAACATTGCGATAGATTGCGATCAATTTGTTATTGTTGTCGATTTATCGGACGATTTCTGCCGATTTTCGTTATCTGATTCAACGGCCATGATTTTTCAGTTTAGTTAACCCTAATGAGGTGGTTACAATTGGTTGCACCTAAATCCTGGGGTTCATTGTCATTATTTTAACGGGAATTAGCTATCGAGTTTACACAAAATAAAATAGTTAGATACTTTACAAACAGTGAAAGGTTTAAAATAGATTACTTTTCGTATTAGTTCGCTCTACGTGTTATTTAATCTGTTAAGTACTTCTATAAATTGTTTATGCCTCATCTGTATTCTTGAAGTAGTCAGTTATTTCGCACTCAGTGGAAGACCTTTGTACACAATCTGCGGTTAGATTTCGAACTCTGATTTGAATTGCTGTAAATACCACCATATAGTTTAAATTTCGAATCCACGAGGAGAAAGTTTGAATTAGGTAGGTAGGTACTTACACTTTTATCGAAACAGATTGAGATTCAAATTTCAAATCTGTGACCGAACTAAATAATCCGACCGATGTACCCCTCATTGTGGTTCCGAAGTGCCTCAGGCTGTAGTATATTAGACCCTAATAATAAGCGTATAACGACCATGCCTAAATAAACATGATTGCAAATGTTTGTATTGTATCGAGGGATGTTCCAATGACAGTTTTTGTGTGACCTAGTTTGGTGTTGGTTTTATAACCGTTATTTAGTTGCAATAATACCATAGAGAATTGACAGTTGAATAAATAAATTTATTAAAAAAAACATTGAAAACTTTATAATGAAAACAATAGATTTTTCCCGCAGCTTCGCACGCGTGTTTTAGTCTTTAGGTATTTTAGTAAAACCTAACTCTTTTGTAGCCATTTTCACTTTGTGTCGAAATTGACAGGAAATTGTCAGCAGCAAAAATATAACTACTATATTTTTTTGTTTTTGAGTGTTCTTTTTGTTTGGCGGAAAGTCATCTTTACCTACCTACAACCTTGCAACTAAAACGACTGAAGCAATTTTGATAAAAACGATGACAAAATACATACCTACTCTCTCTCCTTATAGAGGAGAGAGAGTAGGTATCTCCTTATAGTTCTTGGCTACATTTCGTAGGATTTAGCCATGTCGGATTTGAATATATAGTTTTAATTTTATATATAACTAGCGACCCGCCCCGGCTTCGCACGGTTGTATTATACGTATACCTAAACCCTCCTCTTGAATCATTAATCAAAATCCGTTGCGTAGTTTTAAAGATTTAAGCATTCAAAGGGACATAAGGATATAGGGACAGAAAAAGCGACTTTGTTTTATACTATGTAGTGATTTATAATACTTAGATGTCAATTTATCACTATTCCATAAATTATCTTATGAAAACCTGTTTTTATATTTCTGTCCCTATCGATCTAAAAGCGCTTCTCGAGTATATCATCATCAGCCCATTTAGGTCCTCTAGTATATACCAAGGCCATAAGAAGGTTCAATTAAAAAGTTTAATTTAAACTACAACCATTAAACCAAGAGCGTCTTTGCTGTGACCCTCCAAACCATCACCTTTACCACATTCCAGCTCAACTAATCCTACAGTAGCGTTCCATTATCGCTACATCGACAATCGTATTGCTATCAATCGATTGTTACTAATATCGACACATGTCGATTCCAACAATAGGCCTCGAGTACATCCTGTATCGATACCAACTATTTGTCCCAACCCTAGTCACTCGCTGACCTTTATACCAACTGTTTAAAGCTCAATTTCCAACAAAAAGTAGAGATCGTAAGCAAAGCTTTTTTGTAATGGTTTTAACTGATTCTATCTGAATTTGAATCGCATTTCTAATGTGATAACGTTTATTTTTGAATGGTAGATGATGATATTTAGCCTGTATAGGTACTTCAAGTTAAGGGGATAGTTTCTGAGATTACTTGTAATTGTGTTTTAATACTTTTTCCGAAGAAGGGAAGCTGTCTTTATAAATGTTTTTTTTATTTGTCGATAATGTGACTCGAAAACGGTTACACGAAACTTTTTAAGTAATATTTATGTAGATACCTTTTGTATGTCAACATTACATGTATATAACATGTCTTAGTTTTTATTACTTGGCCCTTTAACAATTAATAACTTAAGTTCTTTAAATCATTATTAATCACATGATAAAAATTTAAATGGAAACCTATTTTTAAGATATTTTGCATGCCAATGTGTTTTGGTGAAGTATGTGACACTATTATATTGTATAAGACCTCTATATGACCATATTTCGTGCAATAAATGAAATGAAATGAAATGAATATTTTATACAGGGTGTGCCCCACTGAGTTTCATTGCGTATGTGAATGGAGCATCCCATATACTGTTACCAGAGTAGGTGATCACATCTCGCGATACACTTACCAAATCTGCAGATCAGAATGGGATAGGACTTTCGAAAGAGGACATCGACTTCAACTTTTCTTTTTAGAAATTCTGTCACATTTCTTCAAACGCGAGCTCTCAAAGTGCAGTAGAACAATGGCAATGATAATAACCGCTTGCGTTTATCATTTAACTAGCGACCCACCCTGGCTTCGCACATGTATTACATAAACATTCCTCTTGAAAACTCCATCCATTAAAAAACTGCATCAAAATCCTTTGCGTAGTTTTAAAGATCTAAGCATACATATAGGCAGCGGGAAGCTACTTTGCTTTATATTATGTATTAATGGTTATATTAAATCCCATTCTAATCTTATGCATTCCTAATATTAAGCTAGAAACAAACTGAACCCTAGCGACGACGCAACGTACGCAAAACATTATGAGATGATTAATAATAATATGCACATTAACAATACCTAATGCTGGACAATTCACACAACATCATCTAAGAAGAGCTTGTGTTTTGGGTACATTATAACTGATATACTTTATACATTAAAACTGCTCCATATTTTTTATTACGCACAGAAAATTCCTATACTAACTTGAACCTGATAATCTGTAGATCGATCAAATATTGGTCCTGAATGGAACATAAATGACCTTGAAATTCACAACAATCAAGTAAGATCCCGTTAAATTAACTACCAGATATCTATGGTGCTGTCTTTTTGTTTCAAAGTTAAAAGTACGCGACGATAGATATCAAGTAAATAGAACAAAGTATCTTTATTAACAAGGAAAATTAATCAAGGAATAGAAAAAAATATAACTAGTATTTACAATTAAAATTTCAAGTTAACAAGAACTCACTTTTCGTTCGTGAAATAAGCCCTTAGGTACGTTTCACCATCGAACGTTTGCTACATTTCATCGCGTACGTTGCGTGTTTCTAGCCTCAGTCTGTTCTTAGCTTTATTTTCATAACCTGTTGCAATTTCACCACTTTCCAAAATCCAAACTAAGTTCAGCTTTACGCACAGATATTACGAGACGGGGTCAATAAAGCCCCGCGCCATTGGGGGGTCGAAGCCACGGGTCGCGACCACTCCAGTGGTCTCCAAGATCGCTGACTACAAGAGGGAGTGTCCTTCGATCTTCGCGTGGGAGATCCGAGATCGTCTTCTGAGTGAAAACGTCTGCAATAACGACAATATACCTAGTGTGAGTATGCATGCATTTTACCCACTCTCCCTTCTTTAGGTCGATTTTGAAGATTGAGATCGATTTATTGATCGCTTAGGGTCAATCGATTGATCTCAGCAAGGTCTTCGGCTTATCTTTATTTCTGCATCGGTAAAAATAAATAAATAAAATGCTGGATAATCCACACAGCCCCAAGCTAAGCAGAGCTTGTGTTATGGGTGCTAGGTGACTACCTAGCACCCATAACACAAGCTACCTAATACATAGAGATACATTTTTGACTTTACATTGCAAGCACCCAGAACCCAGGAAAAAATATTAAATTTCCAGATCGTACAAATATTAATCCCAAGGCGAGATTCGAACCCGCAACCATTTGCAGGCGGACCTTCACCCGCCGCGCCACATTGGTCGTCGGTAGTAGGTTTTTGAACGTTCGTTGGCTGCATTCAGAATACGAAACAAAAGCCTTGACTACTGAAAATAGCTAGATATAACAGCGGGAATCGTTTTTGGTAGGCATCGAAAGCGAAAGCGTATTTCGCTACAATTTCGCTCCTCTACCCAAAACGGTATCGACTCTACTCAAAAATTAATCTATCTTACCATAAGCATTTCACCTATTCAGATATTGATTTACATTTTTAGTAATTAGTTTTCTCTAATAAAAAGAGTTTTCTCTGCTCCTGTCAAAATAATGTCATGCATGATGTCGATTTAGTTTTGTGTGAAAACTTTTAATTTTTAATTTGATCTCATAAGCGCTATAGATGGTCTACTTCAGTGAATTATTATAATTAAATAAAGGAGAATTTCATTTTTAACTTTCCTGTCATAACTAGCAGGTAGGTGACTAATAAAAAAGTTTCGGTCAACCAGTTGTCTATTGACTGATAGCTGAAACCCATATCAAAAATGGTAAAATTACCTTATTGACACAACAATTCAATCCGATTGATCCAAACCAATTTCAAAAATAGCAATAGAAATGACTTCGTTAAGTTAGTCTATATGTTATCAATATCCACCAATCCAGATTCAAAAAGGTTCTAATTGTAAACGAGATTAACAAACGCACAGATAAACTGTCACAACAGCCATCGAAATTAATTAACTTCTGACATATGCTGCCCTATTGTGTCATCGAGGACAAAATCCTACTTAAAATCCTCTTTTTAATCCAATTTTCGCAATATCCCAGCATATGTTACGGTATGCGGGATCTATTGTCCGGTCCCTTTGCCTTTCAAGATGGACTGGACATAAAGGAGTCCTGGATAATTGATGACGGTTATAGGCAGCGTTTTATTTGGTTATTGTGATCGGCAAACGGTCTTTTGAGTAGAGTTCATAAATTCAGCTTTGGACTATAGATTTCACGAATATAAATTGATAAACTCTTTCAAAAAGTAAAAGGTACCTAGTTCTAAATTTAAAACAATAGCGAATCGCAAACAAACAATAGTAGGTAAGTCAAAAGTGACCATTCAAAGTGTGTTGTAACAAAAACAAATAACACTGAAATAAAAGAAACGTGAAAAAAAAAACAAAAGAAAAACGACAATTTGTAATTACTTGCATTGAGTTGAATCCGCTCGCAATTACCGAGTCTCAAAAAAGGTAAAAGGTCTCAAAAAGGTTGGATATCTCGTACAAGATATCAGAAATAAGCGCGCGATAAAGCTGTGACCAAACTGACACCACACTTAATCGAAGCAGACGCACCACCGAACATCTGCCATACAAAAAAATACAAAGCAAAATTGTAAATTCTATCTATTCATCGGGCCAATTTTTCTGTTAATAATGTCACAACTCGAAAATCATGTTTTTGTGATTCGGCATAATGTAAACACTTGGGTTCACAATGAGAGGAAAAAAAGGTTTTGTCGGTAAAAGTTGAAATTCTGTTGGTTTTGGGGTATGTTATTGTGGACCTATGTCATCGATGTCAAGATGCAATTTTAAATAAATGGCAAACATAAAGCTACGATTGGCATTCAATTTAAAAAGGACTCAGTCGCACGCAATGTAATTAAATAGGACAATTTGAAAGTGAAACTGAAAATAACTGAAAATGCCCCAGTGCGATAACATAAATGCTGTAAACTTTCATCGACTGTAGCTGAAACCCGCTCGTCTACATTACCAGACAAAAACACCTATAACCATAAGCAATCATAAACGCACCACCCCCTCCTAACGAGAGGGCACAAAATCGAAATACCCCTAGAAGATTCGGCGCCAAAGGGGCTATTTTTATGACTGTCGTACGTACGCACTCGGCCCACTGGGCAAATAGGTGAGCGGTACAGTTATACACTTACACACGTGTTAGAAAGAGATAGGTGTTTATCGTGCGTTCCGGTGCCTAGTCATAACGGTCGAATGGGCGTGATGTTTCTTACCAACAGAAAGCGGACAAAAATACGTGGAACAATCGATTGTGGTTCACCGGTAAAAGGGCGTAAGTGCCGGCCACCGGGCGCTCTGACATGTCGCCATTTCTGTGAGTCTACACTAAGTACAGAGAACACCTTCTGTGTTTTCACTTTTCTGTAATAGGTACATAGGTACTACAAACTATAGCACTCTATTTTAATCATCAGTTTAAGTGACAAAACCCTGACCCAGATATCTCCAAACACTTCTTAATCATAAATTACAACTCAAATTCTGAATCACGAACTCAAAAACCTAAATGGCTAACTTCACGATGGTTACCTTTAAAATGGCGAAAACAAAAGCTAAATAAAGCTCAGTTTACACGATGCAAAAATGCGTTCACCCCTGAAAATTCCACGTATGTAGGTACAGCTAGGTTCCGACGAGCCTCGCCAGAAAAGCGCTAAGTCACGTACGTCCTTTTTCCTCCCGCACGTGATACTATAATTCCACACTTTACGCGTGAGTGCACAGAACATTCGCCATCGCATTCATACTTATAGGAACTCCTAAAAGATCTGCATTGAGCAATATCCCCCTCCTTGTCTGACGGATTAACGTCAAAAGCTTATGATGGCATTGAAATTGACGGTTTTAAGTTCACAGATATTTATGGAAATACGAGGGAATTTAGGGAGAGGAAACTGTTGGGACGAAAAGTTTTGAATTTGAATAGAAGTAGGTGTTTTGGTTAAATTTGGAGTTTTAACGTTGGGTTTATAGGGTTCTCAAAGTTAAACAATAAATATCTATGTATAGTCTATCTTTATGTAAAACAACGTTTCTCCCATTTCGTAAACCCATCGATTACCTACCCTACCTAAATGTTGCGGGACACGATTTGGAAACAGGTTCATAATTTACATTTGGAAATTCATGAATTCCATTTCCAAGTAGTGTAGAAAATATCGGCAAGCTACGTCCTGAGATCGGATTTATGAAGTGTAAAAAGAAACGTAAAAGCTTGTTAAGTGTAACAGCTTTACAACGGAAGGACATAGGAGCTCAAAAAACCGTCACAACACGGAGAGATATCTCCAATTACGACAGTTTTGCGTGTAAACGAAAATGAAACCACTTACACGTATACCTATTACCAAGCACATAGTGCCATAGACTCTAGAATAATTGGTATGGTACAAAACTTTGAGCAACATCACTAGTATTAAAAACTTTTTACATTTGAAAAGCTATTTAAGACTTTATAGATAGTTTCCCTAGGTAGACTTTACAATGTTTTAAAGCCACGAATAGTGTAGTCATTAAGGGTTTTTTGTAGTGAAAGCAGCTACAGTGAAAAAGCCACGTCTACACATTAATAAGGCTACATAATACGAAGCCTTGGGAGTGCTCGACAGTAGCGCGTTTTGGCGGTGTCGAATTGCTTTAGCTGGGATCCCACGTTGTCTGAAAGTCCTGAATTTAGGGCAAGGTGGGGTAAAAGCGATCGTTGGGTAATCCTATTTACTGAAAGAACATTATAGTGGACGAAGGTCTGCCTGCAATCAAATGGTTGCGGGTTCGATTGCCGCCTTGGGACAAATGTTTGTGTGATCTGCAAATATTAGTTACGGGGTTCTGGTTATGTTAATTTTTTTTATAAAAATTCTATCAATGCTTATTGTATTAAGTTTATCAATAATGTAGTACCCATAAGACAAGCTCTGTTTAGTTTGGGGCTAAGTACATGATGTTGTATGGATTTTCCAACATTACCTATTTATAACAGCAAGTAGCAATAGGAGTTTTTTTTTATGTTTAGTATTCTTTTAATTTTATTTCATTTTAACTTTCAACTGATTTTTTCTTGCCGTCAAGAATCGAGTGTGCCTATATGGACACGTGATCGTAAACTTTATTTACAGAGTATTCTGGTTAATTTTGTCTCGAATGCTTTTTGTAGTCAAACATCTTTTGATTAGTACGACTAATAAAATACAGCTTTTGATTAGTAGGTATGTACTACTAATCAGAAGAATTGGAATATAGGAATAGGCATATGTTCCAATTTCAACCGACCCGACTTTTTTGGGTTTACCAATTTCGATAATTATGTGGAGTTTTTTGTTAGTTCTTATAAAAAACATCAAATTATTTATAGAACCGCACTATTAGATTTTTATAAAAAAAAACTTTGTAAATAATATTTATCTAATACCATCATGCAATTTGTCGATTTGCACAATTACCACTCGACTGATCCCTAGCGACCCTCCGTCACGGCGTTCTCCCACTCACTGTGACATATTCCGAGCTTAACTTTGAGCAAAGGTCCTTGGAGATATTAATTGAGGGGCAATGCTCGATTCCGACGCTTTGAACTGTAAATAAGACTGTCTTGTGATGATTTTTACGTCATCTCGTGCAATGCCAGGTATTTAAACACTTCTGAAAATTAATACTTTACTTTCACTTATTTATTATTACAAAGGTATAACTATATGGTCAGAAAAAGCATAGAAAAAGATACTAAACTGGAACATGACCATAGTTGATTTGATTGCAAAAGGGTGCAAAAAGAGTACTTGTCAATAAAAATCTAAAAAGTCTGAATTTATTGCTATTTTAATGCCCAATAACATAGATTAAAACCAAAGTTTAGGTATGGTTCCGTAAAATAAATATCTATTCACATTTTCGTCTGAAAAAAAATTACTTTGAATAGATTGCTTAAATGCTTAAAAAAGCAATGCCCTTAAAACCAAAGTTAAACAGAGTTTAAAGTTTGGTTAAATAATTACCTATTCACTAATTCTGAAAAGAAAATATACCTAATAATAAGTCTGAATAGATTGCTATCTTAATGCCTAAAAACATAATATGTAGATAGAAACCAAAGTTTATCGAAAGAAGCAGAATAAAAATAACTAGGTATATTAAAAATGTAGCCTCAATAGGAGATTCAATAATTCCCAGTTAAGCCTGACTTAAAACCCAACTCATGCCTTGAGATAAAACACACAAGAAACTTCCTTAACCAAGAAACTGATAGTAAAACATCTGCCATCTACATAATCTACCAACCCATCCCATCTATCAGAAACACTCGCCAAATCACAGACAACAATTTAGATCCATAATGAACTTGGCAAAAGGAACCCCTTGCAAAAAAGCCCCCTAGCGGCCGCACCCTAAACCTCAGGTCTCCGTGGGTTAAGCGTATACGTTAAAATGTTTATAGATAATACCATAGGTAATAGTAATTCTAATCATGGGGTCCAAACCCCAATCTGTACTAACGGAATTTGTATTCAGACTAATAGCTTTGTCCGCATCGGGAAGGAAAATGTGGGGGTTTCTTTATGTTCTTTGAGTTTTTTGTTGAATATTTTGTAATCAGATGATGCGTTCTTACATCGGACGCAACTTAACCTACCTAACTTAGGTTAAGTTAGATGAGTACAAATATCACTTTTTGACAAATTTAATCCAGTTTCATTTCCTCATAACTTATAAATTTCAGACGAAACATCAAGTCCATGCGATAACTGTCACTAAACATTCACGTAACATTCATCATTACGTATAAAAACTACAATCACAACAATTTCATAAAACCATCCATCAAATAACCAAGAAATTCGTTTAACCGCGTAAACGGACGTTTGCCTCTAATGTTTTTTTAAAGACCACCAACGTATTGGATCTCTAACACTATCGCTGGCTAGATCCGATACGTCTCACCTAATGAGAAGCGCTTGCGCAGCGCGGTGACACCTGTCAGCTGTCAACGTGACGTAAGAACGCCCGCGCGTTCGGAGTTCGAAAATGATCTATGAGACCATCGTGGTCGCGAAACATGATATAATTATGTTCAGTTTTAATTAGATGTCGAGCAGATACGATATTATCTGAAGTTTTGTTGTGTTTTTATTTTTATGTCTTTCTCGATTTATTAGTGATGAATTTATGTTATATTTTGAAGCAGGTATTTTTAGCTTAGATCGTTAATGCAATTTTAATTCTGAATACGCATTTTAGAAACTTGATACATCGGCATGTACTTCACAGGTAAAACCAGTTAAACATTTCATCATTTGTGTCAACTACCACCCTACCCCGAAAATGTTTTAGACAAAATCGATCTCTTTTTGTCAAAATGTCCAAAAACGCGTTTACAACAATATCGGTTTACGTCTTGGCGCACGCTTGTCGAGAGTATCTGGTTTCGTTCGGTAGTTGCCGGATTTCAGGCCTCGTTTCACAGAATGTGTTGATACGAATTTAAACTGTGGGTAAATGATGCAAGTAACAAGTTCGCACCGTAACTTGGAGCTTTAGTGCTTAAACGCTAAAGTTTTTGTTGAAACTTAACTACTATTTACTTAGGGCGATGTTTTATATTCAACTTGTGTACTTTGTTCAATAATGACGCATGTGTCGTTTTAAGTCAATATAAATTTTTGAAATGAGAACATTTTTTTTTCTTTTTTGCTTCGAAACAAACTAAGCCAATTCTGTATGTGAGTATTTTTAAATTTGTGAAGCCCCCTACCCACGAGTCGACACACCCGGTGCGTGTAACATTCGAAAGTTTTAGACCCTTTACACACATCGCTGCTCACTAATTCGTAGCGCTCCGTTGAAAAGGGGCGTAAGTCGCTATTGGAAATGCGGTTTGTGACATTTTTTGTGCATTTTTCTGAAAAACTTCAACTAAATTTTAATACCTTGCTACAGAGTAAAAACCTGCTTTTTAAATAGTTACTATGTAGTAACTATTTAAAAAGCAGCATATATAAACAGACAGATGCATAGTACCTTTTAGTAAAAAATAAATCTACCGAACCGGACCACTTAGGTCACATTTTTTCTTTTCTTTCGCGTTATCTTTTGGCTTTTTCGTTTCCTGATTCAAATTGACATATAAATTATTAAAACAACTGCCATTCATATTTACTGATTAAATATATCGCATATCCTAATTGACAAAACAGAATGGATAAGTATAATCCTTATAAATTTCTGCAGCTGGGTTCATCCTAGCATGATAATGTAAAAAGGTTTGATTCACTTTAACTACCCGCTTTAAATTGAGCAAAACGAGAATATCTCCTGAGTAAAAGTATTTATTTTATGTATAAATATCAGAATTCATACTTTATCATTAAGAAGTTTTAACAACCCGTTTCAAGTTGAGCAAAACGAGAATATCTCCCGAGTTAATTTATTTATTTTGTTGTTTTAATGTCATAAATTAATACTTTATCATTAATAAGTTATAAAAACCCGGCTTATATTGAGCAAAACGAGAATATCTCATAAGTAAATGTATTTATTTTATTGTATAAATATCATAAATCATAATTCATTCATATTAAGGAAGGAATCATATTATTCATACATTGAAGGTGAAGAAAAAGAAAACCAGCGTTGCTCAACTATATGTGGAGCAACATTATGCTGAGACAGGACCTATTGGTTTGCTAGCATCACATGTTTTTATCTTATTTATATTTAGTACTCACCGTTTTTTGATGTTGGTAGTTGGTGAACTAATAAAAATATTTTCTTTCTTTCTTTCTTTCAAGATATATTTTCTTCCAACATTAAGTAAGTAGGTAACTACTTAATTATAGTGGTCAGTGGAGTTAAAAGTAAGCTCTAATAAGAACAAAAAAAAATCCTTTTTATTCTGAAATGAACGTGTACTTTTTAATCTTTCGTACCAATCTGATTGGTCGGGCCGCTGTCAAAAACAGAACAAAGCTTTGAATACATCTCTCTTATTGGTTCACTTCATGTTCGAGATTTGAAAATGTTTTTGGCGTTGAATAGAGAGCTGTATCTGATTGGGAACCGTTTGAATAAAGTAATTGGTTTTTTCAATTTAAATTAACGTCCATACCTAATTGAAATGTTAATTTTTTTGTGACTTTTGTTTAAATCTAGTTAGGTCTTACGTCTCGTTTATTAAATGTAAGTATGTACTACTAAGTAGGGGTAGTAAGTGCCAATCTCAATAAAATTAACATAGTATTTATCTTATTTTTTAGTTCAAAGTTTTATGTTTATGAGGCAAGATATTTTTTATAATTAACCTATAAGTAGGTATTGTTCTATTCCTTGTAATACAATAAGCTAAACAATCTTGTTATTTGTTTTCTTATATTATCCATTTAGTTTAATATTTGAAGATAATATTAGGTGGGTAGGTGTCATGGTACGTGGTGCAATACATTTATTCAAGTACCACCGTCTATATTTCTATCTCATTTCCCCCCAAGTTCGCCTGGATAACATCGCTAGTAACGAAAAGGGCCATAGTCTTACCTCTATTTTAAGTATTTGTGTCAGTATTGTTTTCTTTCTTTGCGTGGTGAAGGGTTTTCTATCTATACAACATCAGCTTACTTTGGGGCTAGATGATGATGTGTGGATTGTCCAGTATCATTTATATTATGTTTATATCTTGCTCACCGCACTCTCATTATCTTCCATTAGCAGTACAACGGATTAAACCCAATTCGAGCAAACTTGTGCTCACTTTACCTTAAGGTGATTGCGGTCAGAATTTAGGAGAACTAGATAACTAACTACTTACATCTTGGAGGACTACATACCTATTGTAGCTAAGATCTAGCATTACACGTTCCAAAATATCTTTGTAATGTAGGTACTGCATTCAACTTCAACTTCTTGATTACGGCTCTGCAGGTAGGTTTCACAGAGAGATGTAGTAACCAAGTAAATGTCGCAAACCTACGTTTATATTTGCAGTGTCATTTTACCTAATAGCTTAGCAGATACAATAATAATAAAGCCATTTATTATCAAAGAATAATTACAAGCATTTTACAAATTATGGAATATACATTTCAGATCCAATATGCAAATTTAAATAAAAGTAAATAATTATATTTTTCTTTCTTTCATTTTCTTTTCGGGATTGAAAGCCTATGTGCTTCGCCAGGATATTATCCATCTCACTGCCAAATTTCATTGAAATACGTTTAGCCGTTTCGCTGTGAAAAGTAATAGACAGGCAGACAGAGAAATATCGAATTTATAATAATAATATTATAGTAGGTATAGAGTATCAGAAAAAATCTGCTTCGGCAGTTAAATTATCATTCAGATCGGCAGTTTAAATAGCATTTTGGCTAATCCTTTGTCAGGCAAAATCGATAATGGTTTATTAACTTTCGGAATTCCTAAAGTTATTATTATTGGTCCTTTATTTTGTTTTTCTTCTTGCTTTCGCTTAGCAGATTTTCTTTAATTTAGTTTCTAGTTAGTAGTCTATACTTATTTACGTTTGTTTTCTATGATTTTTATGGGACGCTGTGTTCGCTAAGCGACGTAGACCGTGTTTATATAAAAGTAGGGACCTATACAAAAATAAAAAGAGCTAGTTTTTATCGAAAAGTCAGAGAGATTCATTCCTTCTAACAAAAGATGTCTCAACCTCTACAATTTCATATAGATACGCAATAGGCATACATGATTTTACATTTGTGTGCCAGGTTTTCACGCATGCGTGGTTTTCGGCGAAAGTAGATAGATATTGGGGTTTTTAGAACCTTAAGGGTGGGGTGGGGTGGGACCCTAATCTGTGTCCCTTTGAGAAACCCGATTGGAATTTAGTAATCATATTAGATTTTAAATTACACGTGTTTGAAAGTTAAAGGGGTGGGACGGAGCAATTTATTTCCTATTAGAAATTATGTAGGTTTCTAATAGGGTTGTATCATTTTACACAACCTTCTCTATTTAAAATCTAATTGGTAATGGAAAATCAACTGTCAATCTGACAATCTGTCTTATTCAAAGGTATTTAAAATATAGAACTTTAAAAAAAAATCAAATATTTTCAAAATACGTATACAAATACACATCCAAAAACCTTCTACCATCACCGAATTTTCTTAATTATAAATACTTTCTAAATATAAAAAACTTCTATAATTATTTTAAAATAACTAGTATTATTTATCTCATTCAAAATTTCCCTAACAGGTCTCCTCAATAAACAGGGTGCTACGAAATCTAGCATCGCAGAAAGAGCAAGCAGCATCAGTACAAAACGACAGCGTGTACGAGAAGCTAAGGATGTTCAATGGACAGGCAGCCACGGGATGGTGGTACCCGGGACTACCAACCGCACCGGCTGCGCCAATCCCCGCGCCCTTACCACCGCAGTTGAATCGGACGCCGGAAGAACATAAAAGAGGTTAGTTTGTCAATGAGATTTAGTTATCGTATAAATAATGTATCTCAAAAACAAATCCTATAGGTATATTATCAACAGGTTTTTTTTTCCTTTCTTTAAAAGTAAATGGAGAACTTTATTCCAAGTAGATTTTGAAAACTACATTTGAAAGCTAGATTGATACCCAGCTAAGAAAAAAATACAATATCGACCATAAGCCTTGTAAACATAGACTTTTTTTTACGTACGTGCGTCTCACATTATCATTTCATTAATCGTTAAAGAATTTAAAATGTATCTCTTGATTTTTCTGATATCAACTGTTATTCTACCAAAAACCTACTGTATCTCAACTATCAACTTAACTATCAATGACCCACTGAACTAGGTTTAAAATGTCCTTACGTCTGAAGTTTAACAAATAAACCGTCGTTGAACAACCATGACCCTGAAAGCTTCGGTACTTCACAGTCCGTCGGAGCATTTTATTCAGTTCCGTCGACGAATAATCAAACAAGCGAAACGGTGTTCTAGTCACTCTAAACCAAGATGCAAATTGCGAGAGTAGAGATATATTAAAGGCTTTTTATCGGATATTTATTGCGATAGTTACCAAAATATCCGATAAATAATTTCAGTATGATATCAAAGCGCGGAAATTTAAGAAGTTCGAAAGAGTTGCTTCCCTCCTTTTTTTTCAAACAAACGCCAAGAAAACTCTATTTAATCACATTTTCCGTTTTTAGCTACACTCTTTTTATGAAACTAGGTGAAGAAAGCTGGGCTAGACTCTTTATGAGAAGACTATTTCCAGGTATGAATTTATATAGTCTGATGATGATGATGCGATGAGTCACTCGTTGACATCATCGTGAAACAAAAAACTAAATTTTTCATAGTCGGGAACCACGATACAGACACACAAACCTACATAAGTAAGACGTTATTATTACACCAATTTTTGCCTCAGAGGTTGAAAATAGTTTTCTTCATAGGCCTGAGTTCTCTACCTTAAGCCTGTATATCTATAGCTACATAAAACAGACGTGATGGCTGTTCTTTCGCGTTTTACTTTGACGCGTGTCTCGACTGTTCCTTTGAAAACGTGACTGCGATTAGGGTTGTTACATTCAATATATTTGAATATTCACTTATCACTCTTCCTCCACAGAAATCTGTACCATTTAAATGCATTTAAATGTTCTACTTAGTAAATAAACATGATAAAAATTCATGTTTACCTAATATTAATGTAACACTTCTTTAAATTTGTAAACAAAAACAGGAGGAAAATAATTCTTGATCCAACTAAATCTGGTTTCTCCCGTTATTTTATTGTACCAATTGTTTTTTAACTTTAATAAAATTCATCTTTTGTCCGACTGCTACAAACTAGATATAAATAAATAGGATATTGAGAATAGCCTAAATTTATATCAAAGGAGATAAATTTTTAGTTTTAAATAATCAAAACAACAATCTTTGAATAGTGTAGGCAACCCTAACCCAGGGGTGGAGGTTCGTCGTTACCGAGTTTCTTACCGACAACACCTCGGCTGTTTCGACCCAGATTATACGCCAGGTTCTATTTTGTTTGCTACGTATCTGTTAAGAGCCTACCTATTTATTTTTAGGGAATTTTATGAAAAACCCTTAAATATTATGACTCGATAGCAATTTCATACGCATTAGTTTACCCCACTGACCCAATTTTAAATACCTTAGAATACGAATTTCCTCAAATCCATTCTTAGCTTGTCCTTAAAGCAGCCTCCTTACAAAATTTCAGATTTCTAGCTCTTAAAGTTTTAGAGATATCTCAAAGAGTTTTTCTTTTTCTTTTTTAAAATATACATGTGACCAGTGTAAAAAGCCCATTGAATCACACAGCCGGCCAAAAATCTCTCTTCTTTTGCCTTATACATTTCGGACTAAGATTTAATTGGCACGGAACTCTAAAATGACTTAACTGGGTCATCTTTGAGCTTTTAGACTAAAACGTTTCTAAAAAACATAAAAAAAAATTACATAACATGAAATAATAATAATAACCTGTAGAAATAATGGATGTAGTTTTTCAAGGTTATTAATTTGCTTCTATTTCCTTTCAAGCGCTTCAAGCGAAGCTTACGTTGACACTTGATTGCACCGATTGACTTATTAAAGCTGCTCAAAGAAGCCTTGGATCCAGCCAAGTGAGGGTGTCCCAAAAATAACCCTTGAGGTCACAGGTCAACCCTTCACACCCTTGATTCCACAAAGGAAGCTTATTTCGTAAAGGGAGACGTGTTGCCAAATATTGCAAGTTTTCAGGGGTGTTAGTAAAATATTGCATTTATCCCTGAATATTTTATCTTTTAGCGCGGTTACGTTATCCTTCCATCAAAATTGATTACGACTTGATTTTTTTAGGTTTTATTTCAATTTTATACATACCGAAATATTATTGATTTAGGATTGGCACTTAGCTTTTTCGAGAAGTCCCAATACTATAATTTAAAAAAAATCTATTATTTATTTTTTAAACTGTTTTCCTTTTAAAAATAAATAAATGGAAAGCGAACTTCCACTTTCCAAAATTTAACATGTTAAACTGAAAATGAAAAACCCTGACATCTTTTCTATACCCGCTTCAATCACGTCACTGTATACTTTTTCACAAAATATTGCGTTTGTTATTTTTCGTGTATTTTCCACGCTTCCGAAACATTGGCCGGCCCGCCCGCCCGTGACACATTGTGTGCAATATTAAAAATGGGTAGTCTAATGGATGACACCGAAATATATTGGCTTTATCAAATCGGGTAGCAATATTGGCTATTGCACAGTTAATAAAAGGGTTTATATGAGATCGGTTAGAAAATAACTTGGTATCTTCTTTATAGCTAGCCGGCCCATGTGGCCTACATACCCGAGATATATCGACCAAAATTTGACATCCGGTATTTGTATATTAGTCAGATGTTGCCCAAAGCGTTTGCGCATTCTACAATTATATCTCGATTTTAATTTTCTGATTTCAATTTGAAGAAGAGCTGAGATAACTACGCTAAGGCGGCCCCTAGACGTACAATAAAATTGTACAATATTTTTATTGTACAATAAGATTGAAAGGCACTCTGAATCCAAACGAGTTCAATATTAACCCTAAACGGTCAATATTATTGCATAATTTGCAATATTGCGCAATATAATTGACCGGTTAATGGCCGCCTAAAGGCTAAAACAGTATAAACCGTTCAAACCTACCTATAGTTGTACCATAAAAAGACTAGAAATATTTCCTGAGACCGTAAACGCACTGCGTCCTATTTTACTGCCCATATAACCATGTCTAGGGTTCTAGTACATAAACGACCCGACCAATAAAACGTCCGGTATGTACTGTACTATGTAAAAAGGACATTTATTGCTTGTCCCTCGGTTCGTAGAGCGAATATATTTTTTACTTAAATACCTTTCTCCTGTTACTGTATTAAGGGCTATGGGTAACTTATTTTATTTCTTTCCTAGATGGATATAGATAACAATACATTTATTGCACACTTAAAAGTAAGAACCAATTTACAAATGAATGTACGGTGTTATCGCATTAATGTGACTTACACAACCCATTATTGAAAAGATTGTCGGATTGTGCATGGGACTTACTATTTTTATTTAGGTAAAAGAAGGTTTTTCTTAAAATTATAAACAAGTAGGTATTGCTTCACTGAAGAACAAAAATTAGAAGAAAAATTAAGTTTATTAAAACTTACAGCGATTAAATTATAATCTGTTATCTTATACTTACCTTCTCCTGTTTAAGTAATTTAATAGGTAGAGCAATTATTATTTCGAAATCTGTATTCGTTCATATAAACGAGGGAATCATTCATTCTAGAACAATAATTAAGTATAAATCTACCGACTAAGAGACTTTGGACATAATTTGAAAGACAAACCCATTGAAAACGAGGAATGAACAAAATCCCAACTTTCGCCAATTGAATATCGATTCTAAACAACGAGAGGCTTTTTTCTCCTCGGTATTCAAAACAACTCAAGTTTCAGAGTTGAGCAACTTGCAAAGAAAGATGGCCGACTTTGAAGATTCGAGAATATTTTACTTACCTATTCAGGACACGTTGTGAAAAAACCGCCTACGGTAGCAATATACAAGGTCTAGATATTTTTAAAATAAGAGAATAGTGTTAATTGTTTATTTGAAACTGATGTTGCCGAATCAACATTTTAAAATTTTATTTCATTTTAAATTTTATCGTATTAATAAGTTGTAATACTTTTATTCACCTTATGAACCTAACTAAAAATAAAACATATAATTGAAGAGTTTAAAAACAGTGCTGAATTGTTGTTTTAGAATATTTTTGTAGGGAAGTTGTAAACTACAATTAAAATGCTTATCTTGGCCATCACAGCATAACATATTGTTAAGATCAGAATAACCTTGGCTTGTTATTTCTTTTAAGAGGTCTCTACTTAGAGTTTTTTTTTCTTTTAATCATTTAACGTACTAAAAAGTCAAGACCATCCATGGTATATTGAGGCCCTCTGGGTTTTTAAAAAAATATCTGACTTTCTGATCAATGTAACGCGTGACTCGACAGCTGGTGAATATCTGGCGCTGTGTATCAGCATTGACAATTTTTTTGGGTTCATCTATAAATCTTTCTCTACACAATATCAAAAGAATAAACGGCTCATAATAATAATTGTCGGAGTAATAACATATATAGAGCCAAATTATCGGCTGTAGGTATGTATAGAACCTTCTGTTTTTTAATCTAGTTCAAATTACCATCAATTAGCTTTCATAACATCTAAACATGCGTAATAATGGTAAAATCGATGTTCAAATGCAAAATCAAAGCAAACAAAATGTTTATCACTGTGGTTACAGCACAATGATGTTCAAACAGATTTTGTTAACCTGGTTATGGGCACAGGGTATGTAAACTTGTTTTGGTTATGGCACATTGGATACAAAATGGGTACACCAAATACTGCGGTTCTGATAATCGTGCAATGATTTAACTTGTTAGCACCAATGGATCCGAAATCGCCTTGGATTTACCAATAGATATGAAATTGTGGTTTTCTGAGTACTGGAGTAAAGTTTATCTTATTTGTTTATATTACACAAGCTTTGTTTCGCTTGGTTTAGATAAAGATGTATGGATTCCAGTGTTATTTATTTATGTAAAGGTGGTCAATGAGGTGTCAATTATGTAGCAATCTTTGCTCTATTTTTTACCGTAACATCAGTTTCGGCTCTGTAGTTATGAATATTGATGAATCAATCGGGAGAACCTGACTGATTAATAATTATAACTATTATAGTTATTCTGTTATAGGTGTAATAGATATCAGAAATCAGTAACTTTATTTCTTTACAAATTTTCAATTTCGGCTTCAAAAATAAAAACTTAGACAAGTCAAATTTTAAATTACTTACCTATATATTCTGTTTAAAACTATTATACAAATGATATTTTCTGTTATACATATTTTGTTACTGTTTTAAATTTTCTCCACAAAGTCAACTAGCCAGGTGGCAGTATAACAATAAAGTCAAACTCTTGACTGAACTATCGATTACCACGCAGCCGGTAGAAACAAAGCTTTTACAAGTATCGAAGTGCTCTCGGGAAAGGATACTCGAATTAACGCCACGCGCTTTGGTATTTATGAAATCGTTTTCATATTATATTGCTATTCTTTGGAGGGTGACAATTTTTATGTCGAATTTAAAATTGACGCAAGGTATTATGTACGATTGTTAATTATTGACTCAATTATTTGATGATTTAAAGAAAAGCTAATAACCGATTTCAAATATTTACACATTTTTAGTTTTTTATGTTGTACGGAACAAAATTAAATAGTAATCCCTAAAGAATAAAACTTTTTTACGGGAGTGTGGGAGTAGGAGTAGTGGGAGTATCTCGGAAATATTATCTTTATTACAAAAAGACAAATTAGGCAGCAATTGATTGACATATCGAGTAACCAATATTCACTTTGGTTGTACTCTAGCGGGAAAACATACGCTCATTTCACTTTAAATTTCTGCATTCTACCTTTATTATACGCAATGCCAGGTTATTATAAAGGTAGAGCAGACGTTTTTGGTTCGATATTATGCAAAAGAGAGATTTTTTACTGAAATATTAGGTACAATTGAGTCCTATGGTTATTTCTAATATGGTTGTTTTTCCATAAACTGTCCAATAGAAAACAATCTAATCATTGTAATTCCTACAACACAGCTACCGCCTTAAACCCTCCCTAGCTACATTAGTACACAATTGCCCTCGAAGTCACAATAATAAAAACTTAACCTTATCTACCCTAAGTAATTTAGATGACCGTGTATGGGACATTAAATGAACGGATGATTACAACCAATTTATCTGGAACCCGCGCATGTCCCTAGATGCTCGTAAAATGTGGTGGAGGATGAAAGAACCAGGTCCCGTTTGAGTGGTTTTATCTTGATTAGGGAAAACATGGTTTTGTTTGATGTTTATCCCATACTAGTGAGGGAATTTCGATGAGTCGAATGACGATGAGATCGTGTTAGGGTTAGAAATTATGTTCTTGAATTTCAGAGCATTCTAAATCTAAAATATTGGAATTAGGACACTGAATTTTTCATACACGAACATGTAAATTAACCAGCGTTACTCAACTTTTTGAAAGGCAACTTTATGCTGAGATAAAAGATTGATTTTCTTTCTCTTTTCTTCTTTCAATCTGTGAAGGTCCCTACAAGAGACAAAGGTTTCGGGTCTTGTCAAAGAACAGTACAATAGAAAATAGAAATATGTACTCTTTATTGTACACTACGGCAAAGAAAAAACAGAATCAAAAACATTTACACAATCGGCGGCCTTATCGCTAAGAGTGATTTCTTCCAGACAACGTAACTACATCAATATTTTTTCAACAGCTCTCGAGTCACGAGTCGTATCGATCAGACGCTCCGATAAATTTTCATTATATTATTTAATCAAGAGAGCTACAACAAAATAGCACTTATTAAAACCTACCTAGTCATAGTACCTAGTCTGAGGGATAATAAAATGGAGTCGTCAGATGAGTTTACGCATAACTAGATACACAATTTTTTTAATAAAATTATAAGAAGAAAATAATTTCGCCATTCTTGTAAAATCTCTCAATATTTTTTTCCAATGTCAAGAGTCAAATAAAATGTCTGTAGTATGTTATCCCAATTTATGAAGCTGTACCTGTAGAAGCTTTCAATTAGTATTGGAAAATAAAAATTATTAATTTTGTATTAAGATTCATTTTCAAAATCTACTAAATGTTCAGTGTCCATGACGCACATGTTCATCTGCGTCATTGCATTTGCAAAGTGCCTGTTTTAGCCAAGCAGAGGGCAGTGAACGCCTTAACAAAGTTTCAATACCGTAGATAGTATACTAGTGACCGTATTTACATGTTGTGTATTCGTAGAGAGAACTATTCTTTTTTTTGGCATTTTTTTCTTTACCTTTTGAAAGGGATTATTGCTACTGTCCACCACTTATTAATAGCATTGGCACGCGGCGACGCGTCGGATACACTTGCACTATAGTATACAATTATAAATTTCCTCTACTGATATTTTTTTAAGGAGATCTGGAATTCAGGATTATAACCAATACAATAAGTCGATTTATAATTTTTTTGACAAACTAACTTAGTCTATGTGTAGGTAGTTCCCATTGAATTTCATCTGATATACTTAGTGGAAAGTACGAGATCTAAATCGGCAGATCAAATGGGAGGCAGATAGGTAGTGGTAGAAGCGTGTCGAATTACCCGGGTCGCGCCTTGCCGGCCGCTGCGGCCTGTTCTTGGCTTTGAAGGGTGTGCTGCGAGTGTTAGCGGTTAGCTATAAGCGACTACGAAGATGAGAAGAGATGAGAAAATGAGAAGTCAGTGGACGCTTCCTTAATGATTCTTAGTGTTTGGTGCGAGTATTAAAAAAAAGAATATCTATGAATAAGTACGGTGTACGAATATGCATGAAAGCAGAGAAAATAATTTAGGTTATTTTGTCGATGAGTATTTTTAGAATCTGAATGAAACCTTCGATCAGATTCTAAAAATAGTTGTTAGTGAAAGTTAAATGTAATACATACTAATCGAAGTAACTTTTGTTTGATAATTTGCAAGCACCGACTAATGAAATTTGGTGTGGTAGCTTTGGTGTAACGTCGATACGCCTTATGTGCTATATCTCTAGGTATATTAAAGATCTTTTAAAAACTAATTATGCAAATATGCCACTGAAAAACTATAAATATAGTCTACGTCTGTTCATTAGGTTATCGCGTCCGCCTATGCCTCGCTCTGTAGGCCTGAGTGACACTATCGATCTCCCATAATCGCGCTGGCAATCGGCCCCCACCTTCGGCCGTCGTGTTTCGCCCGGATAACTCGCAATTCCCTATCTCCCTCCGAAGTCCCCTTTGTGCTTATTTTCTTCAATTTTTTCTCTACCGCCCCCACTTTTATTCCTTTCCTTTTATTTCCCTGGTACTATTATTTTCTCTTATGTATTTTTCGTGTTTCATCCCCACTGGAAGTTTTTTCTTCAATCATTTCGTTGGTTGTTATTGGAGGAATTGTGGCTAAGTGCCGCAGTCTATCGAATTGCTTTTTATAATGAATTCTTTTCTGTTTGAGTGGGAAATAAATAAGGAATTTCTGTCTAGAAATGTAGATTCAGACAAGGGTTCATATTGTGTATCAACATTCAATGACTTATCAGAAAATAGTTATCTACAGATAGACTAATTACTGAACAAATAAATGTTCCTATGCTACATAGTTTACAGTTATTGGATCTTAAATTATCTCAACGTTTTGGCAGGTGTGCACATTCCTTATTACTGGGATGACTGGCGCCTCGTTTTGAGGAATATCCATATTAAATTTAATATAGTTACTAAAATCGACACGATAGTTATATCGAAAAATTCAGAACAAATTATGACTTTAGTGTTAGTAACCACGAGTTTTAAATTTTAAATTACAATTTTACAATGGGTTCTGATCAAGTTACTTTCAAAATCTTGATCTGATATCTCGAAGATGATAAGCTGCCCCATTTCTGCACCCCATTTTCCGGCACCGATCAGCCACTATTTGTAAACATGCGAGGCGCGGCGCGAGTGCGAGCGATCAATCAAAATTGTCAACCGATCGGAAAGCTGATGCATCAATCATGTCGAGATCGGCTTTCGTTTAGTTCGATGAGTTTTAGAGCGCGTTATGTGGACACTTGTAGAACATTTTTAAGTCATTTTACTGTTTGGTTGAGCATTTAGGAGAGACAAAAATTGCTAAATAGTAGATCGTTGCGCCTTTTTGCATCTACAATTAGTCGAATGGTGGAAAGGATTCTTACAAAAGGAAATCGTTACTTATTTCTAGTAATCCACATGTTTCAATGCATGATATCAATACGTCCTTCGTCCATGTCTATTTCTTCCCTTGATATTATCTTCCAATGATAATTTCGTGAACCTACAATATGACTCCTAGTTACAACTTCTCTCATCAATTAACTTGATTTATGAGTTCTACCTAATTAGAGAAGTAGTATTGACATGTCCAACATTGTTAACTTCCATAGAGGCAAGGCACATACCCACAGAAAAACGACAGATTGCATAACAGTCCTCCTATTCATCGGAATCAGTAAACCGTGGACCATTATCCCGGGAATCGAACCCCCGACTCAAGTGGTAACCATAAAGCAAATTAATCAATTAGCTAGAGGCATGTCGACAGCATTACGAGTAACGTTTAATTTTGCCCTTACTTTCGGGGTTTAAATAACCAGAGTATCGAGACCCGATGTCACAGAATAAAATGGCTACATCAGTGAGTCTAGTTTACTCCAAAAAATATCTTACAAAAAGCACACGCGGGAAATTGTGACTAAAGCCAGTGAAAGAGCGTTCACATTCTATTCAGCCTCGATGGAGTATCAGAGTTTCATGCGAGCAATATTGAATCGTAAGTCACAAAGGGAGTGCTTAAATTCCTTTGAGAGATAACCAGTGTAGACGCTCGCCACAGTTTGCACAGAAGGGTAAAAGGTCTGGTAAGCGAAGTGGGTAATTTTTGTCTGTAATGTTGGGGGTAATTTTGTGCAATTTTGCTGACGCATTTGTCTGATGTCGAGTGCGTTGAGTACATTGTGTTCGTAGTTTATGATGAAGAGGTCTGCCTCCCCTTGTAAACAGTTTTGTCAATGAGTTTTGTAACTGTTTTACAATTTGTAGTATCTGTTACACGTAAGTGCTTTAGAGAATTTGTAGGGCCAAACTGTTATGTCTCTTGAGCGCTCTTGCGCTACTTTACGGACTCGTACGTTGAGTAAATGATACCAAAATTTGGTTCCTGAAAAAGCCATCTGCTAAATGGCCGATCTTAGCAATGAGTTTTATAAGTAACTATGGAACTTCTTTCTGTATGTAGTTCTAATTTTAAAAATTGTTTTGCCGAATTTAACCATCCCGTTTTGAATAATTGTCCCGAATCGAACACTGAATTTTTAAACGAAGAATGCACAAGCTTTGTACTTCAAACAAAGTCAATGAAATCTCTTTGGTCGGTAATCTTATTGCAATGTTAACCTCCTTTAATTTCTCTAGCAGATACCATCCAATCAGAAGCGGGTTCAGATGGAAACAGCGAGCATGCTTCCTCAGGAGACGAAGACTCTCAAATGAGGCTACGATTGAAGAGGAAACTACAGCGGAACCGGACCTCCTTCACCAATGACCAGATAGATAGTCTTGAGAAAGGTGAGATTGATATAAAAGAAGTTGAAGTTGAAGTAGAAGAGAAGTTGAAGAGAAATTCACTGAATATGAATAGGTCGATTTCTGCTGATCAATTCAGATTGGATTCGTAAGTGTTTCATACCATCAATTATCGACTGGTTACTTTTCTTTTGTTTTTTATTTGTATTAGTGTTGAAAAAAGTACTGACACAGTTGCAAACACATAAGAATCGACTGGGCTTTTTATGTTTAAAAATTATTCTATTGCTTGCATAGATTAGGTATATCGTTTAAACTAGTATAAAGGAACTTGATTTGTGATATTATACAAGGGAGTGTGGCTCAATCAACATCAATCCTTAGCAAAAGCTTAAAAATGCGTAAAAGCATAAATAATATCCTAGAAAATGTTTAACGACAGGATTTGAAACTGCAATCTTCCATTGTTACAGAAATGCGCTCAATTTATTTAATTTCTTTTAAGTACCAGTGTGAGGATTTACGTACTTAATGTAAGAAAAACTTTAAAATTAATTCGGGTTTTCTTTGAAAAATAAGTCACATATTTATTGATCATTGACATCTAAGTAGCAAATAAATACTACAATCCATAATAAAAGCAATAAAATGATTCCCCAATGCTTCTGAAGTGCAATATGCCCGACCATCATCAAAGTCACCAAACCACTTACCGTCATATAAATCGGAAACCTCCACTCATAGTCCCAGGAGTCTTCATAAACCGATTTTGTCCCTTATTTATTGTTTGTCCCGTTATTAGTAAATATAAATATTGTCCCTCCATGTTTGCTTTGCTCTCTCGGCGTGGCTCCGCCGTCAATTATTATGTTGACCTAATGATTATTGTTCGTTTTAATAATGATAAAAGAAAGGAATTTTATAGAATTCATTAGAAATTCTTTGAGTTGAATTGTACTTAGTTTCGTATTTTTGCTCATGTTCTTTTCTTAACATACTGCCAAATTATCTAGTGATGTGCGCGAACAACTATATTACGTATCGATGAAGTTAGGGCTATTTAAAATAGTCCATGATTTTTTTATCGAAAATGATGTGATATTATAATAGTAAATGATTATGGTATTAAACTGCATGTAACATAGTCTTCTGTATGATTTCTCTATAATATACGTAATTTAAAATAAATTTATGTTGTTTTCCTACAGAATTCGAGAGGACGCATTACCCGGACGTTTTTGCGAGAGAACGACTGGCCGAAAAGATCGGATTGCCTGAGGCACGTATCCAGGTAAAATCTGTTTTACATCGCGGTAAGCCTAGGGAACGGGACATACTAACTGTAAATATTATATTCTACTAACCGGTGGTGGTAAGTTTACCTATAGTGATAATTAAGTACCTACCTACCTACAACTAAAAATAAAAAAGGCTGAAATTCACTGATGGTAAAAATTATTATAACCTTATGTGATTAATAAATTAAATAACGCTGGACAATCGAAGCATCTAAACGGTTGACGCCATTTTGCAAACTTTATGAAAAAAAATTGTAATATAATTTTCATGAGTTGGATTGATTTTAAATTTATACATTTTTATGACATTTTTTATAGTTTAATAACATATTTATCTTTATATTATTTTAATTGTTTTCAATTAACGAAGTTGGTACTTATTTTATAAAGCTATAAAAAGACAGATTCTACTTTTCATTAAGTAATTAGCCGCGTAGCTTCGTGAATGTTGACTTTCACACTAATAAGAGTGGAAATTGTCAGCATCCAATATAAAACCGGCGTCGGCGATCCAATCAATGCATGCAAATTAATTCAATTTTAAATAAAATCCACTAAAACACACGTAGGGCGGGTTTTATTAAAAGCGTCCGCGAATGCTCTCATAAGGGTCTGTTTACACTCACTGTTTGCGTAGGCATGGACCGCATGTAGATGCGTCTTTAGCAAACAAGCTAAAAAAACAAGGGCCATATTATTATGGACCGGCGTGAGCCAGTGTGTAAATATAATACTTTATGTATAGTTAATATTCTTATTACATAGATGAGTAAATATTGGGTTTTGGAAGCTGCGGCCTGTTTTTACGGGAACATTGTTTATTCAGGGATGAGTATTTTAGGGGGATATTAAAATGTAGGCACATATTAATGAGGCAATGTGCATTGGCTTTGATGTTATTTAAACGTAAGAGAATTTATTATGTAATTTTATGTAATAATGTTCCAAAATATCGAAGACACCTTATTAATCTTAATTTGACCAAAATCTCAGCTAATGGAAACTATCGATGTGGCCGACGATGTAAAAATAATCATAAATAAAAAAAACTGGACAATCCGCAGAGCAATATCTAGCCCCAATTAAACTGATCTTCATACATTACACAACATTTATTTATAGCCATTTTTATAATAGCAAGAAATGACCAAGAACACAAACTTTTAGGAGACACTAAATTCACTTTTTTTTAAAGAGATCCTGAATAACGTAACTGCAAACTAAACCCACACATTCACCATCCAGGAACTTATCGATAACTCTAGACTAAGCGGCCTCACCCCGACACTGGTAAACGTTGGCAACAGTTTAAATTGTCATTAATCACGGCAACTTGGATCTCTCAAGTTTTGTAATGGCTAATGCGATTTAACTGCAACCTTTTAAGCTTTTACCGTTTTTATTAAGTTTAACTTTAAATTATAATCGCGTTTCGCTAAGTGCATGTTACTTGCTTTTTAAATTATGAGTTTGTATTTATGACGCGTGAATGATAAAGGTTTTTTACAGTGAGTTATAATTTTGTTGATTTTTAAACTATGTCAAAAAACATCATCATCAGCTGTTGGTAGAAGTCCATTGCGAACATATGTTGGTACCTACCTATTAGGCATGAGTATAAAATACTCTTCTGGGTAGAGATAGATGGTGATGATAAAATTTCATTCCTTGAAAATTCCTTTGAAAATGGAAGATGTTTCCCCATTCATAGTTCGGAGTTTTCTGCTCGAGTTTTTGTCACAAAGTTACCATCAGAACAAAAACAGAGCATCAACATAAAACAAAAGCGAGAAAGTTCGCCCGTACGAGTTTTCTTGTTCGCGCCAAGAAAAAAGAAAATGGCGGCATGTCCCGAGAGCGGGCTAAGCTCCCACATTAACCTCGTGTCGTCGGCCGTAGTTAATATTCTACACGTGCTATTCCACTTTGTGTAAAAACAGCGGGTAAAAGTCGGTGCTTTATGGACTTTAAGATCTTATGCATTAGAGTTGGCAAAATTCACTGTATAGCATACACTTCCATTTGTAGCGATAAGCTTGATGTCTTAATATATATCTACTGATTGTAGATCATGGATTGATTCGTTAATATTTTTAAACTTATTTTTAAGCTTCAGGAAATTTAACTTAAGTCGTATTTCGCATTTCATTCGTTACTTCGTACACCAAAATGATTCTTCTCCCGCGAATATCGACAGTTATAATTAAACTCATGTCACATCCCTAGCTGAAACTTCAGCGCTATGTGCATCGCATTACAAGCCACATTGCCCGTTAACAGTAGGGGGCTAAAGCTCAATTTCGTTTGAATTAATGGGCGGTTAGGCTTTCAAGGAAGAGAGTGAGCATCATTTTGTATTCAGAGAGACTCCACCACGTGTTGCCCCCGGGTTCAAGGCTGCGCCCGAACGAAATAGGGTCGCCACGGTTTTCAGGGAAGATATAGTATTTTAAGAAATCGACAAGGGATTTTTTTAATTGAAAGGCTGCTTCTTCATTCATATAAATGTATGTATCAAAAAAAAAATATTATGTATGAGTGGCATTTAGGTATGCTATTCAAAAATGTTTGGTACTCAAGTACCTACCTGTAGATCGATGACCAAACAAGCTTACATAAAGTCCCATATCTTTGAAAATAAATCCATATAAAGTTGGTATAATTAGATCCTTATTATGATGGTACTTAGGTCAAGTCTCTACAACAAAATACACCTTAAACCATATCTGCAATAATTAATAAATAATTTGGATTATTATTTCAATGTAAGCCGCGAGCAGATGCTAGTTGATTATATATTAAAATTATTAAGCGGAATGTATCAAAAACTATCCTTTTTATAAAACCTACGCCTGTTACTTATCTTTATCGGGAAGTTATAGTCCATAAGCCGATTTATCAAAAACATTTTCGAAACAACGTTTCCATAGAAACAATGCGTGCGAAACGGTGCACATAATAGTCAGTTAATAAACATAAATAAAAATCGTTTATTTCAAACGTAGTCAACATAAAAACAAAACCACAAGTAATTGAAAATTACCAGCTAAGTTCATCATTTAACTAAGAATTTTCACCTGACATAAAACCACATCATACTGGAAATTACTGGTGGCTAAACACAACGATTGCATTATACGGCGCCTTTAAAGTAAGCCGGAAAGAACGACTTTGCTCTAAGGTTGTCCAAATTCACATTAAAAGCATTTTCAAACGACTTTAAAAGAAGGAGGAGGTTCTCAATTCGAAAGAATGAATTATTGTAAACACCTTATTGTACTAAACGGTATCCTACAGTAAAAAACATAATTTCAACTGAATTTTTTTATGTTATCTCGGATTTTTTTTAGGAAAACAGACTTTATTGATTCTTTAACTGAAAGCTGGTTATTATCATGTAGTCCTTTATAAAATTGTTCCAGATTTGACAAGTACCTAGTTTTGAGTTATGGTTTTTTTTATTATGTTCTCAATTAGCTTTAAGGAATTTTGAGTCCGTTTTTAGTTTTTTTTAAACACCCCAAATTATTTACTTTTTTAACTTTAACACCATACTAAAATTTATTTGAATAAATTCAGGGTACCAAACTAAATGATCAGAAATATAAATGTCTCTTATATTCATGGGGTCGTAGTCACAACACCAGGGGAGTGTATCGATCTCGAGCCTACCGGAAGCAGGGGTGCGCTTCCGGTGCGGGGAGGTGTTTTGAAAAATTGGCACCTCCATATTTGGAGGCAAAAAAAAACTTTACCTCGATACAGATAAGGTTCTCTTATTTCTTTCATTCAGGTTACTTGTAAGTAGGCAGATCCGTTGGTACATTGAGGCTGGACTCTGATTTTCCTTGTTTTATTCTGTTTGATTAATACCCTCTTTTGTGGATTATAATAGGTATTTTTCCCTGTAAACAGTGTTGCCAACAGAATCTCATTTACAAACGTTAGTTTTCATTTAAATACAGAATGACGTAGCAACTGAAAATTGTTTATTACTCACATTGAATAAGCTATGTAAAAGTTCCCTCTCCGTATTCATATTTAATCCCAGCTAATGAAGTAACTTTTCAAAAACTAAACAACTACACTTACGGTATTCAACAAAATGGGATCATACTTTCATTAAAATACTGCAGGGAACACCAGACAGTAAACAATTAGAGTATCTGCACCGTAGCTCGTTTATTAAATAAAATTATGGGAAAATCCCATTTGGTAAGGAACCCCTCTAACTCTATTTGCCGCAACTATGGGGGTAGGCGTACAATTTATAAAAGACCAATGGAAATAGCCAAATAGCTGAGAGGCGGGAAAAGTCTGTCGACGCTGTCACAGCCTGCGTATATTAGAAGGGAAAAGTAGGAAACGAAAGAACTGTTAAGCTTAGTACACATTAATATGGCGTAGCACTGCGTAGCGAGTCGTAGGGGCTCTACGCTTTTTTCACTAGTTTGACAAAAAGACAAATAATCCACTGAAACATTTAGAGAGAAATTTTTAGTTACTATTTCTTTAATAATGTTCATCGTCTAGCAGAATAATCCCGCTAATTGAGTTGAAAACATAATCACAGAATTAGTAGGTATTTTCATCAGTGAGTCAAAAAAGGTTTTCTCATTTAGCCATCATGTTGTGATGTGGGTACCAATTTGTTCCAAGCTATGATAATTTCTGTAGGACTTCAATACAATCGTAACATTTTATTATTTTCTCCAATGTGTCCGTTACTTTGCAGACCCTTTCCCTAGTCTTTTGCGAGGGTTGTAATAAAATATTGCCGGTAACATTCTACCGAATTTGTTGGAGGCCGAAGCAATAATATTATGACATATTGCCTTGTGCGAAACCTTTTTGAACATTTCCTTTTCTATAAAGCTAAGGAGCATTACGTGTTTTCTATAAGTTGTGTACTTAGCTTTATAGTTCAACGGCCCAGCCTCGTAAGCAGCTTTGATTCAAACAGATTTCAACTGAAGAACTTCATGATAGGCTTTATTTTCCTTTGAACCTCAGTGTCTGGAACAGTTTTAAGCACTTCTATACCTACTTAAATTAAGTAGTGTTTAAAAACACTACTTAATTTAAGAAAGGGTTTCTACTCTAAAACTTGGCAGATAAAACTTATTTTTGGCACAAACCTCAACATTGTTTCGAATTCAAGTTACATTTTGTACAATTTCTAGGAAAACGAGAGATGTTTAAATAAGTCTTTTATGGGAAAAGGTGCTACAATATTCGTAGCATTCTCGAATTCCAGTGTGGCACAAAGCGCGGGAAAGCGGGCGCCATATTGTCGTCGCCATGACACCCGGAAGTGACGCGCACGTGAGGGCTACTTCCGGCCGCGTTCCGTTCCACGCAGTTTCAATGTCACAATATTGTGCCCACGGATGGATTATTGTTAATCCTCTTAACTTTAGATATTTAACTTTTTGTGTGTGTCGGTGTTAAGGAAATATATATTTATGAAAAATATGAAGATAATGACAAAGGGACCATATTTCATTGCTGGGTCTTTGTCCAGAAATGGCATAGCACAAGCTGTTGCATAAAAAAATAGAAGGTACAAAACCAATACACCTACCAAAAGACCTAGTACTCTAGATAGGAATACAGATATGAAAAAATTATATAGAAACTGTACTCTACGCCTCTTATCACTGAAATATTTACGTTCAGATGGTTCAGAGATTTCGTAACCTTTATCCAGTACCTACGCTTCCGATAAGTAAGTAGTTTAGTATCTAACTGGTATTCATAACATGAAGAGTTGCAAAGTAACAAAATTTTGTCATAAAACCTTTTTACCGCCAACTTGATTTTAAAAATAACCAACTTTTCCGGTAAAATTCCCTGGCATATTCTGTCGGCAAACTGTTAATATAATAATTACACTGTTAACTTAATTATTGCCTTTTATCACTAACTGGTGGCGAGCACGATAATTAACTGCTTTGTAAAAAATAGGTTCAAGCTAATCACAAAGTTACATATTAAAATTATAATATATGTCAGAGTTTTTATTAATTCTAACACGTAAATAGTTTACGTTTATTATGAAATATTCACATACATTTTAGACTGTTGTTCACCAAAATATAGTAGATTGAAATTTACTTATTCACTCTAAAATTATACTCGACTTTTACGTCACCTGCAGAGTGTAGGTATTCTTCTGTCGAAAACGTCAACTGCAATATACCTAAATGTCCGATATTTTTTACAAATTTATTTTCTGTATGATAAATAGTTTTTTTAATACATAAGATATAAATAGGTAAATAGAATAAAAGTAGGTACCTAATGTTTTTTTTTCTTGCGTTTACATTTCTCATAGATTTTTTTTCGTCTACAGGTATGGTTTTCCAACCGAAGAGCAAAATGGCGAAGGGAAGAGAAACTTCGGAGTCAGAGGAGAGACGCCCCCGCAGCTTCGCCCCCTGCCCCCGCCGCGCCCCGCTTACCCCTCAATGGAGGCTTCAACTCCATGTATAGCCCGATACCTCAGCCGATTGCGACTATGGGTGATACTTATAGGTGAGAATTCCTATCTCTTTAACAATTGGTAACCTATTATGGTCAAGTTTTTCATTAAGTATATACAAAGCAAATTTTATAATTGTTTTCACTAATGTTGTATGGTAGGTATGTTGGAAGTAATTAGGTTGAATTTTATGACGTGTCCAGGAGTCTTGTAATGTCTAAAAGAAATAAAGCAGTTTGACTTTGGTACATTTTAATAACAAAAAAGATTACAATCAAAGTAGAGCTGCGAATTAAAAGTACTAGTAAAAAATCAAACAATTATTGAGCTAACTGCAGCCTTTTGCAAACAATCTAGAGGAATTACCTACAACTGATCTATATTACCAATCAGAAGCGTCCGCAAGACAATTGAGCTAACTCTAGACTAGTTACACCCTTCTAGTCAATTGTTTCAATTGAATATAGGTAGGTACCTTCTCTAGTTTTAATTTGTTTATTTTCCTAGATTGTAATTTTCTATTCTATTACCTACCTAATCATAAAAAAAGACATTCTATTATACCGGTATAATAGAATATATTATCACTTCAGAACAGTACAATTTTATAATAGCCTAAGTAGGTACGTAGCTACCTAGTTATCATAAAACAGTATCTATTGATAAAATTTCAAGTCAAATAAATTACATTTCACCCAAGAAAACCTAATCAATCGCACGAGATTCCCGCCACAATGCTCCGTAACGCCATCTATGATCGAGCAGCGACACTAATTGAATTGCGCGTGAAATCGAGCGGGAAAGGCCTCTTGTTCTTTGTTTCCCGCCATTGCACCTAGACTATCCAAGTTCCCGCGCCGAAGCGAAGGTCGGCTTTCCAGTTTCCACTTGAATTGATTTTTAATAGTGAACTGCGAGTTTTCGCTTTTGTCGTCTCGAGCAAATTAACTCAACGAAGTTTTCTCTCTTAGTTTCGCTCCGGGCTAGTTTCGCTATGAATAATTTACAGTTGTAAGCAATGTTCTTTGACTTAGTTTGCGAATTTTTATTTAGATTGTGCCAGTCAGTCGTCCATTCGGATGGATTATGGAATTATTTCCTTACTTATTCGACGTTATTTTTTAGTATTGTAGGTAATTTCAATTCTGAAAATACGTTAAATAACCGGAAGCGTCTCAAATCATATTTGCTTTAATATTTTCTTTCTTACCCTGTATATTGACAGTACCATTTCCGATAGTTCGATGTCGGGCGGCCTCACATCATCCTGCCTGCAACAACGGGAAGGCGGCTACCCTTACATGTTCGGAGACGTGCTGGGAAGCGGGGGATACTCGAGAGCGCCGGCAGCGCATCAGCAGCATCCAGCATACTCACAACCGCAGGCCGCTGGAGGGACTGGTGAGGAACCTACCTTATTTTTTTAGTTTTAGTGAGTATCAATCCTGGTCAATTTAACCAGGATGTCTCTTGGATAAAGCTGGGATCTTGGTTAAATAAGATCACGGGGTGCAATCGCATATTCTGATAAATCAAGGGGTTCAACTAGATAGTCTGATCGATCAAGGTGTTCAATCGCATAGTCCGATCAATCAAACCTTATAGCCTCTCTCTGATCTGAAGTGTTGTTTTGAGTGCTAAAGAAGTGAAAAATGAAAAATTAAAGTTTAATGATGTAGTAAATAGATAATTGCAATAAGTAGTTACTAGGTACAGTTTTATGTCATAAGGGTTACATAAAAAATCTTGTCTTCGAATGATGGTAGGGTTAATGGCGAACTTTGCCCTAAAATGCATTTTAAACACCTGCTGGCTGATTAAGTCCATCCAATTACTTACATAATTTCGTTTTATTTAGGTACCTAGATGTACTTACCTAAAGTTGATTTCTTATGAGGACTTGTGCGACCTGTGCGTTTTTATAAGGTAGATTGAGCCGAACGAGGACGACGTTATGAAATAATTATCTCAATGGCAACAGCCCATAAAATACCCATAATAACATAAAGTATTCAAGTTAAAGCCATTTCACTAATTAATTACATTAACGGACATTGAAAACGTAACCTGAAATGTAAAACATACAAATAAACATTTCAAAATCGACAAAATAGAGATGAGAGGCCTTTGGCAAGAAGGAAAATATTTACCAACTTTCGCAATAAAATGTAAAAAACGCTGAGTCAAGAGCAAGGGGCGTCTGGCACAACCGCGACACGGCGGGGAAACAAAAAGGAGGGGACAGGAAAAATAGGAGTTTACGTCCCGATTGGATTTGCCGTTGTCTGTTCCTTACAAATGGTTTTCAAATTGATTTTGAATATTCCAAACGCAAAAGCATCCGCAATGTAAATCACTTCGCAGTATTCCGATCACATTCTGAACTGCAACATAACTTACCAGAAGCAAAAATACTTAAACAGAAAAATCCAGATTTATTATTCAGAGACGGAATAAACCGAGGCGCTGCCGCTGCCATTGTTTTAAAAAGCCGTAACTTTTCCATTTGATATTATATATCACGCGGCGGACATTTTTAGCCGTAGGTGGCGGAAAGCGGCATGAATTATTGTTGTTTGGGGCGTTTCGCGGCATTGTTCGCCCGCCGAGTTTCCACCACCAACCGCGAACAAAAGAGTTTTTCACAATTCAAAATGCACGCTCTCGTTTCATTTACTCTTTTGCGCTCTTTCGACAGGCGCATTTCCAGCTTCAGGCGGTATTAAATAATGCGGATTTGTTCTACTTTTTGCTTTTTGACGGGGTTTTTACTCGAATTTTACCGGGTTCTCGATGTTTTTCATCACTCTGATGATTAAAAGGAGCATGCTTTTCAGAGGCAGCATTGATATGATAGTAGCACATAATTTAATGTACCTACCTCATAATGTCATAAAAATATATTTTATTAAAAAATAAATTAAAACATAGCCATCTAAATGAAATTTCTAGGTTTGAATAGAGAGAGAGAAGAAATAAAACGTCATCTATCGACCTACTAATTGTATAGTATAGATTAAAAAGAATGTAAAGGTTTAATGAAATAATAATCGTTACCTAAGTTTAGAAAAAGACGTTAAAGTAAAATCCCAAAAATAAAACAGAATAGCAGTAACGATCACAAAGCAAACCTCTAAAATAATAGCTAAAACACCAAGAAACTATTAAATTTAATCGCCAGTCAGCGGAAAGCGTCATAAACAGACGCAGACGATTGGGTAAAATGGGTAAACGAGTCGGGTGCGCTGTTTAGAGGCGATAATAACGCGTAATGAATGTAAACGTGGAGTGTGGCAGGACGGGTTATCGCAAGCCCGCACGCCAGGGGCGGGGGCTAATAGCCTAATATCGATATTGTGCAGTCTAATTATGACGTTGTAACGTACAAGGAAACCTTGAAGAATGTAATGGAAATTTAGAATTTAGGTATTCCGAATAATTTGTTCCGCTGTTTCAATATGACGTTACTAGATAAATAATAAAATATAGGTGAACATGTAGTATGGATACCTAGGTACTACTGGTTTGGTTGCTCAATGCTCAAAAAATGCGTCATTTTGTAAAAAGATTTTTAAATAATAAAGTACTAAGCTAAATAAATTACTTTATACGCTAAAAAGCAAGAAAGGTTCCGTTTATTTTTAATTAATCAACGTAATACTACCTGTACTATAACAACAAAATTTTAAAATAATAACAGTATAACGTAGAGCAATATAAATGACATTTCTTCCTCGATGTTATCTCTTTTTAAACTACTAGTATAAAACTAACACAATTCCACGAATCTCAAAACCCCCAAGCATAACACTTATTTTCAACGGGTGCCTTTATCGTAAAAGCAAATGCCCAGCTTTTAGGCACCTTACATTGTATAACAGCCCTATAAGCGATTTAGCCCTTTCAAAACGGGCCTCATCATCCCCGACACGTCTATGGGTAGTTGTTGTTGTAGAGCTGTCGTGGCTGCAATTTCATTTCACACGTTAGCCTGTGCTTTAACGCATTAAGTACGTATTCTGATATAGTTAGATACCTAATTATTTACCATAAAATAAATCACAATATTTATATTTTTCACTTATCTATAACTGAAAGTGTATTAACAGTAAAATAGTTACCTATTTTATATAGACGATGATAATGAAGGGTTAATTTCACGTG
Source organism: Eupithecia centaureata (assembly GCA_944547425.1). Lineage (NCBI taxonomy): Eukaryota > Metazoa > Arthropoda > Insecta > Lepidoptera > Geometridae > Eupithecia > Eupithecia centaureata. The sequence continues at coordinate 11,277,478 of OX155678.1, read as the reverse complement.
TACCTACTTTATGCTGTAAATCTACCTACCTGTAGGATTTGAATTAGGTATACGAGTTTTTGAGCCAAGACCTACTATACATCTAGTACAAACTCTGCTAAAAAGGCACATTTTCGCTCTGCATTTAATTTATCGGGATAGTAAAGGGATCACTATCAGAACCCTATTAGACGTATGGCCGAGCCGCGCCGCTGGCAGATAATAGCTTTCCTGTTAGATGTTAACATGCTGGTTTGATTGACTGGTCTATGAGATTGGCCAGTTGGGAGATTGGTAGACTGACGCCTCAAAGGATTGCTGCCTAATGAACTTTCAAATTGGACTTGCATGCTCCTTTTTGGGATGAAACTCTAAATGTAATTTTTGATATCTTCTTCCCAACAAGAAAATTAAATTGGTTCGATTTAGCACCTCTCTTCCGGAGGCTAAGCTGTAGGACAAGCACAGCGTCTATTATCTAGAGTAGAATAGACAATTATTGCATCACATCGTAAAATGCGTAAAACATTTGAAATAATTTCCTTCAATTAACTAACGTAATTTACGAAATGCATGACGACGTGATGTAATTTTTCTCGACTTACTCGAAAACAAAAACTGTGCTTGGCTGGTGTAGAAGTAGGTTAGCAAAGTAATTTGTAATTTCCTGAAACAGTTATCTATGTCAGCCTTGTTCTGGATATTACTTACCAGTTCAAAGGAACTGTCACATCAAATAGCGAAACTTTAATCATACAAGTAATAAACGATAAACGAATCACCCCTCAAGCCAAAGGGACTAATAACGTGCAATACACTGACGCCCTCTTTGTTTCATAGGTGTAATATCGGCGGGAGTGAGCGTGCCTGTGCAAATACCTTCGCAAGGGCCCGACCTCGCGTCTAACTACTGGGGAAGGCTACAGTGATCGCAGCTTTTCGGGTTCCCGCGCTTACTGATGCCTGAGAACCCGAGTGTGCATGACGCGCCATCTAGCGGCGACGCGCACAACTATGACTCTCATCTTTTGTCTATGAATGCAATAAACATGACCGCCGGACATGAATTGGCGGGAGAATTAGACAACAATAATTCTGTGTCGTAATGTGAAGTGACTGTGTGTAAATAATTTAGATTCTATTGTAAATAGTATTTTCTATATTTAAGGCAACTGATGATGTTCAAAGATAATTTTAAGAGTTACAACGGTAATTTTTTATTGTGAACTTTGGGGTTATATATAATGTACCATTTTAGGAAAAAAATTAAAATTGGTGATGGTAACCCTAGTTCTTGTAAATAAAGCATGTCTCATGTGTGGTCATTAGTTTTAAGAACATTTATGAATACCAGCGCCATCTGTTGTCGGGTAGAGGAAGTTTAGTTTGAATGTAAATTGTGCCAACATTTTATAATAATTGAGTGTTTCACCCCACGCAATACTTTTCACCCCTTCTTTTCCTTTGATGTATGCAATAGGGGTGCGAGAATATTAATCTGTATGGAAAAAATGTGGCAATGGGCTTCGTTACGATCATTTGTATTGTAGAATGCCACCCTTGTGTTCGCTTACAAATTGTCAAACAGAATAATCATATTTGTATTATTGAGATATATATTTGTGCAATTATAAGTACCTACCTACCGTAGATGTTGTGTTGACATGTTCTCAATTACAACGTTGGAGCACTTTTGACTCTTTGGCTGTAAAAAAATAAATTCTTAAAATTTTGTAAACATTTTGTGATTGTTTACTTACGTATTGAATAACCAATATAATTTGTTGCTTTGCATATTTTTCCTATGACAAAGCCTATCTCCTAAAATTGTTTTCAGTTCTCTACCTAACTTTGTATCATAATAATATATACTTACTTCAGTTTGTAAATGGTGCTTTTATGGCACAACTTATCACAATTAAACAATAAGAACTGTACATTACAATATATTAAATTATATTTTCATTATATAAAAAAATGCAATATTGTCGGTATAAGAGTAAAATTGTATGTTAGATGGAATTTTAAGTGTAATGTAAATTATTATTCGATATTAAGTTATAGATTGAGGAGATTACAGTGAAATTTATTAATAAATATTGCATTAATCATTATTTTATCGTTTAATTTATGTGTTGCCAACAAAATTTATTCTGTCCACATTAAAAACAACTACCGAATCGGTGTTTCAATTTAGTGATTCATAATAATTTTAAATGATGGTTTGCACCCTCATATTAAGCGAGGGATGTTTATACAATAGGCTGGGATTAAATGTGTCGTATTGTTGGCATTATAAAGATAGAGCTCGGATGAGAGAGGGATTAGTATGCCGTTATTTGGGGGTGTTTTTAACGTCACATCCGTTCTGCGATTGTGTGCTTCAGAAAAAGACATGGTAAGTCATATTTTTCTTATTTTACATAGGATATTTTAATGTGCCTTTATTTCTAGTCAATAGAAGTAATCAAAATGAAGTCTTCGGTTAGTAATATGTCCTATTTACAATATTTAAAGTAGGTAGGTACTTTCCCACCAAGTGATATGGCTGTGGGATACACTGTACCTACTCGTGAAAACGAAAATTGGAGTTCAAGAACGAGCTTTCGATACGAATTCGAAGAAAGAAACTTCGGTTTTTGTTTTCCGACTAGGCCCCTGCTAGTCCTTCTCATCGATTTCGATGATGACCCTTACCATCATTTCTATTTGACCGATGTAGCGGCCAAGTTCCGCCTGTAAAAACATGAGGATGCGGGTTCAATCCCCGCCTTGGGACACAAATGTTTGTGCGACCTGCAAATATTTATTCCAGAGTCCTGGGTATTTTCTATGAATACTAATATATATCTATCAATGTTATGTATTGTAAGAAGTATATCAGTCACCTAGTACCCATAACACAAGCTCTGCTTAGCCTGGCGCCAGATGATGCAGTGTGGATTGTCCAGAATTATTTATTTATTTATTATTGTTAGAATAATGTATTCTTTACTGTCAAACAGTGACAGCTGTCATGTGAATATCATCTTGTCTTTAATGACAGTTTCTACTTCCGCTGTCGTTCATGTAACGTCTGATCTCCTACATCTTGACGAGGCAATGTCCTCATAACTCTGTAATAATTAATCCACATATAGACAATGAATCCTAGGATGTGATACCGATATATCTGCATAAATAATGTGAATATAAACGAAGATATAAAATGTGAGTGTATTTTATTTCAATCCACCTGGCCAACACGCACCCTAGCAAGTTACTCTGCTAACAGGTTATCTGGCCCAGAATAGATTTATCAAGATCAGCCAGTGTGGATTGAATACTGATGTAAGCACAGACCTGTGCCCTGTGACTTAGAAAGCCAAGAAGGTGAGTTTACACTTACGGAGAACATATAGAATCAGAATCGGTTACATCAAGTCTCACGAACTATCGACAACATTATGGCGGGCGATGATTTGGCGCCATCTACGGCGGGCGGGAATGCCGTGCCGGGTGGAATGCCAATGGGCCCATCTTCTACATACGTTGGCTTTGAGAAATTGGACGGCGTGTCTAATTTCCAGACATGGAAATTTTCAATGAAAAATTCTTTGATCCTTGAAGGCCTATGGAACAGTGTTACTGGCGAAGATTCGGACTATTGTAAATCACAAAGGGCTTTGGCAAGAATTTCTTTATGTGTGAAGCCCTCATTATATCAATTACTGTATGATGTCACTTCGGCCAAACAGGCGTGGGAAAAACTGTCAAAAGTTTATGAAGACAAAGGATTATTTCGAAGGGTGAGCTTGCTTCGGCAGCTGCACAGAGTAGATTTCACGACCTTTCCAAATATGACTGCTTATATAGATAATGTATTTACATTGGTACAGCAGTTGGCCGATATTGGTAAAGTAATAGAAGATGCTGAAATTGCGGAAATTCTTTTGAGTGGACTCCCTCAGGATTTTGATACATTGGTGTCAGCCTTGGAGACGGCATCTATCACTAATATACTGTCCTCAGAACTGGTTCGTGCAAGGCTTATACAAGAAGAATATCGTAAAACTAATTCTGAAACAAGCGGCTTGAACAATGCTTATGCAGCAAGAGGGAATGTTACTTCCAGATCAAAAGTTATTTGTAATTATTGTAAGAAGCCTGGACACATAAAGTCAAAATGCTACAAGTTGAAGCGGATGAAGAAAGAAGATGGATCGACTAGAGAGCAACAACAACATCAAACAATGACAGCTTCAACATTTTTCACTTCAGCGACTACAGATTTTATTGTGGACAGTGGTTCCACATCACACATGTGTAACAATGAAATCATGTTTGTGGATTTAAAGAAAAACAATATTATGATAAACTGTGCTGATAAGAAATCAAAATTGAAATGTTCTGGAATAGGAAGTATCAACATAAAAATCAATGATAGTGATAAAATTATGAAAGATGTTTTGTATGTTCCGCATTTATCAGAAAACTTGTTGTCGGTAGGTAAAATGTGTGAGAAAGGTTATTTGGTTGTTTTTAAAAAGGATGGCTGTTTTATATATGAAGATGGATGTTCCATTGATGGAAGTCACATTATGTCTGCTGAGTTAGATAAAGGTGTGTATAGGATGAAAGGTACATGCATACAGGAGCAGTCGATGGCTACCCTACATCAGGTGCAGGGAACACAGACTGCAAAGGTTGCTGCATCAAATGATGCCGAATTGTGGCATAGGAGGTTAGGACATCTGAGTTTGAATGGAATGAATGTTCTTAATGATCACATTTCTCGCAGTGTTCGCTTTCAGAAAGAAGAGCTTCAGCAATGTACTGCTTGTCTTGGGGGTAAGCCTGTGGCCAAGGCTTATCCTATTGGACAGGCAAGGCGTGCTGGTGAGAAACTTGAACTAATCCATTCTGATGTCCTGGGCCCGTTGAGTGATGACAGCTGGGGAGGTGCTAAATACCTACTAACCTTTACGGATGACTATACACGAAAGACCTTTGGATATTTACTTAAGAAGAAATCTGAGGTATTTTCTTATTTTGTCATTTTTAAGAACTTTGTAGAAAAGCAGACTGGACTTCGTGTGAAAGGCCTGCGTTCTGACAATGGTGGTGAGTATTGTAATAAAGAATTTAAGTCCTTCTTACAGAATGAAGGAATACTTCACCAATTGACGGTACCGTATTGTGCTCCTCAAAATGGCGTGGCTGAACGTCTTAATCGGGTAATTATGGAGAAAGCTAGGTGCATTCTTTTGCAGGCAGGTCTCTGCAAGCGTTTTTGGGGTGAGGCAGTGATGTCTGCCATTTATTTGAAGAATCGTAGCCCCACGACGGCTTTAGCAGGACAGTTGCCTGAGGAGATGTGGTCTGGTCACAGTGTGACTTTGGACCATCTTCGTGTATTTGGTTGCATAGCTTATGCTCTGGTTGAGGAGCCGACTCGTACAAGTAAGTTGAACGCTAGGGCTAAAATGTGTATTTTTGTCGGTTATTCCGAAACTACCAAAGGATACCGACTGGTAGAGCCATCCAATCCAAAAAGGGTTATTTTGTCTAGAAATGTGGATTTTATGGAGGATAAATTTTATAAGAATTTTAAATGCAATGACATTGACAATGTAAATTTTAATAATGAATTGATCACTTTAATTGAATATCATAATGAATTAAATTCAAAACAATCTAGTCAGGATATTATTCCTAGTCATAATAATTTATTCATTAATAATGAGACTGCTGAGGATATTCCAAATGAAAGTAGTGATAATATTTCAATAAATGAAACAAATCAGACTTATGATTTTTCTTATGAATTTACAGACGCTGAATCAGGCGGCGGCAGTGATATAAATGATCATCTCTCGGCGGAGATGCTGGAGGCACAGCCGGTTTTCTCCGGAGAGACTACAGAAGGAGGGGAAGACGCCACTAATACGGTAGAATTACCTATGACTGTAGGCAGTCGCCCCGTGCGTAATAATCGTGGTAAGCCACCATTAAGGTATGATGATTATGAACTAAGTATGTATGCTAGTACTCTGTTTGATGAACCACAAACTTACAGTGAGGCACTAACATCTTCTGATAGCAATGAATGGGTGAATGCTATGAGGTTGGAGTATGAGTCGCTTTTGAAAAATAATGTTTGGCAATTAGTAGACAGACCTATAAATATAAATATTGTCAAATGTAAGTGGGTGTATAAGATAAAGCATGATACATCAGGGAAACTCGATAGATATAAAGCTCGCTTAGTTGCTCGCGGCTTTAGTCAAAAAGAAGGTATTGATTTTTATGATACTTTTTCTCCTGTTGTACGTCATTCAACAATGCGTGTTTTGTTTTCTCTTGCACACCACTATGATATGAAAATAGAACATATTGATGTAACAACAGCATTTTTGCATGGTGACTTAAATGAAACTATTTATATGGAACAACCACAAGGTTTTGCCTCAGATGAAAGTAAGGTTTGTTTGTTATCAAAATGTATTTATGGGTTAAAACAAGCGAGTCGTATGTGGAATTTGAAAGTACATAAATTATTGACTGAAAATGATTATATACAAAATAAATGTGAGCCATGTGTTTATGTAAAAAATATTAATAACAATTTGACAATTATTGCTCTTTATGTTGATGATTTTTATATTATGAGTAACAATAATACTAATGATTTGTATCAATTACTAAAAGATAATTTTTCTGTGAAACATTTGGGTCCACTTAGAAGTTGTCTAGGAATGAGAATTACTAGAGATAAGAATATTTTAAAATTGGACCAAAGTGAATATATTAAGCGATTGTTAAAACGATTTAATATGCTTGATTGTAAGAGTGTTTCTACGCCTATGATTGTTAATGAAAAATTATGTAAATCAAAATTAAATTCAGAGTTAGATGATAATGTTTATCAATTTAGACAATTGATCGGCTGTTTAATGTATCTATCAGTTTGTACTAGGCCTGACATAACATTTAGCTGCAGTCAGTTGAGTCAATACTTAACAAATTTTGATAAAAGCCATTGGGTTGCTGCTAAAAGAGTTCTCAGATATTTAGCAGGCACTATTGATCATGGTCTTTGTTTTTATAAAAATACAGCATTAAATATTGTAGCTTATGCTGATGCTGACTGGGCTAATGATATGGAAGATAGGAAATCTTATACAGGTTTTGTTGTTAAACTGGGCAAGGACGTTATCAGCTGGGAATCCAGAAAACAGCGTTGCGTTGCCTTATCCAGTACAGAGGCTGAATACTTGGCCATTTGTGATGTCGCAAAAGAGTTGTGCTTTATTAGGAATTTCATGTATGAAATTATCTGTAAACACATTAATATTATCATATTCAATGATAATCAAAGCGCACAAAAATTGTTATTGGCTAAGGAGTACTCTCATAAACGTACAAAACATATAGATCTAAGATATCATTTTGTTAAAGATTTAATTCAGAAATATAACTTTAATGTCAGATACATGCCAACTAATAATATGATAGCCGATATATTCACTAAACCACTTTGTTCAGCAAAGCATAATAATTTTATGAATGATTTGAATCTGAATTGATACCTTGTTATTTTAACTTATTGACTAGTTTGTTTAACATAGAGCAAAATAAATGTAATGTTATAGACATATAGATGTGACAATGTAGAATTTATGACTTGTTTGCATAATGTAAAGCAAATGTAATATTATAAGCATGTTGGTTAGATAGTGCTTTAGATGGAAATTATGTATTATGAGGTCACTTGTTTTAGTCTGTATGTTATGACATTGTAAAGAATAAGGGGAAGTGTTAGAATAATGTATTCTTTACTGTCAAACAGTGACAGCTGTCATGTGAATATCATCTTGTCTTTAATGACAGTTTCTACTTCCGCTGTCGTTCATGTAACGTCTGATCTCCTACATCTTGACGAGGCAATGTCCTCATAACTCTGTAATAATTAATCCACATATAGACAATGAATCCTAGGATGTGATACCGATATATCGTCGTAACAAAGGTAAAGTAGCCAAACTGTCATTTTGGCCATTTTGACTTTATTATGGCATTGCTATGTTGCCATTATAATCTTGACTGTGGTAAAATATGTGATCTGTAGCTATTGTCATTTGAAGATAATTGTCATTATTCTTTTTCCATATCTGTATAAAATTACGTTCCCACAATAGTAAACTTTTCTATGTGCTATTTGTTCAGTTTACCCATACAAAAATACCTTTTTTTCGCAATTGCCACAATTTTCAATAAACCAAAGTGGTATATTGTATACTTTACCTTCATTAAAAATGTAGTGAAGAGTAACATTCTACAAAGGTATACTATCCTAATTGTTCTGATTCGAGTCTTTGCCTTGGTTACAAAGCAAGCGAAATGTCTATTTCCACAATACTGTAGTAGCCTAAGTGGTAGATTGAATACTTGACCATTGTGGAAAAGTGTTGTGACGATTTAAAGTTATTTATTTATAGATTGTATTAGTTTAAAAAGTAAGATTTTTTTAAAGTATAAATAAATATTTGTGGTCAAATTATTTTAATTGTTTTATTGGTATTCACCCAAATTTTCTAATTTAAGTACTTACTCATAAAACAATAAAAATGTTTATACCATAACTGCCCTTGTAACGAAAAAGGGCACATCTAACATTTTTTTCAGATTTGAGTTAGATACACATTCGGAATCAGGAAAAAAAGGCGCATCTGCCTGAATTTAAAAGAAAAATCTATCCTTAATAAGCAAAGAGTTACGAAAAGCCTTAAAGGCACAAGTAACATCCAAATTCATATTTTTTAACTCAAAAAGGCACATATTACAATGATTAAGTTAAAAGAACACAAATGCTTAGATATGGCTTTCACCTTATGTTATTATTTTTGTTTTGCTAAATAAAAAAGGCTTATTTAAGAGGTAATTATGTTACCTCGTATGGAAAAACCAGAGTTTTATTCCTATAGGAGATAAAAAGATGCACGAGACTGGTAAAACCTTTGCTGTATGGCATGAAGGTGTCTCAGGAAGCCTTGTGGCAACACTGGAATATAAAAAATTGCATTCCGCTACCACGACATATTCATATTCATATTCATTTATTCAATCGTAGGTATTAACTATACACTTGATTTCGTTCTTAAGCTAACAGATAAAATTAAGATTAGTACCAACAAAGTCATACAAGCAAGACAAAAGTTGATTCAGAGAGGTGTGACATCAATAAGAAAGTCTGCTATTTTGGCAAAGCTCGGTCCTGTCATGCCTTCTAATAGAAGAGTTTTTTGGGAGACTTTAGCAGTTAATGATTATTCTGCTGACCTCACTCAAACTCATAAACGAATATTGTTGCAATAAATAGAGAGACATTCTAACCCAACGTTGATTAATTTTATAATCTTCCGTTCATAAATAATATTTGTGAAAAAAATCTTCTATTTATGTAAGTGTAATAATTGATCTCTTTAACTGTGTAATTTAAGTTCCTTCAAATCTAAAAGTAATAGAGATCAATTATTACACTTACACAAATAGAAGATTTTTTTCACAAATATTATTTATGAAAATAATAGAATAAAGAAACATTAATTAAATCAATCAACAAGTTAACATTCTAACTCTTTGCATATAAAGAGATCACATCATTTGGCCCCTCCATTATTCTGACTTAATTATTTACCTAATCATCCTTCTCATACAGTTGTAATTATTATTAATTAATGTTAAAAAGTTAGATGGCAGTTAACATTAATTGAGATCAAAACAAATAACAATGATAGACTATGTTAAGTTTATAATAAAATTAAATCTATTATAAGAGCTAGCATTCCTTTTAGGTACCTATATCAATAACTGTGTAATAAGAGTTCCTTAAAGTTTTAACAAATGGAAGTTATTTTGTTATCAAAAAGGAATGCTAGCTAAAATTAGGTATATAAAGTTTCTGGTACAATTTTATTATAAACTTAACATAGTCTATCATAATTATTTGTTGTGATCTCAATTATTTTTGTGTGCCATATAACTATTTCACCTTGATTAATAATAATTACAACTGTGCGAGAAGGATGATTAGGTAATAATTAGTAAGTATGATTGTGATCTCTTTAAATATGCAAACAAAGAAGGACTTTTTAATTGATTTAATAAATGTTTTTTCATTGGGTATATTATTTTCGTTTCATTTGTATAAAAAAATAATTTCCTTTTGGGTAGGTAATTGAAATATTTTTGAATATAATAACAATATGTAGGTAATTTTACCTCATCGTAAAAACGAAAATTACAAGCAAGGAATAGAAAAATTACAACTAGTGTTTACAATTGAAACCATTGAGCTAACTGCAGACGGTTGCAAACAGTCTAAAGGTAGCTCATTGATCCATGTCAATACCATAGTAAAATAATTTCCAAAATAAGCTGTTATGAAATTACATAAGAAAGACACAACTGGCGTAGAATGTGACCTTTTATTGTAATATATAAAACAGTATTACATTAAAAAGTCGCAATTGGCTAGTTGTGACCTTTTGATGTAAAATTGATACTTATAATTTTATATAATTTAATTAATAATAATATGATAATTTTATTTTTTGTACTAAGTTAAAAGGAAAAACCACGATTTTAAAAATAATGGGATACGATAAATAAATAATAAAACTATGCTGAGGGAGATCTTATGTATATGCAACTAATTGCATTAAAATATTTTATAAATTAATTATAAAAAGAATATTATGTCAGAAAAACATCGAAAAACTTTAAACCCATTTATCTCGACTTTTACAATTTGTTAGTTGTGCCCTTCTTCATTATGAGGGCAGATAAGCAAATAAATAAAATAAACTTTATATCGAAGAAAATTTAGTCTTGTTTATAATAAATTTGAGTATAACCTAATAAACCGTATATTTCACCAATGTCAATTGACTAATCTGCCACTTTGGCTATTTGTACACATAAAAATATTTTTTTTCCAATTTATTCCTACGATGGTAAATATGCCAAACTGCTTTAATTCCCTAAAAACTATAAATATTATTATTCTAAAATTATCTAAATAAAATATATAGTTTTTCATCAATGAGTTTTCAAAATTGAGACGTTACCTATAAAACCTGATTTACAGTCTTTGATTTTGTTTTTGATCTGCAAATGCCAAACTTTTCAGTACTGCAAAAGTACTGAAAAGTTTGGCATTTGCAGATTGGTTAATTTACTATTTCATCGACGATCTGCATAAATAATGTGAATATAAACGAAGATATAAAATGTGAGTGTATTTTATTTCAATCCACCTGGCCAACACGCACCCTAGCAAGTTACTCTGCTAACAATTATGAGCCTTAAATACCCTAGGTACCTACTACGACACTTATAGTAGAAGGTAGAAATGGTCTGTGGAGTTATGAATCATTCAAAAACATCATCAAAGTTGCTCCCTGTCTTTCTGTCTGTATGCTTGGATCTTTAAACCTAGGCAACGGATTTCGATGCGGTTATTTTAAATAGATAGTGTGATTCAAGAGGAAGGTTTAAATGTATACCTAATACAATCGTGCGAAGCTGTGGCGGGTCGCTAGTGGGATTTAAGTAGATATATGTAAGTATGAAGAAAGAAAAGAGAGACCCAAACATCTTTTCTGTTCCTCTAGTAGGTACTAGGTACATCATCATCAGCCTATATCAGTCCACAGCTGGACATAGGCCTCCCTAATGAGCGCCACCCTGTCTTCATCTTCATCATCATCATCATCATCATCAGCCTATATTAGTCCACTGCTGGACATAGGCCTCCCCTCTTACTAGCCCTTAATCGACTCTTTGACATCCACGCGCTGAGGGGGTCTATTCTAACATCGACACGGCAATTATGTTACAACTGAACAATGTAATTCTACAAAACCGTGTATAAAGTACATTTCATTGGCTCCCTCACCGTCGTCGTCATCTGGCATACAATGGCGGATTATCAACAGATATAAATTGGCTTAAATTGTCTGTCTGTTCCCTTCGATTCAGACGTTTGTTTTTTTAGCTCATTTTTGTAAGCTAATTTTAGTGGTTAAACTTTGTCTGTTATAAATATATCATTAAATTTTGTTTGTATACGACAAAATTCAGACTAATTGTAGGTGTGAGTATTGAAATTACTAGATATAAAATTAGATCGATTACTATACATAATGATTATAACCCAACAACCGGCAGTTTGGCTATATTAATGACGTTTGTATAGGTATTACATTATAGAAGGGAAAAAAACAGTAATTTTGTCACGATCTACTTTATTACCAAAAATGGAAGATACATAATCACTTTTATAATCATTGTAAGAAGTTTATTTTAGTATTTATCGTGCGAAATGTTAACCCCCGAACTCAAACACAACATTACTTGACAGATTTTCATTGAAAACTGTCAAAAAGCGCGAATTGTAACCTATTCGGGGGTTAATTAAGTATACACATATAGTATAGTACATTAAAATCCAATATTTATCAAGCCCTACATACATAAAATGGCTTTTATTAACTTATTTAATAATATCAAGCACGAGAGTAAAGTCTTTGGGTTGCATATCACCCTAATATTAATATTAAAAAGAGATAATTAAAGCACCATTTGTCTAAAATCACTACTGACTATCTGGTGACTGGATTAATCTAACATTTACTTAAAAGGGAATGTTGCGGTAGGCAATTAACGGGTTGAAAGTTAACCTATAGGAACAAAGGGAAGGAAGTGTTGTCATACGAACACTAACATAGGAAAACCATCATCATAGATGAATTGACACTAGAAAAGATTCGGATAGGTAAATAGATGGAAAATAAAATTTTGATGGCAATTAGTAATGGCTACACACAATACATGTTAAGGTGTAAGATTTTTTTTGATAAGAATGTCATAGTTAGACATTCCTTTTAATTCGACATTAATTCAATAAGAAGTTTATAACTAGTTAATTATATTGAATAAATATCTAATATCAATAATTATTTATGGAGTATTCATCGCGTAGCAAGAAATACAGAAGTTTATTTTTTGTAGTAAAACTACTTGACGACTGATAGATAGTAGAAATATAGGAATGATAAATAAATTGTCATGGCAATTGCTTATTTTTGGTCAAATCTAAAGAAAATATTGTGCGTATAATTACTAACGAGATCACCGTTTAAGATAAAGATTTCAGCCTTTTAATTTTGGCAATGTTACTTCACTAGGAATTCACTAGGCAGGTAACATTTATATTCCTACATATCTACGTAAATCACTTAATATATAACATTTTTAAAGTTTAAATAGTTAACATAAAGTCGTGCACGATTTAAGATTATTAGCTAACACTATCTTATTAAGTAATAAAACATCGAAATTGGTTTTGACTAAATAGTGATTTCTTAGGTTAACCACATTTGGTGTAAAGATTTGGCTTAGTTCGATACCGAACTTGATTTGTGTTATCTTATATTAAGTCTAATCTAAATTCATCAGATTAAGTACAACTTAGTATCTAAATACAATGAGCAATAAGATCAAAATTCTACTATAGGGGGGACCTATTTACCCAAACTTTTTATAATTAGTTCATAGACAGAGTTAATAGAATATCATTATTGAATAAGCTAGTTTTATACCATGAAAACTTAAGCAGTTAGATCAATTCATTATAACTGTAAGAGAAACAACACCACTGTTGGTGTTAAAAGAGTCACAACAGAGGGGTTATTCCAACACAAACAAGGTTCGTAGATAACACCAAGAGTGGTGTTTTTCTAACACAAACTAGGTTCGAGAGTAACCGGCTTGCAGTCATAATGAAAGCTATTTTAACATGCGACTTGTAATATTTTTGGTAAAATAATTAATTAAATTCTTATGAAATAATAAAATAATTAGTCTCACTGGGTTTCATTTGAAGCTGATGTTTTCACGACAGCAAAGGTGTTCGCTCGTTGAAACGGGACGGTAGATTGTCCGCGCTGTTTATTTTCCTGAAATTACAAATGTATATCCATTTCACTTAACCCGTCTTAGATACTCGGAATTTCTCTCCTATAATATTAACGTACTAACGTATTAAGTTAACATCCAATAACAGGAAGTAAAAATCTAAGAGTTCTTCCAAACGAACGGCAAGTTGTGAACGGCAGAGGCTACTTCAGCCGTCACCACCTGTCGACGGAAGTCGTCAACGCGTCGGCGGCAGCAGTCAATACGTCGACGGCTGCCGGCGACAGACGAAAACGGCTGCAGTCGACAGGCGACAACGAGTGCCGCGGACTAGCAGTCGTGGTCGGCTTGTACAGGAGCCAGTTGCAGAATGGCGAAATCACTTACAATATCCTCACACACTGCTAACCATGCTATGTTTTTTATTGTCTTATTACTGTAGTCTTGTAGCTTATAATTCCATAGACAAAGCCTTTTTTTACTGCCATAATTAACAATTCGACATCAATTTCGTCTCCGGAGCTCATTTTGTAGACGCACAACGCTTGCGTGCGTTGTGCGTCTACAACGCACAACGACTGACAAAATGGCGGATGAAACACTCCACAACTGCAAGCGTCGTCACCTGTCGACGGCAGCCGTCGACGTATTGACTGCTGCCGCCGCCGCGTTGACGACTGCCGTCGACACGTGGCGACGGCCGTAGCCTCTGCCGTTCCAACTTGCCGTTCGTGTGTAAGAACTCTAAGCCGTAACCAGAAGGCACAGTGTTTAGAGAAAAAAACGGACTGTATATTGATGGATATACGGTCTACCCGCATTGTCCATGATGTCTGTTTTGCAGATTTGTTCAGGGTGTTCTGGGGTTTTATTGTATTATAAAAATATATATGAGTACTTATTATAAAAACATCTCAGTAGTAGGTATAATGTAAAAGGAAATCAAGTACACAAATTCTGCTTAGCTTAGGGCTAGGTGGTGGTCTACATTGCTTGGGGCAGCAAAGTAGAGCTTATAATAAATAAATAATTCTAGATAATTGACATAGGGAAGCTATATAATAGATAATTAAATAATTCTAGATAATTGACATAGTTTCCTATGTACAATGTCCTGTATTATTTATTTATTACACATCTAATACTAAAAATAGATGAAGTTTATAAGGCGGGATCTATGACAAGAGTTCTATAAATAGTTTATGTACCAAAGTCTATGTAGATAAATAGATAATACTTTTATTGCACAATAAATAAATAATAAATAAAAAAAATATATTAAGAAAAATTGACATATGAAATTATTATAATATAGTGTAAACCGTAACGAAACACCAACAGTGGTGTTCTTATAACACAAACTAGGTCCGTTGGTAATCAGTTTAGTCATAGTCTTGCATGAAAGCTAGTTTTTACATATGACTTGTATTAAGATTATTTGGTAAAAAATAAAAAGATTAAAAAATACAAATCTCACTAAATATGGTCTGAAGTTGATGTTTTCGCGACAGCAAAGGTGTTCGCTCGTTGAAACGGAAAGGTAGACTGTCCTCGTTGTTCGAAGTCCTGAAATTACAATGATATGCATATTTGACTAGGTGCTCTACTAAAATATTCTATTATTATTAAATCAACCTTCCTCTTGAATTACTCTGTCTATTGATGGAAACCGCATAAGATCCGTTGCGTTTTTAAAAGATCGAAGCATACACACTTCCGGAAGCGATCTTGTTTCTAAGGTAAGGTCTGGCATAATGGCTATTCAATCCGCTCAAAAGATGATAGATGAACACACAAGACCACTATCTGGAAAGGACCTAAAGAAAAGAGAAGCCAAGCAAGGCCACAAAAATGATGGCAGAACGAGATAAAAGAAATAAGGGGAAAAACGGACGTATACACGTACGACTAATCGCACACAGTCTGAGCGCTCCCAAAATTCTTGGAAGGTCAGGATGATTCGTACGTTTCCGTACGAATTCGTACGAAAAATTGTGACGAATCTGTCTAATTCTGCTACTATGTCAAGGTGAAGGTGACCTCCTATTATGTTAGGAAAATGAAGATGGAAATTGTTGGATTGTCTTTTTATGAACTCTGGTCTGGTTCTGGCTTGCAAAAAAATGGATCACGATTTTACTTAAGCTTTTATTTTAGATTTTAGTTTAATAAATAGGTAAGTACCTATTTGCGTGGCATAAATAAATAAAAAGTAACAAACCCGCTGTGACCAGCGATGGGCGCTGGCGTCTCCGGAACTGCCCTGACGCTCCTGGGCGGCGGGGGGAAAGGCGGCCGCCCCCGGTTCTGATGCTTTTGGAACATGAATCCGCCTATTGCTAGGCAAATCCAGATGGTCATTAGCATGCCGTCTGTAAGATATGTATTTACTTTGAAGTTTTGTCAAATTCGAAGTTTTTGACAAATATGTAGTTGAGAAGTTCCTAGCTCAAAGACACAAGGTCTACTATGCCTTTGTTGACTTATAGAAGGCCTCTGATAGAGTGACGAGTAATGGACTTTGGTCGGTACTCTCGGTACTGTCCATTTAGGTATTGCATTGCAGAGCAAACCTTCGAGCACTGGAATCCCTTTACAGTGACACTGGTGGTTTGGTTGATGATTTTACATTGAAAAGGGTGTTTGACAGGGATGTGTAGCGTCACCAAGACTGTTTAACCTATTTATGGACAGTTGTTTTCAAGACTTGAAAGTAAATGACAATGGATTGAGAATGAATGAGTCAGAAAATGATATAATGCTTTCGACTGAAATGGAATGAAAGTCAACTGGAAACACTGGAAAGACGAGAGTGATGGTGTTTAAAAAGGATGAATGTATGCGCCGTGTATTATAGTGATTGGGGGCGAATATGTAGAGGTAAGAGACTTTGTTTGGGCTTCGCTTTTTAAATGAGAAGGAAATTATGAAAGAGATATTGAAAGGAAAGTGGATGCGGGTAACCAGGCCTTTATGAGTAGTCGGCAAGTCTCAGAAAAATATGTATTGGGAGGTATACCTACCGCCAGTGTAGTATGTCGTGATCAAGTTGCGTTAGATAATGAAACCGGTGATAGTGGTAACCTTCGTAGCAAAAGACGATAAATGAGGGTAGATCAATTATATATCAGCCAATAAAAACTCGCTCACTAACTGAAGTCACAGACATCAATTTACCCGTGACATACAATTTGAAAGACTCTGGTCTCACCTTTCCATTGATAAGTCGTCATCTTCACAGCCTTATAAAAACCAGGAACAGTTGCACGCCTGATAATATAAATCAGGATGTACTTCAAATGCATGTTTAGGTAGAAATCAATAGGGAGAACAGTTGCGTAGCCGCCTATTACAGCGCAACATATAAAATTAGAAACATTACTGGTCAATACAAGGAAAATCACTATCAATGCTATGATCAGAATGAACAGTGACCAGAAATTTATATCCGAATTGAGGTAAAGAGGTTGGGGCCAGTCATCTGAAACAAATATATTGTTATTTGAACAAAAGCCTTGCTATTGTAAAAACAGTAGAAGGAAAGACCATTCGATCATTTCATTAGATTTCGCAGTCTAAACAACAGCTAGTTTAATAAGAGGCTAATAAATAAATAATGCTAAACATTTCACATATTTATTTATATAATACAAGCTCTACTTTGCTGCCCCAAGCAAAGCAGTCAATCATCTAGAACCAAAACAAAGTTTTTTATACTAACGCGATCAGTACACATTATTATAATATCTAGGGGTATTTATTCACCGCGTTTATTTACCTCTTGTCGACGTTTCAACAGATTTACACTCTGTCGTGGTCACGGAATGACTCCTAAGTAAAGTATGTAGTTCATCATCTAACCCCAAGCAAAGCAAAAATTTTATTAAGCGTACCTACTTGATATTCATAATACATAATACTATTCGTAATTAGATATTTTTTCATCTTGAAAACACCAAGAACACCCTGAACAAATATCTGCAGATTGTACACATTTGTCCCGAGGCGGGAATCGAACTCGCATCCGCAAGCGGACTTTCGCCAAAGACCCTATCCTATTCTCACAAATGGCTGCATGGCTTTTAAGCATGTGAAAACTGAACTTAAGATTTAAACTAAAATATTTTTAATAACCTTACCTGGTATCGAGTAAAATATAAGACAAGATATTAAGAATCCAACATCAGCTGATGCCAGTATCATAGAGAACACAGGTATACCGAATATCCACCAATATACAAGCCGTACTGCACCGCAGCATATTCCAGAAAATATCGAAATGGCCAGAATTACTAAAATAAAATAATACACACATCCATTAGTAGATAAATTACTCGAGCAAGCTCTCAGTCAAGCGCTCTGCTTAGCTTTTTAGGAAAGAAGCTGAAATTGGTCTCTTATAATTGTTTTTTATTCACAATAAAAATTTTACAGAGGAAAATTACTCATGACAAAATAAAAGTTTTCACTCATTACAAGTCAAATTTTGGATGATAATTGTTTTGAGTGAAAAAAAACCTCTAAAAAGTTGCTTAAATATCACGTGATTAATTGGCGACGGGTTTCATAGCTTCGGTTTCAATGTTATTAAGCTATAATATAAAGCAAAAAATAATAACATTTAGAAAACTTCTGGAGTTCCACAATGAGGTATTTTGGGCGTACTTTTATTGCGTTCTGTGTACGCAAATAAAAAAAGAAACACTCACCTGACTTATTCAATTCTTTAGTAACAAGAATATAAATTACGATGGCAAGGATAAATCCACTCATATATCCTAACAAAAATGTGAGAATTTTGAAAAAGCGATGTCCGAAGAAGCAGATGAAGATTCCTATGAATAAAAAGCACGCAGACGCGAACATGATCAGTGAATCATCTGTAAAAAGATAATAAAATATAGAACCTTTCAAATTAATTGAGTATCTGGCTCAGCGCATCAGCATTGCCATACAGCGTGGTAATGCAGCCAGCCAGTGCCTTGGGGACGCGACGACTGGTATTTGACATGGTACAATTGAGCTACCTTTAGACTGTTTGCAACCGTCTACAGTAATACCCCGCTTTACGCGACCCCGTTATGCGCGGTTTCACTATAACGCGAATTTCAAATTATTCATTTTGGAAAAATTTATTCAGGTTTGGACATATTGCAGAGACAATAATGATGACCGTGTCTTGACCGTGTGTCAAACAATTAAAAACAGTGTTGGGTGTTATGAACGTATTTTACAAGAACGTAAAAAAAACGCTACGCAAAAGACAATCGATGTATTTTTTCGTAAAAAATAATTAATAGTATGTATTGCATAAAGTGTTCATAGAATTAAAGTGATTGATTAAAAAAATGGTTCGTATTTTTTTGTATTGAATTTTAACTATGTTTAATCATAAAGCTCGATTTACGCGAATTTCAGTTAACGCGATTCTTTCCGGAATGTATCTATGCTTCGCGTAAAGCGGGGTAGGTATTACTGTAGTTCAATTGTTTAAACTAGTTCAAATTTTATCTATTTCTTGATTGTAATTTTCGTTGTTAATAAAGACAAGAATTAATTGGACTGGGAAGTTTTATCATCGACTTTAGGATATTAATATGTAATAATGTAATAAATATAATGGCTTTATATTTTATATTTTTTTAAATCAAATACAAGTCAAGTAAAATGTCAAATAAAATCAAGTTTTATTTAACATTTATAGTTATAAACTGGTATTATTTAAGAGTTGTCTAAAAGTTCCAAGTCAAAAGCTGACTGCCACTGGTTCCTTAAGTTTACTCCGTTTTTTATTATCAGAGCACGATATAAGAATATACTAATTTTATCATCATCAACAGCCTATATTAGTCCTCTGCTGGACATAGGCCTCCCCTAATAAGCACCATAGCTGTCTTCAGCTTGCCGCATCCAGAATCTGTTAGCAGTCTTCCGCAGCTCGTCATCCCACTTGGCCGGAGGGCGTCCTCCACTACGTTCGCCAAGTCGTCTCCACACAAGAACACGTTTACCCCAACGGTATACAGTATACACTAATTTACTTCATAGTTACCCAATAAATCGCAGTCACCCTGCAGCGGCCAGCATCCATAGGTGGTGGTAGGGACATAGATGGAGTAACTGGTCTCGTTGACAGTATTGTTGTAGATCGGGTTGACGACAACAACGAATATAGCGCCGGTGCCGATGTACGAGCTTAGCATACGGCGGTTGTTCCATTCGGTGCGGGGGATCTAAGGGATGGTGATATTTTAGCATATTTACCTAATGGCAATGGAACATTGTCTACATTGTAGGTAGCTTTAGGATGCTCGTGGCCAGCAATGTATGGCATTTAATATGGGAGTGGGCAGCATCCATAGGTGGTGGTAGGGACATAGATGGAGTAACTGCAGAGTGATTACGGTAATATCTCCCATCCAATTTTTGACATAAGAAAGCCCTTTTGATGGCCTTCACGATTCCTATCCATCCATTTGCAAATAAATTATCCCTCGAAGGACAATTACCAGTCCCAGCCGAAATTGAAGTCCATGGATGAACAAAATTACTTCGTGTTTTTTGCAGTAAATAGAACGATGGACCAGCATATCATTCTTATTTCCAAGTTTTAATTTGAAAGGGAAGGATACAAACAACACTAGATATTTCAGTTGATAAAGGACTTTTAAGGACAAGATTTTGGCAAAAACGATAATGTTCATTCACTTTGACCATCCAGCCATAAAAATAATGTAATTGAATTTGTCTCATCCATGGAAACAGAATCATAAGAATAAATAATAACTACGTAGAAAGGACTCTTCTTTGATCTAGTCCCAAACGCCGCCATTTATATACCTACTTCCTCCTTCACCTCGTTACGCCCCTCTGTCGTCCAGGCGTTTTGCCAGGGTTGCTACTGCACTGTACCGCCGCGCCCCGCCGCCGCCGCGCCGTCATCGCGAGGCGAGGCGAGTGAGAAAAGGTCAACGAACGATGTTCACGTTCCTTTGATTAGGTACCTACCTAATTAGTTAGATAGGAACCTACTAAAACACAATAATATTTAGAAAATATTATTACATAGGGTATGTATTATCATATAATATGTATTATCTATTATTGTTACAACCGATCACACCACAATAACTTGACCATGACGTCATATTATAGGTACCTAACCTACACAAATATTAAAATCCGCGTGCGGCGTCGCTGGCTGTGACAGCCCTACTGCACGTTTAACGTGCAGAATCGCGTAGGCTAATATCGTGACCTTGAGCTCGTTCGGAGCGAAGTTTCCCTTCTAGTCTGTTCTTATTCTTATGACAGAATGTTTAATGCCCAGCCTCCCGTCCATGGATCCATTGAGAATAGCGTAATCACTCTGCAGGTCTCGTTGACAATATTGTTGTAGATCGGGTTAACGACAACAACGAATATAGCGCCGGTGCCGATGTAAGAACTTAGCATACAGCGGTTGTTCCTTTCGGTGCGGGGG
The DNA here is from genome assembly GCA_944547425.1 of Eupithecia centaureata. NCBI lineage: Eukaryota > Metazoa > Arthropoda > Insecta > Lepidoptera > Geometridae > Eupithecia > Eupithecia centaureata. Next base: position 11,256,054 of record OX155678.1, on the reverse strand, counting down.
ATCTAAGGGATAGTGATTGGTGATACTTTAGGGCATGTTTAAAGGCACTGACATTATTTACAATGCAGGTAGCTTTCTATTGCTCGTGGCCAGCAATGTATTGCATTTAATATAACAAAAAAGTGAGATGGTGCGGTGTGAACGCGGCAATGAAAGAACGAATAGTTTGTGTTAGTGAAAAATTCTGGACGATCTAGGCAGCTCATCTAGCCTCCAGACCTTGTGGTTATGAGTACTCAATGTGTTCATTAATAATAGTAGGATGATAAAGGCAGGTTTTGTAAGGGAATTAAGAATTCTCATACTAGTTAATTCAAATAACTGGTCTCCGCGATACAGGCTTTGCCTAGTGCGGAGACCGCAGGTAAACTGTCCATGAATTGTGTTTTTAAGAATAAATATTTTTTCATTTTCATTTTCATTTTCATTCTAGCAGGACGATAAGGGTAGGTTTTGTAGGTGGAAATACAATCTAACAAAAGGGTTTACTTTGAACAGAACCAAATCAAAAAAAGGAAACTCGGACAGGGAAAACCCCAACGAACACTGGAGTTTTTTTTAGGTACAATCATTTTATTATTTACGTCAGCAGTTTCAATGACACATTACATTACTTAAACAAACAAAAATGTTATTATTGCATAAACATTTCTCAATTTATCTAGGCAATGGTTATTCACCTTTAAAATTGATAGATTATTTCAACGTTCTTTCATATCTTTATCCTGAATGACGAGTAGTACTTATGACCTATATGATAGACGTGCTATTCACCCTAAATTATTGATCACGGGCACGTAGTGTTTTCAGATGTCAGGGCAAATCCTGATAGACGATTTGCCCGTGACATCATATGCATATGAATTTCAATTCTCAATCCAAGTTATCATTGTGCGTGCAAAGACAGAACTTCTGATATAAGCAAACAAATCCTGGCTATTTACAGGTTAAATTTAGTCTTCAGCTCATAATTTCCAGCATCTGTCTGCTGCAGTCTTTCGCAGATCGTCTTCCCGCCTGGCTGGAGGGCATCCTACACTATGTTTCCGCACTTACCTACCACAACGATTGTCGGTTCTAGGCGAGATTTGGCCGGCCCAATGCCACCTACTTCAGCTTGCTAATTATTTGAGCTATGTCGAGAACTTTAGTTCTTAGTTCGTTACGAATCCTATCCTTCAGAGAAACTCCGTTCTTAGTTAGCTCTTTACATAGTTCGCTGAGCTACTTTGGAACTGTTGGACCAGCTCTTCCGTGAGAATCCATGTTTTAGCTGCATTGGTCAATGCGGGTAGGACAATGGAAGTACATAGTAAGTACCCTTCTATTTCAATTGAAATATTTTCTACATGTTCGCCAAATTTGGAATTGATTTGTTCAGAATTTTTGTCAATTTTAATATAAATATATTTTATACATAAAATGTATAACTCTCACTTACCTGTTTCTTGGTCCTCAAATTTTTCAGACTCATCATTTCAATAATCCCATCAAAGTACACATCTGGAGCAAAGTTCTGCGCGGGTAGATACATCATGTAGAAAGTCAGCTTGAGCTCCTCAGTAAGTCTACAGTTATAATCATCAGGCTTTCTAGCTGGAGGTACATCCACGTAGATGTAGTTTCTGTTGTGTATAGCTCTCATAAACGGAGTTACAGGTACAGGTGGGAACTCAGTGTTGCAACCACCTGGCAGGGGATCTGTGAGAGGGATGAATAGGTACTTCGTGTTAACTATCAAAGCCGTCACACACAGAAGCCACGGGCGAGTTGTATCAGTAAATCAATATCTTTATTTCTTTAGGATTACAAAATAAGCACTTAGACAAGTCAAATTTAATACTATAGGTAACTACATAATTATCAAAATAATATACGAAATAAAGTAATAATTGATTTTCAGTTCGCTTCAATATTTTGTCCACTAGTGGAAGAAGCAAAATAGAAACCACTAGCACATGTATAACTTATGTGTCTAATACATGTTTGCCTTATAAATAATTACAAACCATTGTCGGTGTGGAACTGAGCGGCTGGCCAAGCACTAACATCATTGATGTAATCATTTATGGTGTAATATACCTACCTTCTTGATAAGATTTAGTTTTATGTACTGTTTAAATCTATGAATAGAAAGTTCAGTTGCTTCAGATTTAAGAAATGCCTAAAAATTGAAATAAAAACTTACCTAATTAATATTACAAATGCGAAAGTAACTCTGTCTGTCTATCTATTACTCTTTCACACCTAAACAACTGAACTGATTTAAATGAAATTTGGTACAAATATAGTCTAGAGCAGTGATTCCCAAAGTGGTCCAGGTGGACCCCCAGGGGTCCACGGGAGACTTGTCGGGGGTCTATGTAAGGCGTCACAACAAATAGGGGTCCACAAATTGCATGAGGGGGTGCATGGAAATTAATTTGGTTTAGATAGTGAAGAACTAAAACGTTGGCTTGATTTCTCTTATCAGTATAGGCAGATAATAATTTAAGAAGCTCAGCGACTATTACTTCTAAAAACTTGTCGATTCGGAGATTTGAGGTTATTCCTTACAAAGGCTAGCTAAATATTTATAATTTGCTGTCAATCTATCAAGTACATCCCTCTCATTAATTTTTTTTTGTAATAACCATTGCAGAAGTTACATTTTGTTATACTGATTATATTCAGACTCATATGAATTAATATATTGTGTTTGAATAAAAACCTACAACACAAGGCAATATACAATATTTCTTTATACTAATCCTTTTTGAGAATTGATTGGTTCTTGTGCTGTGTGTGAGTCACTGTAGATTTCAAATAAAGTAAAGTTGGATGGAGTTACTTTTTCGATTGGCCAACTTTGCTTTTTAGACATCCATTCACAGCACATCAATTAAAATGTAACTGAAAATTTGTTAAGTCGACTTTATTATCAAATTATTAACCCTATCTATCAAGCATCAATTGAAACTCTTTTTTTCAAAAATTATTAATTCGCCGTTGAAAATAAGCGACAGCGCAAGTTTCCATAGATCTCACTTTTTTTCGAAATTTAGAGATTCGTAGCTGCAGGGGGTCCACCGGAGCCAGCAAAATTTTGAAAGTGGTCTATGAAACAAAAGAGTTTGGGAACCCCTGGTCTAGAGCCTGAGGAAAGTAAAAGGCTACTTTGTAATGCGAAAAAGGGTTGTTAGGGATTGAAAATCAGACAGACAGAAAACTTGCAGTTTTTCTGTCTGTCTGATTTTCAATCCCTAACTGCTTCTTCGCCACTGGAATTGCTCGACATAATGTCCGTCCAAAAACGATCTGATCGTAGAGCTGAGCAGCACCCCGGTTGGGCTTAAATTAGATGGTAGATTCATCAATAATCTAAGCTACGCCGATGATATGGTGCTGCTTAGCCCTCGGTCAAGGGTTTGAGGACGCTAATTAGGATCTGTGAGAGATATGTGAAAGACCATGACTTGTCATGACATATAATGTCAAGAAAACGGAGATGATAGTATGTAGAGCCGGAAAAGGTCCAGATTTTGTAGCTGATGTCTTGATGAATGGGCCATCTATAAAGAAGGTTGAACAGTTCAAGTATCTTGGCCATATTGTGACGTCAAGTGGTAGAGACGATGATGATATTGAGCGACAGCGTAGATCATTGTGCGTTGTTGGCAATATGATCATCAGAAAGTTTGCGAAATCGGCTCAAGATGTCAAACTGACTCTATTTCGTTCCTTCTGTCAGACTTTTTATACCTGTCAGCTCTGAACCAATTATACTAAGAAGGCACATAATGGTATATGTGTTGCTCTATATCTTTAGGCAGCTCTTGGGATTGGAGCGATACTGCAGTGCTTCTGGCATGTTTTTCGAAGCTCAGGTAGATTCCTTTAACGCCATTCAAAGAAACAGGGTTGCCAAATTCATGTCTAGAGTTGACAGATGTAAAAATTCTGTCATAGCCAGCCTGGCCGAGAGAATCTTTTTGTCATCGATGTATAAACGATGGGTGTTAATCGCATCCTAATGTAGTATCAGATATACTTACACATTGTAATTTTTATATTTTGTACTGTACTATTTTGTATGTGTTTTTTATTTTTATTTTATTTTAATGAGCGATCTGTAATATTTAGTGCTCTTTGTAATTATGTGGATCTTGTGTCTGAATAAAAAAGATTATTATTATTATATTTATTATAAAACTAGTTTGTAAATTCGATTTAGTAATTTTTCCCTGTTAAATAGTATTCATGTAAACTTACCATAAGCAAAGTAGCCATGTACAGCAATATACAATTTGAGATCAACTTCATGCAAGTTTTCAACGAAAAACTTGTCTGTTTTCATGAATGAATCTTCACTATGCAGTCCGATGTTAGTTCCTTTCACTAAAGTATTAGTCAGTCGAATGTTTTTGTACAGCGTAACATTACGCAAATGGCTGTGGACTTGAATGATTACAAAGGACAAGTTTTCTTTAATTTCCGTGAAGTCTATTTGAAGTGTAGATGTTCGGTTTAGAGTAATGAAGTCTCCGTACAGTTGTTTGTCTCGAAATATTGTAGTCTTGTTCAGAGGTATTGTGATATTTAAGTCTGAAACAAGATATCATTAAACAGACTAGAAAACCATCTTACTCACAACAGGGTATTTGTAAAATACTAGCTGCGCCCCGCAGAGCTCGCCCACATAGAAATTTATTTGTAAAATATTATATTTTTTTTTACTTATTATCGACAAAGACAAATCCAAAAACACAAAAACGATAAAAATCGGTCCAGCCATTCTTGAGTTAAAGATGGTTTAACTAACTCGACTTTCTTTTATATAAAATTTTAATGTATGTATATGTTGCTAGACAATCTACACAGCATCATCTAGCCCCAAGCTAATTATAATATATTACATAGATATTTAATGATAATTTAAGTAATACATATATTTTTCCAGATTATTTGACTCATTGTCAACCTATATATTTTGTCCCCAGCTGGACATAGACCACCATTATTGAGCATCATAGCGCTCAATCTTCAGCTTTCCGCATCCAACATCTACCAGTATTTCGCAGATTGTCGTCCCACCTGTCCGGCGTGCGTCTTAGACTACGTTTGCCGAGTCGTGGTCTCTTCTCAAGAACACATTTCCCCAGTGGTTGCCGGTTCAATATTATTTGACTACTGGCAGGAAAACTGTACCTACCTACATATGAGTTACTCTTATTGATAATAAAATAATCATCCCGGATTGAAACTACCTACTGCAGAATATTTAAAAATATAGGTACTTACCCTGTGTAACAACATAAGAAACACAGTTAATGAGTATTAAACTGGAAAACATGTAAAAACTTCTTGGGAATGACATTTTATCTGTTTAACTATTCCCAAAGGCGGACACGGCTATAATAAGGACGTTATTAACGTAGGAGGTACACAGATACCATTTTTCTAAACATCAACTCAGAAAGTCGGCTGATCAGTCCAAAACTGTATGTGCAATGTACGGAAAATCACGATGCTGACTTGAATTCATAAACACTGAGTAATACCGCACAATCAGCACACAGAAGTCACAAATAATAGGATGCAGAAGTTACTGAATTTCATAGGTATCCGATTCGATTGATTTTTATGGACAACAGGGTCATTGACCCGGGTTAAACTCGACTTCAACTTCTTGATTATGGCTCTGCGTCTGCGTCGTCTATAGCATCACGTTATATATGTCACCGTTAAATTGTAAATAACGTTATATTACAATCTATCTCGCGATATTGTAATCTGTCGATAGATTGTGAACCGTAACATTTCATTACAATTTAACGCATTATTTTTCGGTAGATTATAATCTATCGAAGTGAAACCGTCAAATCACAATCTTACAATTTTCAAACTGTGTTCTATACGAAGACTTGATCCCTGATTGGTCAGCCTTACAGTAGACTGCTCTGTGTCCATAGAATTAGGAATGAAACATAGGTGTCAGTCAAATAAAATAAATGCACTTCAAGGATAATTAAGTCCTTGTTTTTATTTTATTTTTTTGACTTCCGATGTGGCACGGTGGGCAAAGGTCCGCCTACGACACAGGAGGTTGCGGGTTCGATTCCAGCCTCGGAACAAATTTGTGAACGATCTCCAGAAATTAATTATATCAGTCACCTAGTACCCATAACACAAGCTCTGCTTAGCTTGGAGCTAGATGATGCTGTGTGGACTGTCCGGAATTATTTATTTATTTATTATTAAGTAGGTACTTAATCAATAATTCTGATATCACATGGTCTCAAAATAAGAAAATCAGAGATGTAAAAATATTTTCTCCTCAAACACAACGTAAAATTGAAAAAATCATGAAAATTTCTTATAGAAAAAACTATCACAAAATTAAATCAAACTATAAAAAAAACAAGTCGAAAATTTAATAATGTTTTTGAAAACATAATTTTATTGTGTTGTAGTTACCAACTCGTCTAACAACTTTAAAACACTTTGTATTCTTTGATTTCTCCATTGTATTTTTTTACTATTTTCATTATGCCCGCTGTAATAGGTTTGTAACTCTGTGGTAAATTCATCCTGATTAAATCAGCGCGCTAGGTGCGTTCTGTTTTACAATTTGACGGTTTCACTTCGATAGATTATAATCTACCGAAAAATAAAGCGTTAAATTATAAGCAAATGTTACGGTTTACAATCTATCGACAGATTACAATCTCGCTAGATAGATTGTAATCTAACGTTATTTACAATTTAACGGTGACATATATAATAGATAATTATTATGATTAGGTAAAGGTACTACAGAGGACTATCTATCTGTACTATACTATACCTAAGATCAAGTACCTACGATCCGTTATGGGGTATACCTACTATCAGTATTCAAGATCTTTGAAAGAAAAAGTTGAAGAGGTGTTACAACGACGACACGTGTCGTAGTGTAACACCTCTTCAACTTTTGGCGAGATTCAAGCCATAAACACAACAAAAATTATCAGTGGCAAATGGAGCGAGCAGCAAAAATTTATAATTCTAAGGGGTTCGTGTCATTTATAACTGTGGGCACTGTGAATAGGCAAAATGATCTCGAAGATCTACCTCTGGAGTAAAGTTAAAAGTGGCAACATAATAACGGCGAGCGTATGTTTAAGAGTTGTGTGATTCTAATATCAAGATCTAATTTGAATACTAAAACATACTGGGCCACTGAAATTAACTTATTATTTGGTAGGTATATTTGATTGACTGAGGTGACAGGTGCGGAAAAAAATCTAAATCAATCTTCGATTGCGTCTTCACTCTTCAGTGAGTATTTTTATAAGTTCCTTGGTCTTCAGTCCGCTAGAGCGCAGCTCACTCACTCACTCATGTCAAATTCTCAAAAATGGCGGCGCGATCAATGAAGTTGTAGTGTAGTGTAGAATATAATGTAAAAAATAATGAATATAATTCAGAAACAAGTGTTCGTGTCTGGTGAATACTAAATTAGCGGCCATGGGCCGAGGCCAGGATTTATTGGAAGCGGCTCGCAAAGACGATAGGAGTACAGTGGAGAAAATAATAGCGCAACTAACTAAAAGGAGTGGTCCTTTCCCGAGGTACGTGGATAATTTTAATGTTTTCACGATATTTGCGCTAGATTAGACTTCAACAACATCATAGTTAGTCTAATAATGAAGTCACTGTGACTTATAATAGGACAATAATTGTGGAACACACGCACAACACAGTTCTTTTTATCAACAAAGGTGTATTGTTATCCGATAGATTTAGCATGTTTACGTGCTTATCATTACACTTGAACAAGTTTGAACACTGTTCTCCATGGTAGGATGGCTGTGGATTTGTCGTGAGCGGGTTAAGAATCATGAATTATTATTACACTGCCAATAACAGGCAGTTCTTCTGTGTATACCTACCTATAGATATCTACATATAGACTTGCCTATGCCCTAACTTGTAAATTGGCCTTCCATATATTTTTACTTCTCAATTTTATTTAAATAAATAAGTACTACACATCCAGGTAGCCGTATTAGATAGGTGGGTTAGTAGATTGGTTCAACTTAGTAAGTTTATTTCTATGTATTTGATTGGAATGACATTAATTTCATTTTCATTTGAAAAAACTTTTATTAAAAACAAACTCAAAAATCCCCATATTTCTCCATATCTGATGTGTATATATATCTTAGTTCTAGTTAGTGTACTTAAAATATTTGTCCAGATAATTTTTGAAAGAATTTTCTGACTGATAGTACTGTTCACTGATTCCTGTAACCTGTTCCAAGACCTATATTGGGTAATAACTGCTCTCTCGGTATGCTAGTCCATGTTAGAGCTTCAGCCACTGCAGTTCATAGTTTTATTATTGAAATAATGTTTAATCTATATAAAATCTAGTATATTGTAGAGGTTGGTAAGGCTCTTGTAGTTCTTAATCAGGTCTCCACACTATCTGTGCTCTTTAAGGTTGCCTAACCCTAGTTCTTGTAGTAATAGTTGAAGTAGTTTGAGACTAGGAACCATTTTCATAGCTCTAAGGTACACTTGTCTTCTAAATTTAATCTATAAATCATAGAGCTGCTGCTAACCTACATTTTAAAAAGTTTGCTATTTTATCTAACTCAAGATTTACACTTAACACTTATTGTTCTACTTTATCAAACATTGGTAAATATTATTCGCTAGTACAAGCTGTTTATGTGAACTTTGGTTCCCTTATACAAGTAGTGATCTTTTTTAGCGAGGTACTTGAATTTGAACTTATTACTATGCGGAACAATCCTTGAAAATAAATTAAAAAAATTAATTCCTACCAAGATACTAAGTACATCAAGACTAAAGCTAAATTGTGGTATTTTTTTCTTCTGTGTAAAATTAAGTGTAATAGATTATAAAAAAATGAGATTTAACCACCTCATTCTATAATTAAGAAGATATATAAATAAGAATGTAGAACCCAGTAATGAATAAATTGGTGGTTTATAAATAGTGGGTTCCTATAAACCACCTATTTATTCATTACTGGGTAACTAATAGTGCGTTCCTACAGAAATGTTGTACATTATCTCAAGGTTTTACACACATGGCACAAATCCCTCCTGCGGCATCGATCGGCATTGATCCAGACTTTACCCTACTGAAGCTATTCTCAAAACACAATGTTTGGAAACAATTATTATAATTATATAGTAAGCAAACTAAATTATTTCTTGATGTTGAGTTTGCGTTTGAGTTGCTTTATCCACAACTAGGTTAAAAACGGTTCATGTGTCTTTCAAAGATCTATGTATGTATGTAAACGCATCTATAACACCAAGTCAGTTACAAAAATTATCAGTAAGTAGGTAGGTAATTGATTCCAAGGAATAGACTAAACTATTATTTGTAAAAAGGCTTACTACAAACAAAATACCAGATTAAGTAGTATTAAAAAAGCTTGGGACGAGTTATGCGCAAACTCGAAAACTAAATAGCTTTTTACTAAAGATTGAAGTCAACAAAAATTCAAAGTTATTACTTTATTTCCTACTTTAACTTATTGAATTTTTGACGTGTGCAAGAGTTTGGTAAGTTCTAAAAGATATAAAGCAATTTGAGTTTGAAATGTGGATGACTTTCTAAAACAAATAAAGCAGTTTGAGTTTGAAATGTGGATGCCTTCCGACCAAGTGGGATGACAATTTGCGAAAGATTGCAGGCAGATGCTGGATGTGGCAAGCTGAAGACAGGGCGCAGTCTTACCGTAAACTAGGTTGATGACAACTTGACAGCTATGAATGATGTAGCTTGGTAGGCATAATCAACAAGTTCAACAAAAATTTGGTCCGCAAACAGAGGCGATGCCAAAACATTTTAAAATCAAACAGAAGTAACTAAGGAAGTAGATTAAAGTTTAATGTTAAATCATTATAGTGAAGTGTTTTGGCTCTTGGCCAGACGCCAATCGATGTTGATACATTGAAGTTGGTACATTGAACTTTTGTCTTAAGTGTTTTTTTCTTAGTCGTTTTAAGAAGGAGCTTTATTTCAATATGCTCTACTGAAGCAGTTCTAATGTATACCAACAATCACCATGCTTTTAGGGCGTATTACGTGATGCAGCGGACGAAGGTCTGTCTGCGACGTAGGTTGCGGATTCGATTCCCGCCTTGTGACGAGTGTTTTTACGATCTGAAGATAGTTGTTTATGGTGTTCTGGATGTGTGCATTATAATGTTTTTTGCGTGTAGCTTTCTTTTTTGACCTACTATTATTTTAGATAAATTTTAATGTTATTCTCAAACTGGCTCAATAATGAAGACACTACTTAGATAATCAAATGATTTAATACCTATTTCTCAGAATAGGTAAGTACAGAGAGGTGCATCTATAGGTATGATTGTTTCTTAATGCTATGTGTGCAGTTAAATACTCGTAACTTACTATTTAAACGTTAAAAACTAAACAAAGAGTTCCCATGTTTAAGTTTCACCAGAGATCGTCAACCGGTGTCCCCAACTGTCCCGGTCCCGTTTTAAATAAGTTTCCATAGGGCTTTCTTTACTTGTTCGTAAAGCCAAGTCCAGTCATCGTATCGCTGATAGGCTTTCGGTCTTTTGAAAGACCTATGTAATTAAATAGTATTGGACAATCTACACAGCATCATATAGCCCCTAGGTGTACATTGTACAATACTACTGTACTATCTATCAATTCTAATAAATCATACAGATACTTCCTTACGTTCGCGAAGCTGTGGGCCAAATTAAAAGGAGAAAAACCTTTATTAACAACGAAAATTACAAGCAAAGGAATAGAAAAATTACAACTAGTATTTACAATTGAAACCATTGAGCTAACTGCAGACGGTTGCAAACTAAAAGGAAATTAAAAGGAGTATGTTCACATTGTTCACAATAGGAAATTTTATTATTAAATGTTATGTGAGATAAGTAACTCGGAACTTTTCTAGGTCTTCTTCATACTCTTTGCATGCTCACTTGCATTCTCTTTGATTACATTGACGATGTTCTCATTTGAACTTTAAAGAATCTTAAGTCGGTTACAAAATAGGTCGGTTAAAATAACTATAGTTTTTAAAAAACGCGAGAGATTACATGATATAGAATCTATTATTTGTTTTGTATTTTATTTATTTTGAAATGAAAGAACGAAAAAGTTTCTACCAAACTGTGTGACAGTTTGTCGGCAGTAGCTCCTTTTAGAAAAATCATAATATGTACCTACCGATAACATTGTTTAGCAATATTTACCAACTTGAATAAAGTCGTAACGCCTTTATTAAGTCGTCGCTTCGTCGTAGGCGTCGTTCGTCGTTGACGAATTGACCGATTCATCGGGTTTTCCATCATAATATTTAGATTTTACTAAGTACCATGTACCAATGTGATAATTATAAGGCACACTAATTTAACCTTAATTTTAAGTATTTCTCTGTAAGTGAATTGTAATTCTTTTGAGATATAAATATCGTCAACCACAATACCTATCTATTAATCTTATATCTATTTTAAAAGTCATAGTAGATATAGTAACCATAGCAATGATCCTTTAATTTCATTTCTTGGTGCATGGTTCAGTTCATGATTCGTAATGAATACATCCGATTGAGAACCAAAGTTATCAAATAGCTCATAGAATTAGCAAGCTGAAGTGGCAGTGGGCCGGTGATATCTCGTGAACCGAAAACCGCTGGAGTAAAAGTGTTGAGTGGAGACCACGAACCGGCAAACGTAGTGTAGTAGGACGCCCTCCGGCCAGATGGGATGACGATCTGCTTAAGACTGCCGGCAGATGTTGGATGCGGCAAGCTGAAGACAGGGTGCTATGGTTAGATTTTAGATGAGGTCTATGTCCAGCTGTGAACTAATATACTTAGTGGATTATGATGATGAAAGGAAAAACAACCTTATACCTTATATAATAAAAATGAAATGTAGCTGTTAAATCAAAATCACAGCCTTGATACTTATGAGCGATTTTATTTTGATTTGTTGTAAGATACGGTTCAGTTCCGCTTTGCAGTAGGTGTATCTGATTCTTTACACAAGAAGAAGGTAACTAAAATGACTGAAAATTAAAAAGAATTATAAAATTCAAGGAACATTCCAGCAATGTAATGCATAAAACCACTCAGAAATAAAAATATCTTGACTTTACTGTTCTTATACTTAATATATCAGTGTTTACCGTCTTTTCAAAGACGAGTCAGGTAATGCCTGTGTTTTTGTTTAGTGAGTAGGTTAGGTATCCATTGATGGCATAGACTCTGATTTTATAATCATGTTCAAAAAGTTTGAAATTATACTATATTCAAGTACTGAACACGGAGCTAGACTCTTTAAATCTGCAATTAACTCCAATATCCATAAAATACTACCGTGAAAGACACAATTCTATGGTCCTACACTTCATATGGTGATCTCTGAAAGATAATTGGACATTTAGCAGCATAAACCAACTCACCAGAAAACCACCAGAAATATATACCTACCTATACCTTGGTTAAAGCTTATTAGTTGGAGACTGTAAGGTTCACGAGGAATTTGAAATCGCCTTACTTCGACATTTATGTCTGTATAACTTATAATTTATTAATACAGCTATAAATAGCTATTAAGTAAGTATATGAAAATTAAATTTAATTTTGACAGATTGTTTTCTAACAACACAGTTCCTAAGCCACAAAAATACCTGAAGAAACTTGTTATGATAAATCACTACATAGTATAAAATAAAGTCGCTTTCTCTGTCCCTATGTCATTATGTCACTTTGAACGCTTAAATCTTTAAAACTACGCAACGGATTTTGATGCGGAGTTTTTTAATAGATAGAGTGATTCAAGAGAAAGGTACAATAAAACTGTGCGAAGCCGGGGCGGGTCGCTAGTAAATAATAAGCCGTAAAATAACGGCAATAGAACTCTATTACTTCTCAATTTCTAAAATCCCAGTTAACTAAATATAACAAAGAACAACCAGTACCCGAATACAGCAAACTAATTTACCTCCCTTTTAACAGTTAGGCAGGAAAATAAACCGCAACAAAAACTGTTGACCCGCGGGCCTGTGATTCATCTGTAGCGATCATAGCTTATACAGTAGATGCTATGCGACCACCGGTCTCGGTTAGTCACAAACCGTGGTTTGAACGTTCCGATCGCTTTCAGCTGATATTTTAATGTAATATTTGCATAGAGAGCCTTGATAAGGTGTTGGCAAAGACCATCGGTTGTGTGTTAAATGATAATCTCACTATAAATATCTAACTAAATGTTCCGTGTGTGTTGTGTTTAATATGAAGTGGAAAGTACCAAGCTTGGATAAAAAAATGTTCAGGGATTTTATAAAGAGTTTAACTTTGTGAGTTTTTGTTAGTAAGGGTGTGGTTTAAATTATACTCTGGGCATGCGTGAGTTGACTCGTGCGCTGACGGTTCCGTACATATCTTCTATAAACTTATAATAAAACTGTAACAGGTCCAATTCTGTACATTGAAGATATTTTGAAAATTTTTTTTGGAGGGCACTCTATTATCGATACTCAAGCCAAAACTGTAATTTTTTTCATTCATGTCTGTCTGTCTGTCTGTCTGTATCGTAAACGCGCATCACGCCGAAACTACTTGATGGATTTAAATGAAACTCGGCATGATTATAGGTCATACTACGAGGAAGGACATAGGATACTTTTTATCCCGGAATTCAGTAAGGTTCTCATGGGAGAGGGTATGAAAGTAAAATTCCTTTACCGCGCATCACGCCGAAACTGCTGAATGAGTTGGAATGAAACTCGGGACGATTTGAGTTCATACTACAAGGAAGGACATGGGATACTTTTTATCCCGGAATTCGGTAAGGTTCCCCTGGGAGAGAGGGTGAAAGAAGAATTCTTTAACCACGCATCACGACGGAAGTGAATGAATTCGAATGGAACTCGGGACGATTGGACATGGGATACATTTTATCCCGGACTTCAGTTTGAAAACCCGTATAGCCTAGGGGAACCAAACTGAATTGAACTGATAGACGCGAAAGTTTGTAAGTATGAATGGATAGATTGACAGATGGATGGATGTTTGTTACTCTTTCACGCAAAAACTTCTGAACGGATATGAATGAAATTTGGCACAGAGATAGATTATAAGTTGGAATAACACATATGCTTATTTTATCCCGAAAATCCCACGGAAAAGGGAATTATGCAAATTAAATCGCGAGTACTCGAAATACTAATGCATGCATGCATAACATGCGCAGACGAAGTCGCGGGCACCAGCTAGTAATATAATAAAAACAGGTTTTTTTTATGATATTCTGTCAGGTTTTTTGTAACACCAAAGTAACACTTAGTTTATTCTGGACTGTTTAGTATTATGTAGTCGCTAAAAGATTTATAACTAACTAGATGCGCCCCGCGGCTTCGCCCGCGAATATGAACTTTATACCATAGCAATAAAGCTCAAATTGACTACGTTTTAGTTACAAATCATTTGTATGGGAAAAAGAAAAGGGCTATTTTTAGGGTTTTTCCAGCAATAATTCTAATTTTTCTCGCCGTAAAAACCATCCTTGAACTTCAACGAACATTTTAAAAAAGATTTGGCCAAATTGGTCCAGGCGTTGTTGAGTTATGCGCTTACCAACACATTTTGCGATTCATTTTTATATTATAGATCAATGTACTTATAACGAATGAAAAAAAAATTTGGAGGATAATACTATAACTTTTAATAACGTTTTTAACGTGGGAAAAAGTCCGGGAGAAGAAGAAGAATATGAAAACGTTTGAATTGCAATTAAAGTTCATGCGATTTTTTTATGAATGAATTATGTATTTAGTACATAGAAACACAAATAAGTATGCGGTATAGTAGAGGTAGAGCAAAATATCCTATGAAAACTGTTTGGTCTCTTGTATTGTAATAATGTCTTCTTAGCCAAATTCCGTCTTAAGAGAGACTAACCGTGTGCGCGGGACATTTTAGTGTACAAGTGTGTGCAAAAGCACAGGTTCGATCTCTATTCCCACTTTCATAATCTGACGAGACGAATGAACCAATAAGATAAGGGGTGAGGTTAGGCGCCGGACCAACGACAAAGCATGGTGGTTTAACACGGGCTGTGAACTTGATGACCATGCTGTGAACATGCTGTTAAGGTGGCCTTGTAATCTAACAAAATTAGCTATTATGGTAAAAATATTGTCATTATTTTGATGCTTACCAAATAATGTTTACAGCTCAGAGAGAAATTAACAATAATAACACAAACCGAATGACATAAACAGACGTTATTGTTAGAGATTTGTTTACAAACTGCATACCGTTTTAACATTGTTTCGGAAGTCTATTACTTGTTATGATAAAACGTAACTGCACATTATAGATTCAATAAACTGGACAAGTAGAGTCCGCATGCGGTCATCAATTTGTTTCTCTCATCTTCATCAGCTCCAATTACTCCACTGCTGAATATAGGCCTCCCCTAATGAGCACTATAGTATGTATGTTTATTTGTTTATAACTAAACATAACATCAAGTTACTTCATTACGATTTCTTTCCATTCCATAAAATTCATCTGAAGCTTATTTTAAAAAAATTGAATACCTAAAGGGTTACATTATTTCTGTGGAGTCTTATTTGAATTCGAAAAATTTTCTTCATACATATTATTCCATTGCTGGGATTTTTATTGAATCCCATGAAAAATGTTTTGTGCTACTGAATGTTACAGTTAAAATTGAAAAGTGGTGGACAGACAGACAGATATACGGGCATCGTACGCTAAGTAATTTCGTCCTATCGCAACTTTTGGCTACGGAACCCTAAAACCGGTCGTTAATGACCTTTTGGATAGTCCCAATTTGGCTGGTCAAATATTTGATTAGCGAGTGGATAAGATAGACAGTAAAGGAAACGCAGAGATAATGGTTATATTTCGAAGAAATATTTTCTTTCAAACATTGGCACAGGTTAAAAAGAGTGTACTTAACAGGTTCCAACGTTTTTCAATCACTTTTGGCTAACTTTGTGACATTAAATATCTATCAATATCAATAAATAAATCATTAATTGAATTATTAATGCTGGCAAAATATAATAAAGGCAAAAAAATATTTTTACGTACTTAGTCCAATAAATATCTTGAAAAAACATAAGTAAACATACATACATAGATAATGTTTGTAGTCGTATTACCTATGTTATTTTTTATAATTTACTACTTATCTAGTCCCTATATCAGTTATCAAGTAACCATAACACAAGCTCTTCTTAGCTTGGGACTAGAAGATGTGTAGATCGTCCAGCATTATTTATTTATTTATCTAACCATAAAAATCTTAAATAAATAAAAAACTAATTTATTAATACCACAGTAGTTTTTGTTGACATTATCGTGCAAGTATCAGATTTGTCACAAAACTCATTAGCATCATCTACTAAATGCCACTGTGCACTATATACATATTTATAGGGAAAACGGTGATTTTAACCCTCTGTTGTTTATTTCGGTCAATCTAGAAATAAGTTATGATGTAACGTGCGTGAAGTAGTTCGTGTAGGTACGTCACACACATAAAAAACATTTATTTCAAATTAAGAACCATGTCCTAATGTCTAAAAAGTCTGTAATGAAAATTGAAATCTCTTGAATATTACGTCGCATGGTTGTCTAGTTTATTTTTATAATACTTTTAAGTAATTAAGATTTAAAGCGCTCATTATTTTGTTATAAAAAACTCAATCCCCATCATAAATCCGTTTAAATTAAAAACTGATATTGGCAGAATTGTGTTTACCAAACGCAGAACCATAATATGTAGAACTCAAGTCGAATTTAAAGGCTTGTATTTCTCATATTTTTTTTATTTCGATTAGATCATTCCTATTATTAATGTAACCACGCTTTTATTCCATGACTATAAAATTTCCATGAACCGGACACTCATGAAATTCATTTTTCTCTATTCAAAGACTAGACAACAAACGCTGTGCTTAGCCTACAGGTTTATGCCCTTACCCCCTTTACAGTTTTTCCTAGACCTTTGACAAGTTAGACCACAGAATCTGCTCCGTGAGTTGGACGTAGTCTAATGTCAATGTCCTCCACATTGAGGCAACAATTTCAGAGGCACCATGCCTACCAATATTGTTGCAAAAACTATGGTGTGGACACTACCAATATTGTATGCAATAGATGTGGAAATATATATACAACACACTTTCATCACCATACCATGATTGACGACCATGACAAAAAGGAGCTAGGAAGTCACGAACTATTACCAATTCTACCTCGAAAACCATGAAGCATCTCCTGGCCAAGTTGAACGCGTTTGAAGGCCTGCATTGAATGCAAAGGCGGCCATTTTGAATGATTTATTTTTAAATACAGATCTAGATGTCAGTAGTTTTAATTTTAATATCCAATAAATGAATACTCAACTTAGCTCCAAAAATATTTTAGTTTTACTGTGTCTCAAGACTTATGAACACACGAGGTAAATTCCATCTTTACCAAAGCGACTATGGACGAACGAACAAATTCCGACCTATGGCTAAATTTGAAAAGAATACAATCGCTATACGATTTTGGTCAATTTCTAGAAGGAATTTCCACATGACAGTTTTTAGTCGACGAGGAATGAAAAATTTATGGCAGAAGCAAATTGTGTATGATAATACACAATTTGCTTTGAATAATTGAGACGATATTAATGTCTTAGTTTTTTTTTGCGATTTCCAACTAAATTTCTTCATATCCTTGCTCCACTTATGCTATCTTATCGAAAGTTACTTATCGTTCAGCCATTGTTTCAATTTCACTCGTAAACACTCTAGTTTACATTTTGTCCAGTGAATAATTATGTTGTCCTATAAGCTAGTTTATAAGTAATGGATTAATTACATCAAATAAATATTTTCTAGTTCATACGTATCGTTCTAACCTTTATCTTTAGTCTTGATGGAGCTTTCAAACGTAGTGGTTCTTTTTCATTGCATTGTGTTGATTACTAATTCAACTGAATAAATCTACAATGTCAGTGTTGTATTCGGAAAATGAAACAAATTTTTGCTGCAGTGATTTTAATTTTGACGTCAGTGATATAAACTACAATATTGATTACAATTTAAAAAACGGTTTACGGGATGTAAAGTATAGCATTAAAAGACAATGGACCAAAACATTGAAAGCTAAGAACAAATTTCTCGATAGGAATTATAGGTAAGTCAATGAGCTACATATTACTTACAAAATTTATAGTGAAAGTGAAAGAAGTCAAGTCTTCTACTTGGAGGTACTTGTCTGACCTAGATTGTTTTAGCGGGAGTCTAATCATACTAGTATTGGTGTCATTACGGTTCGCTATAATGATGCCAAACCCGATTTTGTCTGAACAGTCTTATGACAGAGATTTGTCTATCATAAAACTTATCTTTGTGTTATGATAGCTCATCATTAATCTTCTTATATTATATCAGATGTTTTCCTAATTGGTCAAAGTGTTTTTATTTCAGTGTCATGTAAAACCTGGAATTTACATTCACAAATGACATTTACATTTCAAAATGCTGACTGGATTTCCCAACTAGTTTCGTGTCTGTCAGCCCACATGTTAGAGTGGGATGTGGGCTACCAGACCCGATAGGTGAAATTTGGAATTTCCGTTGAAGCTACTTTTTGGTCCTTCCATTGAGTCACTAATATTCATCCTACTAGTAGTACCTATTGACGTGTATGACTGTTGAGATAAATAATTCTTGATTCAATAATCTAAAACAGTTTATCTTGTTAACCGAATTAAATATTAATATTATTCGAAGACGGTTTCTAGATTTTTAAAACAGGCTTAATTAAACGTTCGTATCCATCGTGGATCACCAGCTATTTTCTAGATTTTTTAATGTTTAAAAACTGTTTGCGTTGTTTTGTCTCATTTTGTTTATGAACTTTCACGTATAGTGGTGGACTTAGGTACCTTTTACTTCACTGAGTAATTACTCAGTGTTTTAATTGCTAATTTTAAACCTGGGTGTGGTTATTTACTAGTTTTCTAGTATTTCTTTCCTACACTATTATTTAATGTTTCGGTTCTACAACATCTGAAACTACCGATCCAATTTCAATAATTCGATATTTAGGTTAGTGTGTAAATGCTATTTTTCCTTCTTTCCATCCTGTATTTTAAATACTAACTTTTCATCCTGTAGTATCACTATCGGTTATATTCAGTTTGTTATTTTATTCGCTAACTTTAACCTGGTAAAATCACTACATAGTATAAAACAAAGTCGTTTTCTCTGTCCCTATATCCCTATGTCCCTATGTATGCTTAAATCTTTAAACCTACGCAACGGATTTTGATGCGGTTTTTTTAAAAGATAGAGTGATTCAAGAGGAAGGTTTAATACGTATAATAAACGTGTGAGGCCGGGGCGCGTCGCTAGTAATAAAATATATACGCCTATTGTTTTGCTCCAAATAAATACCGGCAACCATGCGTATCGTCCTCTAAGCATAAGAATAAACAATAACTGAGTAGAAGGGACTCTTCTTTGATCTAGTCCCAAACGCCGCCATTTATGTACCTACTTCCCCCTTCACCTCGTTACGCCCCTCTGTCGTCCAGGCGTTTTGCCAGGGTTGCTACTGCACTGTACCGCCGCGCCGCGCCGCCGTCGCGAGGCGAGGCGGGAGAGAAAAGGTCAACGACCGATGTTCACGTTCCTTTGATTAGGTACCTACTTAATTAGTTAGATAGGAACCTACAAAAACACAATAATATTTAGAAAATATTACTTACATTATGTATGTATTATCATTAGTAAATCAGTAAATCATAATCGTTACAACTGATCACAGTACAATAACTTGACAGTGACGTCATATTATACAGGTAGGTACCTAATTTAAATATTAAAATCCGCGTGCGGCTTCGCCGGCTGTGATAGCCCTACTGAATGGGCCTGCCCACTGCACGTTTAACGTGCAGAATCGCGTAGGCTAATATCGTGACCTTGAGCGCGTTCGGAGCGGAGTTTCCATTCTACTCTGTTATTGTCTATTCTTATGCTCTAAGCCAAAAGCAGCCTCAACTCTACCGTCCGGTTTATCGCAATTTCCGCTTCTTGGATTGAATGAATTCTTGGAACTCATTAATTCAATCGAAATTTATCATGGTTAAGGTGGTCCGATCCATTTGGACGTATGCATGATTTAATTTTCGCTACGACTAGCGGGAAAGTAACCTAAAACTATTTTATATGAACCAATGATAAAACTAACTCTTATTCAATTATGTATTTTGTAAGGAAAAATGTCTAATATTGCGAGCTAAGTACCATAATAGCCTTAACCGTTTCTGCTTAGCCATGCTAATGTCTAAGCTTGGGTGGGGCTAGATAATGCTGTGTGGCTCGTCCAGCATTATTTATTTTATTTTATTTAACAACGTCTAATGCTAACATAGCATGGCAAAGCATAGAAAACAGTAAACACCTAGCGGAAAATTACTTTTCGCCAGTTAGTACGCAGAAAATGCGTACGCGTTAAAAAACCCAAAAATATCTTAATTTCTCGCGTTAAGTAATCAAACCACCTTAATTTAATCGAAATGTATCATGGTTGCACGTTTAATAGAGTTTTATCAAAAGAATTTGCATCTATGAGTCATGGTTCGTTGATATTCATTCAGTTGGCCTTGACTTTGTTTTACATCTGTTCTAATGTGTCTTGTGTGTTGTTTTTATTTACGGTTTCTATTTGAAGAGGTTTTATTTTAGTGCAAAGGAGGCGGTAATTATGATTTGAGACCAATAACGGTTGCTCTCAAAATGTTGTTAATGATGCTGTGAAAACAGTTTTTAGGGTTCCGTTCCGTAAGGATGACAACGGTACTCTCTACGCTGTCCGTCCGTCGAAACGAAATGAACGATCGGATAGAATTAAAAATAAAATAATCATATAAAAAAGAATAGATAGGTATATGATAGGCTGAATAAAAAAGAATAGAATAAGGATATGTAGGTTTATTCAAATTAAAGGAGACTACCGTATCAAAAATTTAACTTGATTTTTTTTGCTCTAAGTTCGTCGAGATCGTGTCGTAGGCACCGTAGTACCGTAGTACTATTAGGTAGAAAGATAAAAGAAGTCTTGACAGGGTATGTACCTGTTACTGAATATTATTTGTTCTCTCAACAAAAAATACTGAAAATGAAATAAATTTATTAATTTAGGTGGATCGCCCAAGTCATGTTCGTTACCGATAACCAGAGTTAAAGAAAGATGAGGCGGTCAGTACTTGGACCGGTGACCGGTTCATGTTGGCTTTTTGCTTTGTTTATGAGAAATCTGTCTAAGGGTTTTTTTCGAAAAATTTTTGCACAATGGTACGGAACCCTTCTGTGCGATATCTCACACTTGGTCGGTTTTATTGTTGATTTAGTTTGTGCTGATTTTGAGAAGACTTCCTTTGTTTTTAATTTAGTAACAGTATATTTCTTGATTTGGCAAAAACCTGTATCACGTTCGATTTGAGTACACACGTAAACTATATACGACCTTCATCAAAATTGGAGCGCCCGCTGTATGCTCGATATTTTCGCCGCCTCTTTCACCAGCAGTCGTGGCCGAGCGGTTAAGGCGTCTGACTAGAAATCAGATTCCCTCTGGGAGCGTAGGTTCGAATCCTACCGACTGCGGATATTTTTGCTGACTTTTTTTTGTTTGTTTGCAGCATGCGAAGAGGGCCTGGCGTCAATGTCAAAGATGATAATGGCTACACACCTCTGCACCACGCCTCTCTAAACGGCCACAAGTAAGTTGCTCTACTTTTATAGTCATTGACAAAAATCGCTGAATATTGATCATGTTCGAACTTTCAAAAACGCAGGCGCATCTATGTAGAGAGTTTTTCAGTAATAATTTATTCACACAAATGGTAGTAATACATTGATAGAATAAGACATTTGTGCTGCATAATCTCCCCTTTTCAAAGCTGTGTGATGTGTTTTTAACTCACAATATTTTTAAAATTCTTTTTAAGATTTTTAAATTTCATTAAAATTTCATTAAATAAACGTTATTAAATTGTCTGTTTTTTAAATCTTTTTATATTTAAGTACATAATATATATATCAAAATCTTAAGTTAAGTGAATCAGAATGAAAAACAACGGACAATTACCTAATAAATTGTAAAATTGTGTGTACAACAAGGCTTTGTCAATGTTTTGTTTAGCCATTTTGGCGTTGGTCGTTAGTTCCTTCCTATGTCGTTTAGTCATCTTCATATGAAAAGATACTTCGTCTGAGTAGGTAATTACGATATCTTATCGAAAAAATACAATTTGGATCATTTGTTTTATCCATAATCCATAGATCCTTCAAAACAAAAGCTATGATAGAGTTTTCGATATTCAATCATTTTAAGAGTGACATTTAACAATCCTTATCACTCAGCCAAACTTCGGTAATAAACTAATTAATGAGGCACTACGGGCGATAAAAACCTGCTCGAAGATACCTTGATAAGGCAAGGTATCTTCGCCCGTAATTGGCGCGCTTCCATCCATTATAGGCAAGGCCGCACGCAATCTTTAGAAGCAAATAGATCACTATTATAGGTCAGTTGGTTATTGTATGACTGGCTGCGCCCCGTGGCTTCACCCGCTTGGAAATTCTTGAAAAGAAAGATTTGTTTTATTCCAAACCAAAAACTACGTCCACAGATTACCCCCAATAGATACCGCATGAAAGACGACAACCGCGCACAACACATATGTGCAAATGCACTGATACAAATCGCCACTTCAAATGACGCCTTCAGATACGACCAAGTGTCAGACCCGTGAGCTCCTTTACGTTTTTGTGTTCTAACGCTAGTGAAAATTGTTTTTTTGTAAGTAAAAAGGATAAAATGACTACATAAGCAGTGAAATGGTGTGGAAAGTCATCTAGAAATTAAAATTACCAAAAGGACTGAATAAAATTTCATCGGTAAGTAAATTAATTACATTTTTACTACTTTTAGAAGAGGTCATCTTATAATGGTTGATGGTACGTAAGGCAGTCACTTGTTTCTTTTCCTCATTGCTGTTATTGCACTCGTTGTCCCTTTTCGGCGAAAGCACGTGTTACGCTAGTGTTGTGAATTTCACTTCTTTCTAGTCGACATCGATTTAAATGTTGGATGACGTAGATAAGTGGTAATCTCGGAATTTTTGTATGGAAAGCACTAAAATTAGTTATCCATAAACCTGACGAAATTGCCCAATAATATTGTTTAATTTTCTTGAAGGTTATAAAAAAAATTGCTGATGATAGGAAAAACAAAATGGAAATTAAATTTAATGAGCACTGGATAATAAAAAAATAATAATTATTAATTGGATATTTTTTGAAACTTTTTTAGTTGTAACCGTGTAAATTATCTTGTTTAAGGTTTCATGCATACCCCGGAAGACACAAAATGGAAAGACACATTAAGACACGACCGACGACGGATCGTTCCCTATACTAATAACAGTGTAATATAATTTGAAATGTACAAATTAAACGTTTTCAATATGAGGAACTAAGGCCTCACTACAAAACATTTATATAGGTACATGTATTTTTTTAACATGTTATCGAAAATAAAATCGAAATTATCTACCAATTTTATTTTGTTGTGCAACTTTCCCAACCCTAGGGTGAGTACACCATTAGTACATTTTTAGTGTGACCTTGAAATAGCCAATCACAACGCCTTTGTTCCAGTCCCCGCAACCCGCGCCTTCCTCCAATTTTTGTGCGTTTGGATCCGAACCACAGTCCCGTAATGCGGCATCTATTGGGGGTAATCTGTGACTACGTCTAATCAACATTCTAGTCCGATACGTTTACGTAGTAGTTATGGTGATAAATACAATACAAAAATACAAATGAGTATGTTACTTACCTTATTTATATTTTTGTTTTGTATTTATATGGTTTGTTTACAATAACAAAATCTTATCTTATAAGTGCAAAACACAGACCCGACAACGTCACTTCCCAAGACTGGGCAAAGGGTCTGCGAACATTGTCTTGGAACCTATTAATATTATAATGAAAATAGTTTCTGACGCTGTGATGATGGCCAAAGACAAGGCCAAACTACTGAATGGATCGAGCTGAATTTGCTAAAACAATGATCCGGACCTGGAATAAGCTGTAGGCTACTTTTTATTCCAAAAAACGCATGCAAAGTCGCAGATAGAAGATAGTTCTACATAATTAACTAAACATAGGTACTTTTCTAGTATTGAAGAGGATGCAATACTTTATCATTGGTGAGACCCAACGAATTTGGAACCACTTCAGAAATGTTTGTAGGTCATGGCTAACCAGATCTGTCAGGCAGGTCAATGATTTGGTCACAGAAGTGTCAATGACCGATTCGCCAGAAAATCAATTGGGAACTCGATGGATTGTAAATTAGTAAATCAATAACTTTATTTCTTTAGGCTTACAAAATAAGCACTTTGTACTCACTCACGTCAGGTATCAAACGTGTACCTGTGTATATTATAACAGGTTTTCGTGTGACCGTGTTATGGGTAATAGCACCATTTCCTGTCTCCAAATGACACGAAAACTAAAGCCTCATGTGCCCAAACAAAAGAAAACATCCTTCAATTTCACTTTTCCTGTTATGATAACAAACATTTCAGCGTTTAAATGTTTCATTAAATTGAGGTATCTTCGCACTTCCTTGAAGTTCTGTTCTATACCCTTCTTACTATTTTATCAACAGCGACCTCGATGGGTTGAATATTTGCGACGTCCAGCCGGTTGCAATTTGGTTGAGTTCGATACTTGCCGAGGACTGATATAATATTTGCGCTCGCGGCTTCGCATGCGTTATTTCGGAGGAAATGTTTCCAAAATCCAACATGCATAAGCTTTTTGAATGAAAGAGAAACAAAAATCCATCCACACTTTCGCTTTTATAATATTTTATATTAGTAAGGATGTCCAGTTACCTGGTACCACCACAGTCCACCTACACACATTCTCTGGCTCAGATACTGCTTTGTGAAAGTGTGTTTCAGCATCATCATATCACGATATCAGCCGAAGTCTGCTACTGCTGTCGTGTTCATTTGTTTATTATTGTTCATTTGTTTTGCCAGGGATATAGTCCAGCTGCTCCTATCAGCTGACGCGTCACCATGCCACGTCGACAAGAGCGGCGCCACGCCACTCCACCTGGCCGCTTTCAACGGCCATTCGGAAGTGGTCTCCATGTTACTCGCTCACAACTCACCGCCCGTGAACATCAATCAGCTGGTAAGTCAAAACTGGACTTGTTAAAAGTTGTTCCAAAACTGTATTTATTTAAGAAATTAAACAAAACCGCAAAAAATCGACTTTGGTGAGAGTTGAAGCAGCGACCATCCTTCGGTACGGGATGCGCTGCCAACTGCGCCACAATGTCAAGTTTTTCTCTTTACCGGAGTATCCTAAAATATTACGACGACCCCAGTGTGGCAAGGCGGCTGAAGGTCCGCTTTCGACGCAGGCGTTTGGTTGCGAGGTCGATTCCTGCCTTGTGATAAGTTTTTACGATCTACATATATTTGCTCCATGGATCTGAGTTTTAACTACATAGATCAATATTTAAAAAAATATTGATCTATGTAGTTAATGTATTGTCAGTACGAAGTATATCAGTCATCATAACATAAGCTCTGCTTAGATTGCGGCTAGATGATCCTGTGTTAATTGTCCAGAATAATTGTTATATTATTAAAGTAGGGCACAGTATTACTACCTACTTAAGTTTGTTATCCTATCAATATTTATTTGCTTATATTTATTTATTTATTTATTTATTTATTTATTTATTTATTTATTTTATAACATCTCTGTTGACAAAAAATATCTAGCATTCTAGAATTGAGTATATAGACAGAAAAATATGAACTGAAACAAGAATGGAAGGCATTCAGTGAATGTAAATCGAGTGGGCACTGTGGGCAGTTCTAGGACCGGTCTAGGTCGTTGACACGTGCAGGCTTTGCATTGCATTCCTAATTAAGTAGACACTGACCTTTGTCTCCTCAAATTATGTAATAACTAGCGATCCGCGCCGGCTTCGCGCGGTTTCATTATATGATAAACCTCCCTCTTGAATCACTATCTATTAAAAAAAACCGCATTAAAATCCGTTGAGTAGTTTTAAAGATTTAAGCTCTATGTCCCTACATAGAGACATAGGGACAGAGAAAGCGACTTTGTTTTAAACTATGCAGGGATGATATCTTTTTGATTCAACCAAGTGTATTTTAGGACTCCTAAAGCAGATTTATCAGAAAACAATGACTTTTGTTTCTTGAGGCCTAGTCACAAATCTATTGGACAAGTAAAATTTTAATTATGGTAGGTTCAAATTAGCATCTATTAGAAAAGCCTTTTAAATCTCGTTATTACATAATCATATTAAGAAGCACCATGACTAAAACCCACTATAAAAGAGTAGTTTTACATAACAGTACTAACAATAAAGATATTAAATAGAAACAATATTCCGCAGCATTAGTTGTAGATTCGCCTCGCCTCTTGGGATTTCAGATCATCAGATTATTCTGAAAAGAAAAAAAAGGTTAATTTATTTTCAGGTAGGTACAGAACCTTGTCCAGTTACAATATAAATACTAGTAATCTTTGTATAAGTTAGAACTCGCCATTTTTAATGCTCACTCACCATCAAAATATCATGTTCATCCGAGGTTAGGTAGTTGTAGTTGTTGACAGCGTTTTCTTAATTTTTTATTTAATATTATATCCCGTCTCCAAAAAGGCCAATCAGTTCCTTGCCAAGATAGGCGTCCTAGAGAATGTCTAATTTATCGGCTGGAACAACAAACAGGTCAGTTAATAGTTAATCATGTATGAAGTCTCCCTCAATCTAAAAACATAGGTACGAGTAGGTAGATACT
This sequence comes from Eupithecia centaureata, assembly GCA_944547425.1. Lineage (NCBI taxonomy): Eukaryota > Metazoa > Arthropoda > Insecta > Lepidoptera > Geometridae > Eupithecia > Eupithecia centaureata. The sequence continues at coordinate 11,229,082 of OX155678.1, read as the reverse complement.
ACGATTGGTTTTAGTAAGAAACTATTAGGCACCTGCTACCTACTTTTAAAAGTAAGGGACTAGGTAACTATACCATGAACATGCACATCCATGCATACAAGTTAATGGTGTTGTTACCTATCTACGCTCGTGCGCAAACTGACAGAATGCTGGATGTCCCGGGGCTCCGCCGCCGCCGCTTACCTCCTGGATGCTCTCCATCATCAAAGACACCTCCTGGATGCTCTCCATCATGTTTGACACCTCCTGGATGCTCTCCATCATCAAAGACACCTCCTGGATGCTCTCCATCATCAAAGACATCTCCTGGATGCTCTCCATCATCAAAGACACCTCCTGGATGCTATCCATCATCAAATACACCTCCTGGATGCTCTCTATCATCAAAGACACCTCCTGGATGCTCTCTTTTTGACAATTTGTTTATTGTTTCTTCTACATTTATGTTTACTCAATTACACTGTATTCATTATTTTAAAAAAATCTTAAAATATCCACAATGTTCCTGTTGTAGACCATTAGATATCAGATAGAGTCATTCAAGAGAGAGGTTTATACGTATAATGAAACCGTGCGAATCCGGCGCGGGTGGCTAGTAAGAAATAAAGTTTTCTTTGATTTTGTCTTCACTTAATTTTTTTCTCCAGTCCTAGTCTTTTGGCCCTCTGGTGCTGACATAGAATTGGTTCCACCCCAAGTCTTCCCACGGTTGTCGTAAGGGAAATCCAGTATTATTTATTTATTTAAATGATCCGTTGGGCGGGTAGTAAGTAGCGCCTCAATAAGATCCACCACCGAACACAGAGATCACCAACCCCCCGCATGCTCTCCGCAATTGCCCCCTGATGATAAGAGCAAATAAGGTACTTTTCAGGATCTTTTTCTCAGTCGTTCATTCTCAGTGGTGAGGTCAGACCGATGACGACCGACTTGGTTGTGATAGGGTGCTGAAAGAGTCTTCTTCTTTGAAGTCACGAAGCACTATGGACTCTAGAGATACTCTAGACAGTTCTTGGGTACCGTCATTCGATTGCTCGATACATTATTACTCAGGACGCTCACTTAAGTCTCTGCTCTGTGGTTATCTTTAGTAATGTACGTAATATAAATTGTTTTCAACAGACGCAGACATACCATACAGCTCTGCTAATGGCGGCAGAGTTCGGCCACACTCGGGTCGTCTCGATACTGCTGGCACACGGTGCCGACGCCACTATCAAGAACATGAATGACAAGAACGCACTGGACCTCGCCGTGCAGTTTGACAGGTAACTTGACAGCTGTCAACGTGACAGAAAGAAGATGAGTTCAGCCACACTCGGGTGGTGATACTGCTGTCAGCTCCGATGCAACCATCAAGAACACTCACTGACGCGAGGACCTGAACGCACTAGACGCAACGACATGAACGCCCAGTGCGTTTCCTCGCTGTGCAGTTTGACAGGTAAGAGTTCTTACACACGAACGGCAAGTTGGAACGGCAGAGGCTACTTCAGCCGTCGTCACGCGTCGGCGGCAGTCGTCAACGCGTCGGCGACAGCAGTCAATACGTCGACGGCTGCCGTCGACAGGTGGCGACGCTTGCAGTTGTGGAGTGTTTCGTCCGCCATTTTGTCAGTCGACGACAAATAGACCAAGAGTGCGCAAGCCTTGTGCGTCTACAAAATGAGCTCCGGAGACGAAATTGATGTCGAATTGTTAATTACGGCAATAAAAAAAAGGCTTTGTCTTTGGAATTATAAGCTACAAGACTACAGTAATAAGACAATAAAAAACATAGCATGGGTAGTAGTGTGTGATGAAATTGTAAATGATTTCGCCATTTTGCAACTGGCTCCTGTACAAGCCGACCACGACTCCTAGTACGCAGCACTCGTGGGAAGAGTTGTCGCCTGTCGACGGCAGCCGTCGACGTATTGACTGCTGCCGCCGACGCGTTGACGACTGCCGTCGACAGGTGGCGACGGCTGAAGTAGCTTCTGCCGTTCCAACTTGCCGTTCGTGTGTAAGAACTCTAACTTGACAGCTGACAACGTGACAGAAACAAGATGGAGGAGTTCAGCCACACTCGGGTGGTGATACTGCTGTCGGCTCCGATGCAACCATCAAGAAAACTCACTGACGCAAGGAACTGAACGCACTAGACGCAACGACACAAGATGGCGGCAGAGTTCGGCCACACAGGTCGTGATACTGCTGTCGCACGGCGCCGATGCAACCATCAAAAGCACTGACGCAAAGACCAAAAACACTAAAACTCTCCACACACTGAAGCCGGAGGCGAAGGCGTGCCGGTTTGACCTATGGCACCGCGTCGCCACCGCCTTCGGTGTGTGTGTAGGCTTTCATAGGATGACATAGAATACAACTCGGACGCCTTCGCCTCCGCTCCGCCTCCGGTTTCTGTTTGTTTCGAACTTAAAAGCAACGACATGAACGCACTGGACCTCGCCGTCCCGTTTGACCGTTAAACAGGTATTTCTACAGCTGTCAACTTGACAGAAACAAGATGGCGTCAGAGTAGGTACTCATGTGTTTTTGTTTTTATTAACTGAGATAAAATTGCCAATGCTTATTTTAACAGATCGATGAGTCAGTCTGTTATCAGAATCACTATCTCATATCCGTATTTATCATCTAATGCCCCATCAAATATATAGTGCCATCAAATCTCGCATATCTTTTCCCGTCCTACATAAAATGAAAGCCTTGAATGTACTAGAAGTACTCTTAAACATATTCCACTTTCTATAAAGTTTATTGAAGTAGCTCGTTAGACCGCAGATGCTTAGAATTTGCTTCTTTGAACGTTGGTATTTCAAACATTTTCCCTCTAAATTTTACTTCAACTATGTCATGAACTTCGCAACTATGTTTAATCTCACAGAGTAGTCATAAGTTTGAAGCTTTTTGTGGTCCTTAATTATATAGAGCCTGGTGTAGATAGTGTTAGTTCCGTATTCTCGATCTCAATTCTCATTGCTATCGGATGTTATACGCCCTGTATTGGAGCTACATACAAAATTTACCCTTTCTTGTAGGAAAGACGTAGTGAAGCTGCTACTCCGAATGAGGCCACAACTCATAGACCCGTACAGGCATCCTCCGGAAGGCAAGATCTTCAAGCATACGCCTTTGCATCGCGCTTGCATGAATGGACGGGAGTGAGTATTACCTCTACCTATGGAAGAGAAAACCTCATCAGAAAACATAGTTTGAAACTGCCCTGCCTATCGTACACACGTCGCGGCAATTAAGACGTGTGCCTACTTTTCATTTACTTTTGATATATTATGTATGTTAGACTGTAAGTTATTTATTTATAAGGGTCTTAGAATTCGTTTTTACCATCTATACTTTACAAACAAGGGGATCTGCCATCACTATGCTTGACAGTCGGATTGGTAATAGCAGTAGAGATGGTAAAAATACACAGAAATAGCTGCTGCTCTTTCCAGATAGTCTCTTTAGTGGTCTTAAGAATATAATAGAATAGAAATGATTTATTTAGTTACTTTGATAATTACAAAAATCAAACAATGAACATGGAGGTTTACAAGCAAAGTGACACAAATGAGACGCGTCAAATCCATATCTCGCGAAGAACTGTCTACCGTTGGGGTAAACGCGTTCTTGAGTGGAGACCGCGACAAACGTGGGATGACGATCTGCGAAAGACTGCTGGCAGATGCTGGATGCTGCAAGCTGAAGACAGGGCTATAGACTAAGCTGATGATGGTGGGTCATAGCACATAAAACTCTGAAAGAACTAAAACTTTTTTGGTTAGGTCGACCAAGGTATATAATCGTACTCATTGGGAAGTAAACAAGTAGCGTGTAACACCTTACTGTATTATTCATGTAATGGTAATGCGTAGGCGTGTGGTCTCAATATTCATATTCGTTCGTTATAACGCGTCGATAGCTTTCGCGCTTGTGAATTTACGTTAACGTTGAATTAAGAATATTTGGATGCGGCAACTCAGATTCATAATGAGCTTTCATCAGATCATTATGAATGTGAGCGGATTAAATACGTACCGTGTGTTCAAAGAAGGCCAGAGTTTCACACTTAGCGAGAGTCATCTAGAAACTTGTAGTTTAAAGTTTCAAGATGAATTGCGAATTGAAACGTGTTGGGAAAAAAAGGTAAATTAATTTTTCATCATATGGATTCGCCACCAATCTGAGTTGATACGGCAATTCGTCAGGCAATTTTTGCGCTGTTTTCTCGTGGTCCCAGGATTTTGTCCCATTAATGGGACCACAAGGGAGAACTGTTTCTCGTCGTTCCATTCCTATGCTCAGTCACATATTTATCCTCCTGTATATAGGTATTCTTCTTGCATAAATAAACTTTTTGGAATGTGTATTGAAGTGTTAGTTGATGAATTAAATGACACTTGACTGACACTAAATACATCAAAATACGTATATGGTGAAAGACACCGCACCAATAACGTAGTGGAATGTTGGCATTCACTATTAAATAAAGACATGAAGAAACGCCATCCGAAATCTTTATTAAAACTATTAATTAATGGGACAAAATCCTGGGACCACGAGAAAACAGCGAATTTTTGTTGGTAGAACATTTTACCTTTTTAATCCTAGTTAAACTTACTGTCATACAAAGCAATTCGACGCATTCATCCGACAAATGGACGACTTTTTTGTATAATAATGTTTACTTATTGATAAAATTTAAGACTTATCATCATTGGTCCCCAAATAAGCATAAACCTGTGGGAGCTCCTTCCTACAGTTCCTTTTGATCATATAAAACTAGCACTAACTTATTTTATACTAAAAAAAAATGAGAATTGTGATGTGAAGGGACCTGAAAGAAATCGCTCCTAGCAATAAAGCCGTCCATTGTGCAACTGCTTTTGTATTTGTATTCTATTTTTTCTATTGCACTGGGTATCGATAAATACTCTCTCGTCTGTAACTCAACCAGTTTGATCCCTAGGTGCCGCATCCACGCACATTTTATTTTGTCTGTGTGTCAATTTCCGCGAACACTGACGAAGGGGTATATTGGAAACGCTTGACGTATGACACGCCTTTCTACAATCACAGTTTTAAGCTACAAGTGTCAGCGTTTTGAACCTTCTTAGATTTAGACCTATTTGATAGATGATAGCGTTTTCAACATTTTGAAGTACTTGGAGAGTGATTTCGGAGATGTAACGAACTCAGACCCTAGAGGTACTGTATCCGTGATAAGGTTACAGTTTTAGGCATTTTCTCCGTATTTTCCTTTGGGATTTTCTTTTGGCCGTGGAAAGAATCGACCCCTACAGCCAGCGGATTTCGTAAAATGCGATTAAAAATGGATTCAATCTGTGTATCATTCCAAATCTTTACTGCGTTCACCAATCCTTCTGCCAAGCGTGACGATGTTGGCTGAAACTCCCTTGTTTGGGGTTTCAGTGAAAGTATGAATACTGATGAAGAGAGTTTTCGTAAACCACACATATTAGTGTGAAATTTGTTATTATTACTAAGATTTTAGGAACGTCGGTTGCTTAAGTCGATAATGTTCCTATTATTTAAGAAACTTATTATGATAGTGAATTGTGTATAATAGGAGTCTGCAATCTTGAAGTAAAGTTGGTTACGCTTTACGTCATCAACTTCAGCGTTACCAAAATCAAGCTTTTATATTTATAGCTAAAATGGTTTGAACTGTTTAATACCTACGTGAGAAAAACACTATTTAAACTTTGTGTTAGTGCGATTTTTCATAATCGGCAAAAAAACCTTGCAAAAAAAATCAGAACTTCACAAACAAACAGCTGTTCGTTAGCCACATGAATATGTATGAATTGATTCATGGCTGTCCACCGCGATGTCGACTGATAACTTACCTAGGAATTGATTGGTTGTAAACTGTTACACGATAGGTTACAACTTTATGACCACTTTTATGGGCACTTTCGACTATGTAATGGAGACGAATGGCCTGCTTTTAAAGATCACAGTAAAGACGAGTGTGTCCAAGTTTCCATTTGAGATGCTGTGACGTAGGTTCAATAACCGTGTGCACAGAAATATATCTGTAAATGTTTTGGATTTGTGTTAATATGTGCGGTAGTCTTTTAAGACATTTAAAGGGTCCGCAACGCGCCTGTAATATCTCTGATGTTGCTGGCGTCCATGGGCTGCGGTAACTGTTTTCCATCAGGCGGGCCGCATGCTTGTTTGTCACCTAGGTGGTACCTATATAAAAAAGGAGGACTTTACCTGTTGTAGCTATAAATGATCTTATGAGATCTATCCATAACTTGTTCATACATTTTCATCGGCTACGTTTTTTTTTCTCAGGTTAACTTTTTTAAATTGAATAAAATTTCCGATTTCAATAATTTAGCAAATAATCTTCAGGTATTGAAACATCCTTATATACGAAATGATTTATTTCAATACTGATTATTTATTTTAACTTGACTCTCTCCAAATAAGGTATGCTGGAAGAGAACTCTTTTTAGGATTAAGCTCACCTGTGCCTTATCTAGTTTTAATATTTCCGTGTCTTTGTTTTTGTTTGTGCAAAAAAGAATTAAATAATTAATTGTTTATTATTTTTAACCAGAGATATAGTAAAAGAGCTCCTAGCAGCCGACGTAAACCCCAACCTTCGAACTGAAGAGGGCACACCCCTTCACGAGGCGGTGAACTTCGCGCGAGAGTCCATAGTCCACCTCCTACTGATGGCGGGAGCCAACCTTGGGGCGAGGAACGGCGAGGGAAGAACTGTCATGCAGATGCTGGCTGCGTATCCTGAAAAGGGAGATCGGTTTAAGGCGGTGCAGCTCGTTATACAGAGTGAGTTTTTTCCCAGTCTTATTCATATTGCTAGGTTGTAGAATACTTATTTCTCAAAAGAAATTACATTTCACTTATATGAGAAACATCTTAAAGTAAAATATGTTATAAACCTCGAACAACCGAACATTTTTTATTAACTACCTAGGTACCTAGTACCAACTTATGCTAAAATGACCAATTTTACAGTGCTAAATATGACATAATAACGTTATACAAAGAAAAATATAAAGGTAATAAGGGAATAAATATACCTAGTATTAGTGTTATTCTGGGGTTTTGGATATTTTCTAGGTACTTACATCTATTACAGACTAGTTATTTTAACTATTTAAAAATAACTAATACAATTTTTAACTATAAGGTAATGGGTATATGGGGACAAAGTCTTTTCGCATTATAGTATGTATGAACTTGTAATAAAATCTCTTTGGCCAAGTATACTTTATTAACAACGAAAATAACTATTAAGGAATAGAAAAAAAACTAGTACATATATACAATTGAAACCATTGGGCTAACTGTAGACGGTTGCAAACAGTCTAAAGGTAGCTGAATTAATCCATGTCAATACCAATTATCGCGTCCGCAAGACACTGGCTGCATTACCACGCTGTATGGCAATGCTGATGCTCTGAGCCAGATACTCACCAGCTCTCTTATTCATGTTATATTCTTCTGAGGTTCTGGGTTTTCTATGTATAATAAAAGTCTTATCTATGTAATGTTTTGATTAAGGATATCAGTCACCTAAACCCATAGCACAAGCTCTGTTAGGCTTGGGCCTAGATGATGTGTGGATTGGCCAGCATTACCTCGTGTGTTCATAAGTCTTGAGACACAGTAAAACTAAAATATTTTTGGAGCTAAGTTGAGTATTCATTTATTGGATATTAAAATTAAAACTACTGACATCTAGATCTGTATTTAAAAATAAATCATTCAAAATGGCCGCCTTTGCATTCAATGCAGGCCTTCAAACGCGTGCGCCATTCATTTGAAGAGACACGATCCAAAAAATATTCTGTTTACCGATGAAAAGATCTTCACGGTGGAAGAAAAGTTTAACCGCCAGAACAATAAGGTTTACGCCAGAAGTTCAAAGGACGTCCAGCAATCTGTACGCAATGTCCAGCGCACTTATCATCCAGCAAGTGTGATGGTTTGATGGGGTGTTTCCTACGAGGGGGTCACTTCGCTTCATTTTTGCCTGCAAGGCGTCAAGGTGAGTGTACAAAATTACCAAACCGACATATTGGAAGTGGTGGTTAAACCATTAAATGATACGCTATTCGCTGGAAAATACTGGGTTTTCCAACAGGACTCTGCTCCCTCCCATAAAGCTAAGTCTACCCAACGTTGAGCGAAGATTGGCCCTCGTCAAGCCCTGACTTGAATCCTTTGGATTATTCTTTATGGACGGAATTGGAGCTGAGGGCATGCAGAAAGTCTCACCCAAACCTGGATTCTCTCAAGCGAGCCCTTATTAAAGAATCGAAACGGATTCCCATTGAAAAGATTCGTGCCGACATAGATGAATGGCGCACGCGTTTGAAGGCCTGCATTGAATGCAAAGGCGGCCATTTTGAATGATTTATTTTTAAATACAGATCTAGATGTCAGTAGTTTTAATTTTAATATCCAATAAATGAATACTCAACTTAGCTCCAAAAATCTTTTAGTTTTACTGTGTCTCAAGACTTATGAACACACGAGGTATTTATATATGAAGTTATTTATTTAAAAAGGCGGCCTTATCGCTGAGAGCGATTTCTCCCAGGCAACCATGATTAATTACACTTCTTTTATTACCTTTTCAATATCTTTTATGTGAGTTTTGTAGGTATTAAATGATTTTCCTATTTGATTTTTTTTAACTACTAATCAAATTTTCTCTTTGAACTTTAGTCGATATTTTTGTCAACAGAGTTCCAAAGCCAATGTTCTTCAAGATACTCCTATGACAGCGAAGAAGAATTGCCTCCATTCCCAGTTCTAGACAGTCCCCCCGCAAAAATGTAAGTCTTTTTATCAGATGCATAAGGTTCATAATATACCCATTTTTCTAATGTCAAAAACCACGACTAAATAATGACAATTTAAATATTTTAATAACTTCATTCAAATTAAAATTGTTAACATATTTCTATTTATTTGTGTTTAACAATTTCTCGTTTGATATAGTTTTTGGTAACCGACATGGGAAAAATAAAATTAAAGTACAGAATGTAAAAATATCACTGAAGTAAATTAGTTCTTTGGAAGATATAATTCTATATTATATTCCAAGTGATTGTATTTGCGCTAATGGTTCATGTATTTTTACAATCTGTATTTAAATCTAAATAAATATTTATCCAAAAAATCATAGTAGGGTGCCGTGTGTAATCCGAAAGCGGGTGATTCTCGACTCCAAGTGTGTCATCATATTTAGATCTAGAATTTTTGAAATACTATCGAATCTTTTATGATATGAAATATGTATTATTGTATGATTGATATGTATTTTTTTCCTATACCTTTTTTAAACGCGTTCTTGCATTATTTAACATAAAAAAGTATAATAAATTATGTCCCTTTATCATTTGTAATTTATAAACAATATTATTTATAAATAATTTATTAATTTATGAAAAAAACAATCACGGAATAGAAAAAATTACAACTAGTATATACAATTGAAACCATTGAGCTAACTGCAGACGGTTGCAAACTGTCTAAAGGTAGCTCAACAATAATAATAATGAATAGGCGTAGAAAACAAACGCGTGAAAAACAAGAAAATAATGAAAAAATTACTTACAAAAATAAATTCGAAATTCAAAAGTTTCTAGAACAAAAGTTAACCCCCTCGGAGTCCAGTATCACCCCCTTTCGGCTTAACGCATTTTAGGCACCCAGTAGCAGAAAACAAGCTTTCTGGCCCTTTATATTTGCATAAGGTATTCAATTTTTCCTTTGTAGTATTATGTTATACAAGTCACAAAAAATCGGCCCAATTTTATAATTCAATTGAAAGTTTTTTTGTGGCCTGTGTAGTTACTGTAGAAATTAGATTATCACATCATCTTCACAAGTCAGGGTGTGGGGTCTTCTTTCACCTTCGCTTACATCGGCATCGCATGTTCAACTATACAAATTCAACATTTAAACCAAATGAAATCCCGTAATTACTCAAAGCACCCGCAATCTCTTTAAACATTCATTTTAATTGGAGTACCATCTCCAAACACGCTTTCCAAGGCACCTTTGAACTCCTGATTTATATATCTTGTCCTTACCACCTCTCCCCACCTTTTTGTTTTTAGTTTGCCGTACAAAATCTCATTGACGCAAACCGTTTGAGCTTCAAACGAATGGAAAACGCAATATTGAAGCTTAAACTCATAATCAAAGACATTTTCAATAAAAATAACTTCACGCGCGAAGAATAGATGGGGCACAAAAAGGAGAAAAAAACATTCTATAGCTACCTCATTAAAGTCTTCCGTGTCTTTGATTTTGTCTGGAAACGGGCAGCGGAGATGTTTATAATGTTGGGAAAGATTTCCCCGACCCGACTGCCTTTGATGGGTAAGGCTGTGCATTTGAAAATAAAGCAGAACCACTTGTGTTGAGATAAACCTTAAATTAACGAGATATGAACAAGTGTGCTATATGGCAAAGTTTTGAAAGCCGTAAACCTGCATTGTTTAAGATATTTATTTGTAAGTTAATGTGAGAATTTATGATATTTTTCATAATCAAGCGGTCATTGATCATCAACAAATCTCATTTGACTAAGTTATGTCCATGGATCGGACACACTGAAAAGTGCCGAACTAGATACAAGTAGCCAGCAAGAAGGAAGTCTCAACTATCATCGATTATGCCTTCGTATTAGGATTTGATGATTTCAATGGCATTATTTTTAATTTACAGGCCTACGCCCTACCCCGGTACAGAGGCCGGTGTTTCTATTTCTGATGTGACTAACGCTCCTCATTCATCCAATTCAAAACCAACTTCACCGCTACTTTCATCAAGGCATGCAAGCACTGATTCATTTACAGAACTTAATCGTAATAGAACTGATAGTTTTTTGGAAAGGCTTATAATGATTCAAAAACTTCAAATCATTGATAACGCTGCGGCGAATTACGATACTATCAACAACAAAGACAAACTTATATCTCAGATTAAATTCATTAATTCAGCTCTTCAGTCAAAAACCGTAGAAACTCAACTACCGCAATGTAATAAGAGGTTTATGGAGAGTGCCGTTTACGAAAATCTAGTTCACAAATGGCCTGAATTAGATCGCGAACCACAGGTTAACCATGGAAAGATGGAAAACATTTACATTAACACCGAAGAAGCTAGCAAACTGATTGGCTTTAACGATTGGGAAAAGAAAGCACAGTCAGAGTTGCACCAGGAGCAATATTTACATGGAGCTAAGGTCAACCAAGTCAATGATCTTAAAAGTTCCACCATTATTAACGACTTCAGTGTTAGAAGCGCTGTTCACAATCGAGACAAAATCATACAAAGCAATTCAAAAACTAATCAGTTTGCAAGTGATAAACAAGTGAACGGCAGTCCAATTTCCCACAAAATATGCACTAGCCCACTAAAAAAAGTTACCAGTCATAGCGATTTTTCCAAATACAACCAAGTAAATAATTTAAGACGTGAAACTATGGACGACGAATTCAAAAAAGTACATATAAATAAATCAAATACATTTTCAAAATACACTCCAAGACCTCAATTTGATCTAAATAATCAGTATAGGCGCGAAACTATAGACACCGCGTATAAAAACAAATACTGTAAGGAATCTCTTAAATTAACTACTTCCAATCCCAATAGCACTTCTCCCCACCCAGAACGTAGTCAGCCGTTTAAGCGAGAAACTCTCGAAAAAGAATTGTTGCTTCCAAATAACGATAACGATTATGGTCTTAAAAAAAGACCAAGGCCGTTACCAAAACCTAAACTCTCTGCAAAAATCAGCGATGCTATAGAAAAATTAAGTGCTAAGCAAGAAGAGAAAGAAGCACAAGAAAAGAGTAATTATAATGAATTTATTGATTCTGAACAAATCTATGAGAACTTACCAAGAAACATATCAGATGATATGAAAGCTACCGGCTTTGTAGAGTCAGATTACGTTACTATGGAACCCATAAGACAGAGTAATCGTAAAAGGTTTGCTTCTGATTACATTCCATCTGCTATTTTAAAAACAGAAAATGAAATACATAGAACACTCACAGATAGAAGAATGAGTATATCTTATGACTACGTAAATTCTGATGATATACGTGGTTTCAATTTAAAGCAGAAAGGAAAAAAGCTTTCACGCAAGTTATCTGTACCTGAATTCTATAAGTTTGGCGAAAAATCTGGGGATATGCATATGAGAGGTGTTTCGGGATGTCTTTACGAATATTATGAATATTCATACTTTTATGAACTGAATCCAAGGGCTCTTCGCGAAAACGTACATCCGTTCAATAGGAAGAAAGAAAAAGCAATTCAGATGCCGTGTTACTGTCGTGATTTAAGTAATTTTTATCCAGATATTAACGCTAGTCAATACCTAAGTTGTGAAGACATAGCGGATAATGAAGATGCTACTTACTGTTCCGTTGATGAAGTGTACAACTTAAATCAATGTAATAATCATGACGACGACGCCCCTTTTGAGTTTCTTCCTTTTGTTTCTGATGCCGACACATCAGCAGAACAAAATGATGAACCTCGCCTCCAAAGAAATCTTACACTTATAGCCAAAAGAAAAGTCACACAAATAAAACAACTTTTAACTGAGTGGTGATGGAGATCTGATATATTACTAACTTTTTTCTTTTTTCATTAGTTCGCTAGTTTAAATAACCTTCATTTTATGCTATTTCTTACTAACACGTTTCGCATTATTTTTTATTGTAATATGTTTATGCTATTTTTGATTTTATTTTTGTTGCTCTATGTGTTTTACAGGAAAGCCCCAGAGACCCAAGAAATGTCTAACAGAAATGAAAGCTTTTTATCACCATCCTCATCCTCGCTAACAAAAATCCATCCTCAAAGTTTTGTTAAAAAGCTTGCTTCAAAATGCTTAGGCCTAAAAGCTAAATTTAACTCTGCCCCTAACATTTCCAATAGCACTGAAACAGAAATCGACGTTGCATCTAAAAAAAATGACCAAAAGAACAACAGTACCTTGCTAATAGGAAATAGCAAGTTTTTCAAAATTCTTACAAAAAAAGACGAATCTGGTGAAATTGTTTGCAATGATGAGTTTGACACGATATCGCTGGATAGGTTAGGTACACTTAATAGAGATTCCGTAGTAAATAGAAGTAATAGAAGTTGCCCTGGTTTTAAAACATCGTTACCAAACATATCTGAGAATAATGAACTTAGCGATCAGGAATCTACTACTGAATCATTTGTTTTGTGTGAAGTTAACTGTGTTAATCATCCTGTAACCGAAACCGTGAATACAAATCTGAACATATTTGAACCAAGGGATAGATTTTCTGTTATATCGAATAAATCATCCGGATCAGCTACTGTGATAAATGAATGCTACGAATCGTATAAATTTAATGATTTTGAATTACAAATAACAAGTAATACGTTACCACGACCAGATGTTACGGCAAATATTAAAACCGAGAATTTGATATACGAAAATGTTTTAAGTATGAAGTCTAAACCAACGCCTGCAGCCCGCACACATATACCTGTTAAACTTCCCGCAGATGAAGTAACTAAGAAAATCTTGTACGAAAATGTTACAATATTACGCGATAAAAAACCCGAACCGCCTAAGAGAACTCTATTTCCAAACCAAATACGGTATGATAGCTTTGACAAAGATTCGTCTCGCAGTGGTAGTAGAACATCCACTATGTCCTCGGATTCTATGGTCGATGAATCTAACCTAGAAGACATATTACTATCAGCTAAATCTAAATCCTTTAGACACGGGCAAATTCCATGTTTTAACTCCGGGACTTGCAAATCAAACGCTTCCAGGACAAAATCGAATGCATCTAACTCTTCAGAAGGAAGCGAAGTAAGCGCTATCGAGAATATTGACTGTAGCGAAGATATCAACAACTCTGCTGATGATAATAAAGAAAAGTCTATGTATCTGTCTATGACAGGCACATTACCAACAAAAAAATCCGAAGGACAGAGTAGTAAGAAAGTACTTTTCAGGCACAAAACTTTTACTAACATGGAAGTCGATAGAAATTCATTCAAAGTAAGGGATTTGCCACAGTGGAATAATGAGTTTTTGAAGGAAACTCTAGCTCACTATCACATAAGGGGTACGGGGCATTGTATTTATAAAGCACCCACTGTGGAGGAATTTATTTATATTTTCAATAGAGAGACCCTGTTTAAAGACGTTCCACCCTTTACAAAAGTAGCTAATGATAAACGAGATAGCTATTTCGAAACAGCTATATGTTTTTGTAGGCCTAAACCTCCAAAACATCATAACAGTGCTGAAGATCTGTTAGCAACAGGGGTATCTCAGGAGGATGAAAAAGTAATAATTGACGTTGATGCTTTAAAAGATAGACGCGAAATATTCTCAACGTCTTTCCAATGCTTTTGCGAATCAGGGTCATGCAAGTTCCATTCAAATCGTCGTGAAACTTTAAGGGATTTGGTTGTAAAGTTTTCGGCAATAAAAAGAAGTATTTCGACTCCCGATATTACGTTAGACCATTCTCTAAATTCTACCAGAAGGCAATTGCCCAAAAATATGTCTGTTCCTCAAGATCTTGAAGCACCATATTATGCGGTTGTAAATCTTAATGACATTGTTGAAAGAAATAAAAGCGAAATTGAACAGGGCTACGTTCCAATGTCGCATCCGTCTAGTTTATCGTCTCATCCCTCAACCTTGCAATCAAACTCATCAGCTCGTCCATATTCAATAAAAGACATCGCAGAAGTAATATCTTTAAACCGATCAACGTCGACTGCCTCGACTCAGTCTAGTGACCGTTTGCCTGTTTGTAAATCAAGCTCCTCGGAAAACTCTGGTCACTGGTCATTACAATCTTGCAACTCTGACGTCACCATAAGATCAGACTTATCATTTCAATCCTGCGTCGAAGAATCATCGGACGATGGTTCCGACGATACTCTGCATTCAGACGACGATTCAGAAGCTGAGACGATTAAATCCACTAAACGGCCTTGGGTGCACAGTGACTCATTCAGGTTCGGAGGTAACTGTAAGTCAAAGCCGGAGATAGAGACCATAGCGGAAGAGACGAACAGTTCCTTTGAAGACAAGCTTGAGTCGTTGTCTTCTAAGTTTGAGAGTGGTATTAGCGTGGAGGGGTCTTCGAGTTGGTCGTCTGGTGGGGAGGATGACAGTGGTGTTCCGAGGGGTGTGGTAGGTGCTTCGCTTGAGCGGGGTAACGGGGGTGTTCGCAGCGGGTCGGGGCGGCGGCGATGGGAGGATCTCGAAGGCACCAGTGAAGGCGATGCGCTCAGCATATCCAGTGCTGCGTCAAGCTGCGCGCCCTTGCATCTGATGCAGCATTACGAGCACAGCAAAGTTTCGGTAAGTTAATTTTATCTCTTGTCTAAACATTTCAAGACATAATTTGTGTTACACACTTTTTATCAGGTTCTTGTGCTATTGAATAGTATTCATACATACCTAATAAATATCACTCAATTTATCCTTGACAAATAGTAACTGATCTCCAAATAACGCCAGTTTCCCATTTAAGTATTATTTACCTACATATAAATTTTCCTGAAGCATTTGTTTAATTTTAACAAATAAGTACATATTTTGTACTTATTTTTGTACAACTGCGTCATATTATTAGAGGAAAACATTTTTTGAAATACCCCAACTATATAACTCATCTTCCTCGTAGGGAATCGTACCATGACAACACTTTAATAACTTACGGACCTACCACCGTAAAGATATCGCAATATTTAGCTATACTGGGTTCGATGACAACATTGCTGTCCAGTTGAAGTCCATAGTCGTATTGTTTCGTGTAGTTCGTTCCAAAGAACTCATCGTGATTTGTTGGCGTTTATTGTTATACAAAATGGTTTACGATTTTAAAGAAAAAAAATACTTCTGATTATGAATAGTTACACGCAAAGTTGTTTAGCGCGAACTCTCATTGCTTTCCTCATTACTGCCTTTTGCCATTAAAAAATTAATGGCCAAGTTTTAATTTAACGCAATTACTGGTTAGGATTATTATTTTACACCATGCAGGCCTCTGTCTTAACGTGTAATTAACAGTTATCCCCATGACATCAGCAAAAGAAATTTTACTCACCACGCTCAGTTTTTGTGAACTTTTATGTATTAAATAATTTTAATCTCGGTGAAATAAGTCTTTTTTTTAAATATCTAAGAGATTTGTGAAATATTTATTATTTTGAAGATCTCAATGCCTACAGTAAAGTAAAATGTAGCTCTGGGTTTCCTCAATTAAAATTTTGCTCTGAATCATTATCGTATTTCTGATAAATGTCAGAAACCCAGGATGGGTTAGGTTACTTGGAAAGGTTATTACAATCACCAAAACGAAAATGAAAATGTTGTTTATTTTAGTTGGATTATCAGAATTTGGGAGAGTCAGGGTTTTGGTTGACCTGTTGAGGCGGTCACGCGACCATTATTGTTATTAAGTTTTATATTTATCGTCACGTTATTTGTATAATGAAGTCACGGAATAGTTTTATGTTTTCATTAAACAACCTACCAGACAAAAGTAATTGTAAGGATGTGTTTGTTTGAACAACTTCAAACACTTTACTTTATAATGAATTTAGCAGCAAACATGCATAGTTCTTTATCACCTAATATGTATAATTACTACATAGTATGAAAGAAAGTCGTTTTCTCTGTCCCTATGTATGCTTAAATCTTTAATACTACGCAACGGATTTTGATGCGGTTTTTTTAATAGATAGAGTGATTCAAAAGTAAAGTTTATACGTATAATAAAACCGTGTGAAGCCGGGGCGGGTCGCTAGTATGTAATATATATGTATACTTAATAATATCTGTGTATATAAGGTGCTTGGGGCTAGATGATGCTGTGTGGACTGTCCGGAAATATTTATTTATTTATATATTATACTGACAAGGTTAGTATAACGTTTTGAAGCTTTTGATAAAGGTATTGTCTATTCGTCTTTTAAATTGAAATTTTGACAACCGGCTGGCGAAAGTTTTCCTACGAAGAAGGAGGTTGCTGGTTCCATTCCCGCCTCGCCTGTCATTGTCCAGCATTGTTTATTTGTTTCTATCAAAACAATAATTGTAAGATGCAAAGTTCGTTTCTCATACCTACCTACCTAGTTCTTAGTTATTTTGCGTTATGTGAATTTTTAAATCGTCAAATATCATTGAAATAACTGTAAGAAGTAAAATAATCATCAAAAGAGAGTACAGTCTCGTGAATTATCTCTTTATCATTGAGGCACAGTATACAAAGACTAATAAAAAGATCATGGGAAATTTCGTAAACGTCATTTCGTTTCTTCCGCGTGGTATGATTGTCTGTTTTGTACTGATTTTGTAATCTCATACAACTAGCTTGCTCCGGATCTTTTTCTGATACTGCTGTTTCGCATGTAGTAGTCCAGCTAGTACCAAATACCAACAGAACATTTCATCGTGTTCAATCTTCATGGACCCAAAACCTTAACTACTTCTGAAAATGGCCTTCAGAGCTTTCGGATGCAATCCAAGCGTTGAGTATTTCTGATGAAGATAATAATAAAATCCGACCCATCTTTCATTATCTGTCTAAAATTGAGCCGATATTACGTATAACACAAACCGCTGCGTAAAGATAAGAGCTTGTTTAATTTCTACTACGCTAATCAGCGGTAAGTAGATCAGATTATCTAGCTGATAAAAAAATTTGGGACGAGTTTTGTTCCAACTCAAAAACCGAACTAGGTAAATGTTTCTTGTTCGTTTCTTTACTTTAATACTTATAATAATAAATAATGCAGGAAAATCCACACAGCATCAACCCCAAGCTAAGCAGAGCTTGTATTATGGATACTTTATTTTTAAAAGATTGAAATTAACCAAAAATCAAATTGATCACTTTATTCCTAATTTTTATTTACGAACTTTCTGACATGTCCAAGAGTTCTGTAAGGTCTAAAGGAAACAACGAACTTTGAGTTTAATTTTGAGTTTGTGTCTTCAATTTATCAACAATAGGCCATCTATTTATAGTTCTATATTGTTACTGTATGAGCTCATTTCCCACATGTGCGCGAGCGTTTTGATGCGAAGAAATTGGGCTGCCAGTCCACGCAAGACATCGTCGCTTGCGCCTGCCGCGTCGCGAATCGGAAAAACTGTACCGATATTGTGTGTGCATTGTTTCTATCGATTGTTATGACTGTTATTTGTGTAGGTGAAAGTGTTTGTGAATTTTTGTGTGTTGAATTGGATTATATGCGTTTTACATGTGAGTTTTTTGATAAGGTTCTATTTATATGAATGGTGGCTTGACAAAATTAAATGTGTGTCGTATACTGTGTGATATTGTCATCTATTATAGCTATTACTATTAGTTATTCCTATAGATTATCATCTATTTATTATAGCTATAATAGACCGTTTGGTCGAACATGTTTGGTTTGATACTGTCCTTGATATCTAAGATTGACCTAATTCTCTGTCTTCGGCTGGAATGTATTTGATGGAATGTATGGTGCGTGAGGAACTGAAATAGCACAGATTGTAAAACGATGTGTCAAGGGCTCTTTAACGTTATCCCTCATGTTAGTGAATGTTTAGCGTTTTGTGTAAATATTAGTAGCTCTAAAGTGCGTAATGCGAAAAGTATGTTATACAGCAAAGAATTAAATACGTATTGCTTTTAATTTTGACCACGTCTTTTCCAAGAAAGTTTTCATATTCTTTTGATAATCACGCTTTGTGACCAGAAGTTCAGATACATCATTAAATACTAGGTACGTATTTGCACAAGTCAGCATTTATCATTGTGTAAATAAATATATCTAAATAAACCAATACCTCACGTTCGACAACGAGGTATATTTGTACACATGTTGATATATCGAAAGTTGTGAATTTACGGAAATAGCAAACCGACTGCCGTTTGGCGGGTCGCCAGAGTTAGTTTGAACATTTATATATTCATATATTAGTTTTACTACAATGTAAAAAGCTGATTATGCCTCAATTTATGAATTGATTAAGACTAAAGTCAGTTAATAAGATGCGATTTATTTGCACAATAATAATAACATAATATCGACAAAAGTATTATAGAGCAGTCTCTACCTGCTTGTTATATGTGCTGTCTGAGATAATAAGAAGTCTTTATAATTATCATAATAATCAACGAATAAATCGGAATGAACTGCGAAAATCACAGTTTTGAATGATTTTGAGTAGAGTGACATTGTTATTAAGGGGTCTTTAGTAGTTAGTGTTTTATGAGGGAAAATTGCAGTCATTTCTACGATAAGATAGGAATAGAATCGTTCGCGTTCATAGAATCGGAAAAAACAGAAACTGGCTTAGAGGATCCAAATAATTAGAAATAACATACGAATGAAAACATAAAGTCAATTCAATAGGACCAGAATTCCTGAGATTTTGAGTAAATTATGTGCAAAAACCTTATGATTATTAAATGGTACTTTTTTCTCTGTTTTACATTATAAAAACCAAAGAAATCCTGTACAATTTTCTGTAATTCAAGTTTTTACCCCGGGAGAGCCATAAGCACTGAGATCTAGGTCAAGTTTGATAAACATGTTGGGTGCCCTCCTAAACACTTAAAAAAAAATCACATGAGAGGTCCTCTCGTCTGAACTTGTGTTAGGGAAATAACCGTATGCCTTAGGGGCGCGCAGAGAAATTAAAAGACCATTAAAGCCATTTTTCTTGTCTCTATTCTTTTTATGACAATCAAAAACGCCCATTTTAGCCATGTGCTATTACGACACAGACAGGCATGTGGTCTCACACAGATGTGCTCACTACTTATTGTAAACGATTGCCTGAACTATTAACTGTATTGGCGGTTTCATCACCTATTTGTGGGTTACTGGATCAATTTTGTAAACATTATTTGTGGAGCAAAGCTACTGAATTATTAACCATCTATTATCTTCAAATTGTCTGTTAACAATCGACTATTCTTATGTTTTTCAACTCAACTTTATTTAAATTATAATCTTAAAATAGGAACCTACTAAAAATCGGTTCAAAGGTATTTTCGACTCTTTGGACACCTAAAAATGAACGCATAATGCAATTAGATGCGAGAAGCGAAAAAATAGTCCTATAGCCTGAAGTCTTTGATTCCAATTTGAATACCTAAAAGTAGGTATCATTCCTAACACCGGGTTTTTCATATTTGTAAACTCAATCAGTCACGGCAATGTTTGCATTCCCCATTTACACATATCAATGGATTACCATCCATTCTGGCGCCCGTCGTTTTAATGAAGCATGCATGCATGCTTATAATTTATACTCAACTCTGTGTCACTTTAGTTAGGATTGCAGTGTGAATCAGAAATTTCACTGTTGTTTACAGCTTGTTGTCATCGGCATTTCTGTATGTACCAGGTGTTTGTTCTTTTCTTTCATTGCGCATTGTTTCGACTGACTAAAACTTTTGGAACATTGCCTTTGATTGTTTACGTTCAGCCTCCAACCTTTTACAACAATAGGACCTTTTATATTTATCACAGCAGTTGGGATAATAGGCTATATTGTTAAGCCTCGTAGCACACTTATCAACTCTTTACCTTGGATGTCTTCATCATCATCATCAACCTATATTAGTCCACTGCTGGACATAGGCCTCCCCCAATGAGCGCCATAGCGCCTTGGATGTCTTAATTGACCATAATATATTGTTTGGTCATAGTGAAATTTCTTCGCGTTATCACTATAAATACATCTGTGTCTCGGCTCTTTGATGTAGCAATCCTTACATGCTTCTGAGAATATAGTAGCTTTGTAGTTTTCTTGTTAATTTGTTTATCGGTGTATCGAGCTTTATGCGTGGCAGCCCATTAAAGCGCTGATCGTTAGTCTGAGGTTATGAAGTTCTGAAGACTTAGGTTGTTTAGTTTCAAATTCTTGCGAAATATCGCAAGATTTAAAGTGGTTATTAAATTAGAACTTGTGTTGATATAAGTTTTATTAACAACTAAAATTACAATCAAGGAATAGCAGTTGATTTGTTTACTTCAATAATTTTAATAACGTTTCGTTTGTATGAAACATAATTAATCCAGACGTTTTTTAAGATCGACTCGCCTTACAATTTTTCTTGCGCGAATTCCTAATTGTTTCATACCTGTTCTGTTATACGGACATAAATCTAACAAATCAAAGATCTTAAAATCGCCCAAGCCAATTTAGGTAACATATATTTTTATAAAAGTATTTGCTTCATCATTTATCCGAAGATATACCTCCTGGCCCTGAATGTACGTAGGTTGTTTAACAGTAACTACTATTCGTATTTTATGTTATCGATAGAATATTGATGACTTTAGATCATCGTTTCCATATAACTTTAACTTAGCGTACGACCCGCGCGGCCTCGCTTTAATACAATGTTTAGTAATCCTAGCTGACAGTTTAGGTATGCTCTTGACTTATCATACAGACTAATCTGTAAAACCAAATTATAAATATGAATTCCATCTTTAATCACCAAAACGTGTAATACTCACACAAGCAAGTTACATGTCACAGTTAAATGAACTGCACAATGTCCTACTAGATCTGTCGCCTCGTAATTGGCATTATGCTTGGAAAATGACCCATCCGCTGGCCGGCTGTGGCCACTTTGCCTCTCATCCGCGGCTTAGTATTGAATTACTTAGACCGCTTGTCCCGTTAGCGTCTATATTTCGAGAGGTGGCGGATTTATATTCCTTGGGCCAATACTTCTGTATCCAAATACCATGAACTGACCACCATACGTGGTGTTTCACGGAAAACATTTAATTACTTTGTAAATTATTGTGAAGATTTTAATACAATCGTTAATTTCGAATTAAGTTGCAAATTCCTGCATTCCAAAGGTAAAAGGAGTAAGTTCTTTCTGCGTGACTTTTTCTCTGAGGATTATCAATCTTATTAGGTCCTCTGAAAAGCCTTTCTTTAGCTGGTTCAAGTGTATCAGCAAGATCCGTTATGCCTGACGTTTACAAAGAAGTCCAGAACTATTAACAGTTCTTGTAACTTGCACCGCGCTTAGTGTCATCCTCATAGTCATTTACATTTGCTATTACTCAATTGCAGGCACTTATTCTCTCATTCTCTCTTATGCGACGACTCAGCCGGGATGAAGCTGTAATGGATACGTTTATAGTGCGTTTAAATTGGCCATTGCGATACAAGAGGGGTTAAAGACTTGCCAAAACAGAGCTTATCCTTATTCGATGCCTCCAATTATTTATTTTACATTATTATGTTACCTGTGACGCTATAGGAAAATAATGTGAAACTAGCTTGTTCGACTTATCTGTATTTATTATAATTTCAAACCTTATAAACACGACAGCAATGTTTTTCGAACCCAAAAACCAAAACATCCGACTACATTCTCACACACTTTCATAAAGGCATACTTACGGTTGACCGATTATAAACACAGAATTCGATGTAATTTGAGTATAAAACTGCCTGTATGCATCCAAAAGGTACACGAATATTATGCATGATTTAAACGATGATGGACTAAAACACCAATGTTTTGTGATTATAAGAAGATAAAGGATAGCCTAATCGCCACAAATTAGACTTTTTTAACCCAATAAAAAAGCATTAAAAGTCTGGATAAGTGACTTCATACATAATCATAAAACCTACTTACATTTTTAATATCAGAAGTTGGGGTAAAGGTTTTTTATAAAATTCTCACGTAATAGCTCTTTTTTACACATGATATTGGACAATCCACATATATCTAGTCCATCTTAATATATGCTTTGTTGATCATATCCATCTCCCTCTGTCTTGTCTTGACACACCCGGTACCTTGCAGCCCACTCCACCCAAGAAACCACCTCGGCGGAACCTGTCCGTGTCCCCAACACATGCCAACTCCCCGTCTTCAGGGTACAGCTACGAGCTGAGGATTCATGCGAGGAGTCAGGATGACTTGGATGATATACAGGTAAAAGGGGATTATCATTTGCCAACATATAGATGTATAAAGGCTTCCTTTTGTATATCGATGGGGTCTTCAGGGGTCAGCTACGAGCTGAGGATTGATGCGAGGAGTCAGGATGACTAAGATGATATACAGGTAAAATGGGATTATCATTTGC
This sequence comes from Eupithecia centaureata, assembly GCA_944547425.1. Classification (NCBI taxonomy): domain Eukaryota; kingdom Metazoa; phylum Arthropoda; class Insecta; order Lepidoptera; family Geometridae; genus Eupithecia; species Eupithecia centaureata. Next base: position 11,205,886 of record OX155678.1, on the reverse strand, counting down.
CAACATATAGATGTGTAAAGGCTTCCTTTTGTATATCGATGGGGTCTTCAGGGGTCAGCTACGTGCTGAGGATTCATGCGAGGAGTCAGGATGACTTGGATGATATACACGTAAAAGGGGTCATCATTTGCTAACATACCTATGGATGTAAAATGGCTCTCTATTGTATATCGACGGGGTCTTCAGGGGTAAGCTACAAGCTGAGGATTCATGCGAGGAGTCAGGATGACTTGGATGATATACAGGTAAAATGGGATTGTCATTTGCCAACATATAGTAAAGGCTCTCTTTTGTATATCGATGGGGTCTTCAGGGGTCTGCTACGAACTGAGGATTCATGCGAGGATTCTGGATGACTTGGATGATATACAGGTAAAATGGGATTATCATTTGCCAACATATAAATGTAAAACGGCTCATTTTTGTACATCGACGGGGTCTTCAGGGGTCTGCTACGAGCTGAGGATTCATGCGAGGAGTCAGGATCACGTGGATGATGTACAAAAAAGGGGATCATTTGCCAATTTTTCATATAGAAAAGGCAGTTTTTTGGATTTCGAGGGGAAAAAATTGCAATCATACTGTATGTCTACAGTTATCACAGGTGGCCTGGCCAGCCTCTACGCATTATCAGTGGGTCTAGCTACTCCGATTAACTATGCCATCTTGCCAAGCCATTTATTACGTCTTCAGAGGCGTTCATAACTACTGCCTAAAAGGTTCTACAGAAATTGACACATGCTGTAAAAGTGCTATCTCTAACCCGACAGATGTATAAAGAGTTTAATCATCTTTCATACGAAAAAAAATATGGGTGTCTAAGATAGCAGCAGACAGTTGACTGTCTGCGCTTTCGTGTCTTTATGTGGATATAGTGGACACCAAGAGAAAGGGGATGATATGCAGAAATTGGGTTATACATTATAATGTTTGACGCTTTGAAATCTTTAGGAAACATAGTCAAGTTTAGATAAACAATATACTAAATCACTTCTAGCTGACTTAGGGACAATTTCAGGAGTCGAGATTAAAAATGATCGAAAGACATGAGATAGGTTCGTCTGAGCTAGTGACGACGATAAGTCTTGTGCTGGATAAAATATATTAGAGTGTAGCTAAACTTATATAACACTTTGTTTCGAAACCTTTTTTCTGTGTATTAGTCGTCGTAATAACATCATCGTTTTATTACTCATTGTGTGATAACTTAATGTTTTTTTCCATTGAATTCATGGAATATTCATGAGGAAAGTTGTAGAGTACTTGGTAATGGCAATTAGAATATTATGTTAAATTCCATAATCACAGAAACTGTAATGTATCACTCGTCTGTAATTACATATTTAAAATAACTATAAATATCCTGCCTTATAGGGTAACATTATAATTATTTTCGCCATTTTCCCATTTCAATCCACTTGTAATGTTTAGTTTAGTCTAAAGTATGTGAGGTTTTTGAATGAGTACACTAAGTTTGCAATCTCCCGCTATATAAATGTAAAATATATAAATATTGCTGGAAAATCCACGCAGCACCATCTATTCCCAAAGAAAGCTACTCAAAGCTTGTGTTATGGGTACTAGATAACTGATATATTTAATACATTTATATAGATTTAGATTAGATATTTTGCGGGTTCGATTCTCGCATGGGCACAAATGTATTTTCTGAAGAACTTCCATGTGTTTTCTACGTATGATAAAAAATATTGTATCTATGTATTAAGAATATCAGTCGTATAATACCTAACACAAGCTTGCTTACCCTGGGGTTAGATGAGACTGTGTGAATCTAGTTGTCCTGCATTTTTTTAGGTGTAAACTTTTGTTGCAGGGTGCTAAACACTACCTCAAACACGGCCGTTCGGTCGACCACTACGAAAGCAAACTCTCCTACTCCGAATACGAGGAGAACCACAACTCCCCTAGAGTAATCCCTATCCCTAACCCTCGAACCAGCCTCAAACAACGCTCACAGCCCGTCGCCATAACGGCCATGTACGAAAACGTAGTCATAAAAGAACAGAACCCCAGAAGGAAACTGAGACGAAACGTCCAACCGGGGGAAAGCTACGAGCCGAGGACGATCGAACGCGTACGGAAATACTCGAACCAAGAGCGGTCGTCTCTAGAGAGTTTGCTCGACGATCAGTCAATGAACAGTCCGAGCGATTGTGAGCGTTATTACGATGGGGCGAGGGTTGAGGTTCCGTTGTCTCCATCGCATTATGAGCAGCCGCCGACGCCTGATCATCCGCCGCCGTCGGCAAAGCAAGCTGAGAATAGTATTCACGAACGGATTAGGCCTTTGAGCCAGGTCAGTCCTTAGACTAGTTGAACCTAGCTTTATTATAGTAATCACTGTAGTCTTCCTATTTCACTTGCTATCAAAATCAGTTATACCGCGTGTAATAATGTGTTGAAGTTTTGAGAAGTTCTATTAAATTGTTACAAACTATAATAAAGAAAAAAAACTGGCAGATACTTGATGTACTTGATGGAGAACTAATTATTTTGCTCCCTTTGCATTATTAAAACAGTATTACGCCCGGTAGTAAACTTGTTTCTAATTACGTAAGATTTTCTGTTACAATTTTTTTTTTTAAATTAGCTAACTATATCCCGATTGAACTGACCATTGTTTTAAATATAATTTATTTAATTTTCCACACAGTTGCTAACACGCATGGGCATGTTTCACACAAATTTTATTTCATTTATTTTTTGTGTAATTTCAGCTTATTATGGAAGTTGTAGAAGAGATAAGAATTAGAAAAAAGTCAGAAGGTGATAAAATTAAAAGTTGATTATTAGTAGATTTAATGCAGATACATTTATAGACATTTCAAGAGCTAGTGTGAATCTTGTCCAAATGCAAATATGTCTAATATAAAATATTATGCCAGAAAAAACGCTAGCTCTTGATATATTTTTGCACCTAGTCTTGTCTTTGTGCAAATGGTGCTTGTAGTGTAAGAAATAAGTAGTTTGTAAATACATATAACTATTGAGCTAAGTAATTAGGTGCTACATTCTTATGTATTACTGAGGTGCTTTATTTAGTTCTTAAAATTTATTAAATATAGAAATATTTTGTAGAAGTATGTTTTTCCTATGTAAAGAACATTAAAAATGGTTTTTATAGAAATAAATAAAAGCATATTTTGTATCAAAATGGTCACAAATGGATTCCACAAAAGCATTTACATTCTGGTAGAATGGTTCAGTATTAAAATTATAAAAACATACATAATAATTCTTGAAATTAAAATCATACATTAAAAACTACAGTCTTATTAAAATTTTCAGTCGTGCCAAGTAGTTCCCGACAAGAAATGTAGTTTTACATAAATATTAGTTATATAAGCTACTTATAATCTAAATTTTCCATACTTTATATACATGACAGATGCAGATATTTACCTTAATAGTAATAAGTTACATCACAAAATGGTGATTTTAATGTTTAAACCTACATTAACTGTAATTGATAGAATGGCTTGTGTTATATTGGTTGTTTTAAAAGTATTAAGACTAAAAATTAGACTGATGTCCACAGATCGATTCAGATCTTAGTAAACTTTCCAAAATATGAATTTATTAGTATCAAAATCCAATCCTGTTATTTTAAGTTTTAACTGTTATCGTTATTTAACATTTGTGTATTAATTTAGAGTTTATTTCTTATTATTTCTTTTATTAAATAGTTTGGCTATTTTATTGTTTTATTTTATTTTTTTAACTTATTTCATTCATAAAGCTTAAGTCGTAGGATAGATAGATACTATATAAATTTGCCAAGTTAAACACCCACACCAATAGACATATTTCCTATTCATCATCATCATAAGCCTATATTAGTCCACTGCTGGACATAGGCCTCCCCTAATGAGATATGGCCGGCCCACTGCCACTTCAACTTGCTAATTCTTTGAGCTATGTCGATAACTTTGGTTCTCTGTCGGATGTATTCATTACGAATCCTATTCTTCAGAGAAACTCCGAGCATAGCTCTTTCCATAGCCCGCTGAGCGACTTTGAACTGGTGGACCAGCCCTACCGTGAGTGTCCACGTCTTAGCTCCGTAGGTCATTACAGGTAGGACGCACTGATTGAAAATTTTCGTTTTCAAACATTGCGGTATGGATGACGAGAAGACTCGACGTAGTTTTCCAAACGCTGCCCAGCCCAGCGGAATCCTCCTCTTGGCCTCCTTCTCAAAATTGGTTTTTACCTAAATTATGCAAGTGCTTGGTAACTTGAAGAGTCGAAGTAAGAACCGTAACTTAGTTTTCGAGAAAGTACAAAATATACCTTTTGATTCCGTTTATAAAGATAAAGTCCACCATTATCCAAAATGTTATCACGTAGTAAGCGTTCGTTGACGTTTCACTATGATAATAAAATTGTAGCTAACTATTTCAAGTTCCCTAAGCCTCATGACATGACACATAAGCCCAAATTAAGTAGCGTTCAGCGTAGAGCCGAACTTTCCGTCGAGCGATTATTTCAGCCAAATCGCCTTCAATGTATTTTTCATAGCAAGCGACAAACCACGAGACGCGTTACGTGACCGTTACGTCGTCAGCCGCTGAACGATCGGCGCCGCCGTACGTTCCGATGTGTCGCGACCTTATTAGAAATAACTAGCGACCCGCCCCGGCTTCGCACTGTTTTATTATACGTATAAATCTTCCTCTTGAATCACTATCTATTAAAAAAAACCGCACCAAAAGCCGTTGCGTAGATTTAAAAGGATTTCCTTCCTCTTGAATCACTATCTATTAAAAAAAACCGCACCAAAAGCCGTTGCGTAGATTTAAAAGGATTTAAGCATACAAAGGGATATAGGGACAGAGAAAGCGACTTTGTTTTATACTATGTAGTGATTTATGTAATTCGATATTAATGACTTGATGAACTTACAAAAATCGATATTCGTAAAATAATATTGATTTGAAACAATTTATCAGAGTATAATCTTAAAGTAGGTGTCTGGATGTAATACCTGAGTAGGATTAAATTTTTTCCGTATTACATTGGCAAGTACCGGTGTTTATGTCATAGTAAATTTATTTTGAAAATTTAACGATAAAACGTTTCGTTTGAGAAGTCAGTTGTGAATTTGTGCCAAGGTAGCTCTAGTTACCTTGGTTATTCTGTCGTGGCTAGGCACGAGGTTGCGGGTTCGATTCCCGCTACGGGTCAAATGTTTGTACGATCTGTAGAAATATTTCAGTGTGTTCTGGGTATGAATATGTACTTATCTCACATATTATGTACATACTTCAATGTAAAATGTATGACAGATAGATAATGCTGTGTGAATGTTGTCCAGCATTATTTATTTATTACTAGACTAGCGACCCGCCCCGGCTTCGCACGGTTGTATTATAAGTATGTAAACCTTCCTCTTGAATCACTCTATCTATTAAAAAAAACTGCATCAAAATCCGTTGCGTAGTTTTATAGATTTAAGCATTCAAAGGGACATAAGGACATAATATGTAGGGACATAGGGACAGAAAAAGCGACTTTATTTTATACTATGTAGTGATGCGCCCGCGGCTTCGCCCGCATGAAGATTTATTTGTCACATTTCAGAACTTAATTGTAGGTACGCCTCTTAGGGGTAGTTTCGAAAAAGTAAATATGTTCCTATCTTATTATTTACTTTGCAGTTTATTTATACAGTTTTAAGCGAATCAAACCAAGGAATAAAAATTTACCATTCCACTTTAGCACCCTATTTAACCCCCTCAGAGGTTTAAATTTCCGAATTTTAATAGCCTATGGCATATTCTAGGTCCTAGACTATCTACAACCCAAATTTTATTTAAATAACTTATGTAAGTAGTTACGAAGATGATTACTTATAACAAACATTCACACAGACTTTCCCATTTATTATAATAGTAAGATAGCCCGTCGTGGGCAGTCAATGTTACTAAATCAGTTAATAAAATTTAATTTTCATCTGAGACAAAGGCTGGTATGTAGTACTTCAGGTAAGTATCTACATTAAATTAGCAGCAGATATACTAGAGGCAATTGCGCCTTTTGTGTCTACACGGCAATAGTTGGAGCGCCTGATTCTTAAGTTATTGCAACATGATCAACCACAGAGTATTTTCTACAAGGCTTTACCTGGAAACCTATCTGGGAGGGATAACCGCTGGGTTTTAGAGGAGCACTAGGAAACGCATTTTAGGGAACGCCCTAGAAGGTAGGTACCTAGGCTTTAGGTAGATACGTAACGACGTATCTACCTAAGTTCTTCATGAAATTATTTCAGGTAGGTACGAGCTCAGATTTTACCAGCCGCTAACCAGGCGTCAATTTTTGTATGCCTTCTATTTATTTATGGGCAAATATGAAAGGCTAAGTTGTGGGTAGGTATAATTTTTGAACAGGCAATAATAGGAGTAAAAAGCATTTTCGTTTATGGGCATGAATCTTGCACTTTCTGGAACTTATAAGTAATGTAAGTAGTAGAAGTCTTTGAATCAAATTATCGAAATTCTGAAGAAGTAGTAGTTCATCTGTTTGAGCAAGGTTCATGAGTATTTTCTTAGTACCTACTATGCATATGGTGGTTTTCGGGGAAATTCCAATCGCAACTCCCGTGCATTGGGCCGTTATGCAGTGAATGGTCTAGCTTTAGGTATCCTGTACCATTCTTGGCTAGGCGGTTGATAAATCGCTAAAACCTTCTCACTACTGGATGACCCCTGTTATTAGATCATGAAAAGAGGAGCACAGATAGCAAGACGTAAGTATCAGAAGGAACATTTTTGTTTGGTGTTAAACTGAACCATATTGAAGTAGGTTCACTGTGATAGGTACCAATTACATATGTATAAGGATGATTATGAATAATGACCGCTAATAGCAAGGGTAAGTATAAGTAGGTACCTACTTTGGCACATGGGAGGGTCAGGCGCGGATTGTATACCCTTACTAAAACAAGAAGGGGAATCTTTTCGAATTAATTCTTTCGAATCAAAAATCAAGTCAGTGGAGCCTATATGAAAAATACTATAGTAGGGGTAAACAATACGAATACAAACATACGCGCGAAATTGAAATATCTCAGCGGTTTTAATATTTTATGAGTTTTGTCAGCTTTTGGAGATATTTTGAATAGCCCTAATGTTTGTACACTACGCAAATATGAAGGAGACTGAATGTATACACCTATACCAACTCCACTCAGAATCAAAAGCTTAATATAGGTACTTTCAAAGAAGTTTTCTTCCTACCAGGAATACAAAAGAAGATCAGCTCTCCGCGACAGCTACACGGAGACTGAGGTGAGCCTACTGCGCGCCGCCTCCGCTGCTTCTGTCGCGAGCGGCGCCACGGACAGGAGTGGCAACACTGACAACTGCGTGGAGGAATACGTCTGCGATGTGCCGTTTGCTGGTAAGTCTTAGAGCTTACTCTTATGAAGAAAAAGGTTTATAGCGATGATAACGAAATTCATTGTAATAAGTCTTGAATATTTCTTAACTGAGTGGCAACACTGACAACTGTGTGGAGGAATATACGTCTGCGATGTGCCGTTTGCTGGTAAATCTTAGACTTTACTCAAGAAAAAAAGGTTCAAGGCTCTATAGCGATAATAACGAAATTAAGAAAAAAGCGTCCTCTTTATAGCGATATTATCGAAATTTATCGTAATAAGTCTTTATTATTTCTGAAATGAGTGGCGACACTGAACTGCGTGGAGGAATATGTCTGCCATGTGCCGTTTGCTGGTAAGTCTTAGATTTACGTACTATAGTAGGTTTCTCTTTCTGCAAAAAACCTAAATTCGTCCTTAGATCCCCTCTTAAACTGAGTGGCAACACTGAAAACTTCATGCGATATATCGTTTGTACCGACCGGTCACTATTTTTCCTCCTTATTTTTCATGCCTAATAAGAACCACCCCTTTCTGGTTAGTTGTATGTAGTAGGTAGGTACTATGTGGCAATACTCTGACAACTGCGTGAAAGTATTACCAGGCGCGATGTTCATTTTGGTTCGTATTGTTTTGTTATAATAGTGAAAATATTATACTTAAGTACATTATTCTACTCATTATTGTGCTACTACATAACTAAGTTCTCATTAGGCTGCCTACATGTGAAACAATTTAGGTACATACTATTCATGAATAAGCCCCTTTACGGGCGATTATCAAAAATTAGATAAGTAATTTTTCCTTTGTCCTATTCCAGAACCTAAAGTAGGTACCTGGGTAAGGACCAAAATTTTTGCACTTTTTGCGTGAGTACGATGGCACATTACTTTCAAATCAACATATAAAAAAAAAATTGTTAACTTATGTGAATATTAATACTTGATTATTATAGCTAAATTTATTTTGAACCCTGTGCTTTATTCATATCTAAATTTCTTTCACTAGGTTTTTGTAAAATTAATTTTATGTAAATAAGGATACTGAATCCATTTTCGTTTTTCATACAAAATGTGAATGGCACATCTCCGACTCCTCCAGGTTTTTGCAATTTTATTCTAAAACTAAAAATCTTTTCAAAGACTTTTTGATTTATTTATATTCACCATGAATTTATCTTCACGTTTTTATTATTACGGTCTCGTTAAACTTTATAGTTAATTTATAATATTAATCTAAAAGCGTGTCCCAAATTTCGTTCCGTTGTGTCACTCAGTTGTGCGACAGCATAAATCGAGAACATGGCAAGATAGGATAACAAATAATGTTTTGTTGCAAAGGCTACACCGTCATCTAAGTTGTGACTAAATTTAGGCCAATTCCGCCACGTTGTTTTTCGCTCATTTGCAAAAACGTGTTGAAGGTGCATGTGTACCATTATAAATTTGGATTTTCTGTAAGACTTTTAAAGTGTTTTGCGTCAACTTTTCTTACTTTTTACTATTAATTCTAGTAGCTTATTTTGTCTACTATTGAATAGTTCTGATGTGTATTCATAAAGGTGTTTAATTTCTTCAGTATGAATTTTTTAATGCTGTGTCATGTGGTTTTTTTTTCCTGTATGCGACGAATGTCACGAAATTGTGTGACGTGTTACAATGGAATTTTGTAAAGATAGGTATACAACATTACTTAACGATTTTAACTCTCAATCAGGTTTAGGTCTTATAATATGTGTTATTAAATTAATGTATAATATATTTGTATTTGCTATATTTTTCTAAACCTTTATATATTTTTCAATGGTTAAGAAACAATAAGAATGTAAATAATCTATACCAGTGTGATCATTTCTAGACCCATGTACACTAACCTTAACAAATTCTGTTGTGCTACATTTGCTCCGTTTCCGTTGTGCAAACATGCAAAAATTTTGGTCCTTACCCACCTACCTTTTCGTAAGAATTCACAATCAAAGTTTCCTAAAAATCTAACTTTCGCATTTATGATCAGTATTAGTTAGAATTACTACAAAACAATTAAATTAAATTGAAAAGAACTACCAAAAGAACTAGGTACGAAATATAATACAATGCGGCTAAATTGCGGCATATACCAGGGTCTGTAGTTTTTCCCTATTTTTCGGGATATTTATCCAGCAAACAGGGCCACGCTCCACTGGTCCGCCAAACGTCACAAACGGCAAACAAACACTACATTGTTCAACGGAAAATCCCGCTAAATATTTTACAAAATGCCTCAATATTTGGCGTTTTTGACGTTGATGCTACTTTTTTGTGACGGGTTATATTTCTCTACGAGCTACAATTACGGCCAAAAATAGGTGATATCTACAATCCTACAAAGCGTTTAAAAAAGAGCACTAACTGATCTGAGCTAGAACCATGATTTTCTGGTACGGTAAATCCGTAGTCTAGTCTAATAGCTCTCGAGCTATCGCATAAGACCGGCAATTTTTACATTATCTGTAATTTATCTCATTTTCGATGACTTTAATGTGATGAAAGTAGCCTGGTTACTCTAGGGCTAGAACTACGTCTATTCAAAATATTAGCCCAATCCGTTTTGCGTGAAACAGGAACAAACATCCAAAAGTACCTACAATCTTTCTAAAAAAAAACTCCAAGTGAGTTGCAAAAATTATCGGTAAATAAATTCAAACAAATTATCAAAACTATTCTTTGTAAAAAGGCTTACTATAAAATATCTGATTATTTAGATTATTTTAGATGATATAAAAGCTTGGGACGAGTTTTGCTCTAACTCTAAAACTAACAACCTAACAAGGTAAAGGTTTCTTGTTCGCTTCTTTACTTTACCTAAATAGACCGAAGTGAACAATAATCAAAGTGAGCATTCTTTATTTCATAATTTCAATTATTTTTTAACATGTATTTTATGACGTGTCCAAGTGTCCTGTAAGGTCTTAAGGAAATAAAGCACTTTGAATTTTGAATTTTTTACGTTTCTAATAATAGTAAGGATTTCGTCGAAATTAGTTTTTATTTAAATAAATTGCTCTACAATGGTTAGTCAAATAAAAAGGTCTGCAACCATAATTAATTCAGAAAGCCTAACCGTTATTAAACACATAACATGTCGTGTCACTTATCTGAAGTCCATTAGTACTTTACAAAACCTTTTGTATTCCCATGCAACTCTTGCGCAGATCCGAATGAAGGGCATAAGTAGTCTTGTCCACGTGTGCCCTTCATTCGGATCTGCAGCCCTTGGGCTGACAACAGTTGAGTTTGAGTTTGAACAAAACCGTCCATAAGCTGATATTATTTGAAAATTGAATGTGTTAGTCGGAGAAGTACTGGCATTACTGGCACTTACTACTAGGTTGAGAAAAAATGTGGGAATGGGGCGAATATTTTGATCTACAATGCTTTTTAACATAATTCGTTTCAGTGCGAGTTTGCCAAAAAAATTTAGATTTATGATATGATCGATCGTCCCATAGGCGTTTGATATCGCATCGCTCTAATTATAATTTATCGAAGATTCAAAATCAATCGAAGCCCCAACTAAATCAATCCTTGCTTAGCCTCTGTATGCTCAAGCGCACGTAATATCCTTGTAAAGACGTAAAAAGAATATAACATCGCCCTCATGTCGCCGCCATTTTTTATTCGTTTTATCTCTTCATTTTAATTTGACCCGCGTTTTGACTGGCTTTCATGACATCGAAATCATTCACATAGCCTCGTTTTTAGGGTTCTGTACCCAAAGCTAAACCGGGAACCTATTACTAGACTTAACCGTCTATACGTCCGTCTGTCTGTCACCAGGCTGTTTCTCAAGAACCGCGATAGCTAGACAGATGAAATTTTCACAAATTATATATTTCTGTTGCCGCTCAGAGGTACAAATACTAAGTAAAAAGAAAATAAAGTAAATATTTATTGGGGGCGGCCATACCTACAACAAACATGATTTTTTACCGTTCGTGCTCAAGTTTTATCAATAATATTACACAACGATAGTATATTTTCAAGTAGTTACAATGTATTATTATGCACAAAAAATGTTAGATGTTTTTGTTGGTAAAGCAGCAACAGCCTACTCCATTTTGCTAAAGTATTTACGACGTATGGAAAAGTGGCTTTATGTGAACGTGCCCGAACCACGAATCTTGGTAATTATTTGAATTTATAGCGTCAAAAGTAGGTGAACGACTATTTAAAAGCACTGCTTGAAGAAAGGGCGGGATGTAATTGGGTTCAGTATTGGCGCCAATGTGAATAAAAATAGGCTCAAAACGGTCAATTATAATATCAATAAAATACGTGCTGTTTTATATTTTGAGCTGTCGCCTGCCTGTTGTGTTAATTATTCGGCATTTTCACAGAACGTTCGCTGTCAAGCAAAATAAATTTATTTTCTACGATGTCTTGACATTATCACCTATCTGAATAGAAATATACCAGTGCCGAAAATCGGGTTTTAAGTCTCTATCTAATAAGTAGCTGCAAATTTAAATCACAAAAAACACACAATACAATAAAACACAAAATAAATACAGTCGAATACATCTTTCTTTTTTGAAGTCGATTGAAAATATTCTGATTCTCTTTCAGAGAAATTTATACAACCCAATGACTTAGTTAGCCTAGAGAACTCGAATTTACTCTAAACCAACTTTAGAAAGCCTCATCTCGAAAGCTTCATCATAGAGAAGCTTTAAGCTATGCTTTGTGGTAGTTGCTTGCGGTTTGAGGTCAATTAAATACACTCTGGAATGTCGGCAAGGGCATTCATAGAGATTTGATTTCTTGATTGCTTTGTTGGTTTCAAATTTTCTGCACCGTCTGTATTGATCTTAAAATAAGTATAGTTTTCAAAAAAAAAATGTAGCAGTCATGAAAATATGGCAGGTTTTTGAATGTCGTTGTGAAAATGGGTTCAACAGTTCGATTCTACGTGAGAAAGGGCTGTTTTTTTCTTCGTAAGTAAACAACATAATTTTACATAAACAAAATTAGTAAGAAGCCGTTTTCAACAGAAAAGTTTCCTTCGACTTAGAGTAAAATTAAAAAATATTACTCAAGGACTCCGGAAGATTTCTCGTTCCATTTCCGCCATAGCTTATGACCGCCATCAAAATATTATCATAGCAAAGATTTGTAAAATTTTCCTAACTTCTTTTGTATTTCTATGACATTAGGGCTACTTTGGTCCGACGCAGTAAGACGAATGCGGAATACCTCCATAAAACTTCATCATTTAAGTAACGCCTTGCACAAGATGCAACAACTTTTTGTTCGCTTTGACCGTTTGTACCATACAACCGGTTGCCGTATCTACCCTTTGACCTGCGATCGTTGAATTACAATTTATTATAATAACCATTCTCTCGAAGCTAAACCTTGGATGTCGATGTTCACAGCTTTTAATGAACCAAATATTACTTTATGGTACTCCTGCTGGTCAAATTTAGTTTAAAAATCGTCTTTCATGCAAAAATTGAAAAAATATCGTGTTTTCTATGTATACCTAATAAAAATATCTATCTATACCTCTATAATGTATTGTATTAACTATGTATCTATTCGTTATCTAGTACCCATAAAACAAGCTTTGCTTAGCTTGGGGCAAGATGATTTTTTCTGTGTGATTTTTTTCCAGCATTATTCATTGTTTATTTAGAGATAAAAAACACGACTCGGTCCTAGCGTTGGTGTTCTTCCAACACAAAGAAGGTTCATTAGTTAACCCGCTTAAATTAATACTTATAATTGAAGTTATTTGTGCTTATCTGAAATTTTAGTATTCATCTGCCTATACTGAGGCAAGTGTGCTGTATCCTTCGAGGCACCTCTCCCCAGCAAAATGAGGCTAATTTTTTGACTAATAAAGTTCATTATTCCATCGTCAGCCTCATGCCACCTTTTCACGTCCACTGTAAGTGAACAGACAAGTTAATTTATATCGATAATATACGGTTCCGATTTCGGAGGCATTAAATTAAAAGTTTGTCAGCCTTAAATTGAAAAATGGCTCGCGTTTATTAAGCTGTCTGTCAGGTTTGGATAGGGCTAAATATAGATAGGTAATGATGTCTCGATGTAAGTATGATTGGTATAAGGAATACAATTTCCTTTTATTTTGCGTTCAAATTTTGGCGACGCCCGTTTCTCAAAGTTTAAATGTAGTTGGTCTTTTTGGGGCAATATTACAGTTATGGTTCTTTCTATTTCTTTTTGAAACGATCACTACCTACATTTAAATATGAATACTGAAGAGATTTGATCACGAAAACAATTGAAGGGTTAATGGGTGCTTAAATTGCATTATCAGTACATATCACAGCTTAAAAAACACTTATTGCACCCTCAAGTGTATCGAAAGATCCAAATAAATAAACCTGTCAGAAAAATAAACAAAACAAGTCGAATAAAATAAATAATACAATACGAATTAATTAACCAACGAAAGGACATGACATGTAGTCATATCATAAACAATACATGCGTGATGTGATGAAGGATGGGGATTGTTGAAGGTGATATTGAACTTGTGCTGTCACCTTGTGTCACCCTTGATTGGTGTCACCTATGTTTTGTAGCACCCTTGATTTGTGTCACTCTAGATACGTTACTTCTAGTTTCGCCCACGGCTTCGCGCGCTTTATTTCAATAGAAACGTTAAAAGGTAGCGTTATTTCCCCAGAACATGGGAACTGATTGATGAGATAAAAAGTGGCACTTGCTTTTTTCCAGATCAAGACCTACACTACCTTATACAATTTCAGTCCGAACCCTTTACATAAGCCCTTTAGTAGGTCTGGCTTGAAGAAATACCAAATATCTATCTACCCCTTCGTACTTTCACATTTATATTATTAGTAGGATGTAGTGTAGAGCATCGTCGTAGGGCTTTGTGGCGCATTATTGAAGGCCTATGTCTATCTGTGAACGTTTTTCAGGATGAAGATAACACTCTACATCCTACCTTCCTTCCTATGTAGAGTGCTTGTCTATAATTTTAAGGACTATTAGGTATAGGTCCTTGAAATTATAGACTGTAAGCTCGAAATACCAAATAAATTGAAGAAAAAGAGGGTAGGTTTACAATGTATAAATTGTGCAAAAAATATTTGAGAATTACTGTTCCGAGAAAAAAATCTTACAGTACCTAATTAGGTACCTGAAAAATTTTATCTACTTTCAACTCAGAGAGGCCCCTTAGTAACATTGCTTGTTTTACCATGAATAAGGAAGCGCATTTGTACTCGCACACCTTTTTATAAATGCTTTTAAACGATGTCTTTACACCTGTTTGAACGTAGTTCATATAATTCAACAATTAAAAAGCAGGTGAGGTGACAAGCTTGTGGTCATAACACCTGCACATGCGCACTCGTTATTTTTATTCACACAATTATTTTGCATCAACAATCGTTCAGTAACTTCTGATCTTATTTTTACCATGTGTTTCTTTATTTTCCAAACTTTAACATGTTGTGTACATATTGCATTTGTTTCATATAAGCGAGATAATGCAAACATATTTAGCAAGAATATAATAATGCAAGCTTCACACTTTTCTTTCTATTCCAAAGAAGCAATGAGAATAGAACGGACAGTTTAGCCTTGATCGTAAGATTTAGTTTAGAAAATGAATTAAAAAAAATAACTGAATAACAGAAAAGACACATTTGACGACCTCTGTGGCACAGCGGGCGAAGGACTGTCTGCGATGCAGAAGGTTGCGCGTTCGATGCCCGCCTCGGAAGAAATATTTTTACAATAATAATAATATTAATAATATGTCTTTAGCAAATTTCAGTTGTTCTGTATGTAAAAAATATCTATGTTTTATACTACCCATAATACAAGCTCTGCTTATGTAGCTTCGGGCTAAACGATGCTGTGTGACTTATCCAGCAAATATTATTATTAATTAATTAACTAATATTAGACGGTGAAAAGGAAAACTAATAAATATTATCAAACGTACTCACTTGCATTATTTAAAGAGGTATCTAATGCATTTTCTGTATTCCGTAGTGAAAATACCAGAAAATTGTTCGAAGTGTCAAACCATTCCTGTGTGCATTCACCATGGACGGGAAGCATACAGACACGACTAATTCATCTCCACCTTATTTTGAAAGTCGTAAGGTTTATTTCTGTTTATTTACATCCTAAACTTGACTTTTTTGATGGCGCCAAGCTGTAACCTTTATCGGTGTGATTATAGAGTTGAGTTTTACTTGGTTGTCGTCGTTTGTTTTTGGTAGACGGCGGCGCGACATCGCGGCGACACGACGATCGTGATTCGTTGCGCTAGGTCGTGTTAGTTTGTTTATTTTGGACTATATTTTTACGGTGAACCTTTGCTTGCATTTGTTCAGGATATTAAATACGCAATTTGATGGCTTTTGTATGACGTTACAGATATCAGTCATCTAGTACCCATAACACAAGCTCTGCTTAGCTTGGGGCTAGATGATGCTGTGTGGACTGTCCGGAATTATTCATTTATTTATTTATTATATTAAAAATGGAAACCGTTTTAAGACATCCATTTTCTTTTCAATTCGTAAGGCATTAGTACGGTAAATTTGGTTCGGAACTGGGTCTTAACTAATAGCGCTACTATAAACTTCACTAAGTAAAGCAATATTATCGTGTAATGACCTATTTTGGCATAAATGTTAAAAATATTATGATTTTTTATTAAACACACAGTCAAAAACTGAGAGAAATGTACATAAAAAACGTAAGAGAACACAAGTTTTACTACTTAGCGAAATAAAACTAAACATGTAAATGTAGAGTCTAATAAATAATTGATCTTTCCGTATGTGTTCGGCAAGATAGGTCCAGCCACAGCTTGGTAGTCTTCAGTAGTTAGTCTTCATCTCTGCCATAAATGAAAAAAACTACAGATGAAGAGACGCGCATCAAGTATCAAGGTTGTTACCTATATGTTTAATAGATTTTTTTCTCTGGAAATTCGTGAAATTCGCGGCTATTGACGAAACCAAAAATACTTGTAATTTTCAGTGATTTAATGTTGACGTTTTATTCCATATTCCATTCCATAACATCGTTACTTATCTGAATAAAAGCTCATAATGGCGAGCAAAGCAAACTCACAGTCTTTCTACAGTACTACCATTATGGTGCTTCTATGGTAGAGCCTGGTATTTCTATGGAGTTCACTGTAACTATATGTTCAATTTTAAAAAAATTCACACGTATAATGTAAGAATATTCTCATTAATACATTTAAAACTAGCATGTATAAAACCGCTAAACTCATTATAATCGCACGTCGCAAACATGTGCTGAAATATTGGGAATAACATACCATGGTGATTTTTTTGTATAGTTTTGGTAAGTTAATATATATCCTTAGAATTAAAATTATTAATAAATTTAATAAATTTCATTGTCTAGTTAACTGAAGCTGGTGGTAGGGCCCAATTTCCCTTTCATCCGATGACGTGACAATTCTAGACATTGACATCGAGCGCTGCCGCCAACTTTCTGGGACGGAGACGTATTTCCTCTTGACTCATTGCCTTTATTTATCAGGCGTGCTTTGTTCAGCTTCTTTTGTTTCAAGATTGTAATGTTTCGGTTTGATTCACCTTCTCATATTTGCTTGAACCAATTTGAAAGCATGTCATCCCTGTATTGGAATGGGCGGGTTTTTTATCCATTTCAATTTTGACCGATATTTTTACGAGTTGGGCATATCATTTTACCAGCTCTTGATTATAATCCGAAGTGAGTGCGGTGCGAGATTTTTTCACTGGAAACACGACACCACGTTTACTAAACTACGATTGTATGGAGCCGATAACCGAACTGTCAAAAAAAAACCACGACATTAAAGGAGCCGCTTTTGAATTTAAACGACAAATTAAAAAAACATATCGCTCTCTCATATCCATAACATAACCTATTCAGAAATGGTATCAATCTCATAAAATGTTTAATTTTCTGTCGGATTCTTAAATATTATATTATATTCTTAAAACTCAACTGTTCACGTTATTCTAAATATTTTGAAAGTATAACAGCCGGCCTACTTCCAAACTTAGACAACTCGCTGTGTGTAAACACAAATATTTCTACAAAGTTTGCGTAAATATTTGCAATAGCTTTCGTTGAAATTAAATCTGTTACAATAAACCAGACTGTAAACAATGAAAGTTATCGTGTCATAATTATGTCACCAATAAATGGTTGATAAATGCCAAGGTAGGCCTTATTCCGAAGGCACTAGGCTAGTGTATTGATCTTTTCAACTTGTGCTAATTGGATTGCAACAGTAATGTGAGAAGTCAGCGCCTTCAAAAATTTTAAATCTATGATTAATTGTATTTTATTGATTTATATCAGATATTCAAAAATCCACATTACACAATCACTAAATGTAAATCGTATTAAAATAGGTTTATAAATAAGATTACATAAATTTTAAATTCAAATTAATAACATATTGAATTATTGAAATCTATATAATTTATAAAACTAATTAGATCACATAGATGTGATCTAATTAGTTTTATAAATTAAAGTACATAATAAGTACATAATCATTATATATATATATATAATAAGTACATAATCATTTATTTTGTGGTATAAGATGATGGCGATTGTGATTATATGATTACATATTGAATTACTGAGATAAAATTAGATCACTAGTAATTGATTTATTTAGTCCTATCCATTTTTATGAAATACATCTATGTGCTGAAGATTATGATTTTCAATTTCTCACACACACCAACGTTCTGTCGTTTACAGATACATCCTTATTTAGTTTACAGCTATTGTTTAAATAATTATTTCTAATAATACGTTTGGTATTGACATCTGTTTTTGCATGGTTTCTATTGTCTTCTTATCTTATGTTATTTGTTTGTTTTTTCCATCAGTTTTGATCCTCCAAATCTGTCCATTAGGTTTTATCCGTATCATCCGTTACCTTCGGTATTTATTTTAGTCAACTTAAACCTCTTTTGTTCTTGTTCCTTTAAATTTTAACCGTACCTCCCGTTACCCTATAATTTGAATACGCAAGACAGCTGTACTTCAGTTGCATAACACGTCCTCACAGAAGCTCCGTTCGTTGACACCAGCCCACTGTTCCGTGTTATTGGTCCAAATCGGACGGTGGATCTTATTTGGAGCGATTTAACGACACTAATGAATTGGGGCCTTGTTCAGATTTGATGGTATCGAAAAAACTATCAGTTGTGTCGGTGATCAGATATAATGAGCACTTTTTCGTTTATCTCTGGTTTAAAATGGGTTCGTTTTCGGTTATAAATCATTTTGCTACGGTCACGTTTAATGCCACAGATTTTATTTCTGATTACAACATTTCTGTCTTGGTATTTTTAATGTCAGTTATTTTACTATTTTTATTTACGGAAGTAACCAAATAAACGTTCAGTGTCAAGAAAGTATAATTGAGTTCAGGAGGAAGATGTTACCCTTACCTAATTTAGTCACTTTACGATTTTTACTAACAGAAGCCCTTGGCCCTACAGAAGTTATTACCTGGCCGGTATCTAAAAATACACCAGTTTCACGGTGAATAAACATACTACAAATCGACTCGTTTAAAACTATCCCATTTTCAAGCATTCTTAAATAAACGGGTGACTATTTGAATTTGGTCGGGGAATACTGCGCGAGCGCATGGCTTCAAGATTTGCTGTTCTGTCAGTAGCTCTCGATCGATGAAACCTGACGCACGCGTGTTATATTAAAATTATCGATCGTTGTAATTAATCATTTTCAAGTTCTCTTGTGTAACTTCTATCAGTGTTTTGAAACAGTTTATTACATTCAGTGGATTGTTTTGTGTATTTCTACCGTATCTGACCATACCGGTATGTATATTTGTAATACTTTTATCATTTATGATGTATTGATTTATTAATATCATTCTTAGATAAGAGTTATAGAGGTTTGGTTAACATACTTGAACGAATATTCAATACTGATTTTAAACATTAAATGTTAAAGTCTTCAACTATACACACCTTTTCATCTAATGAAATCTGTGATATCATCAAAAGCAAACACAATTTGAGTCATCATTTTGAATGAAGTTGATCTAATGAAAATAACATTGATAAGTTCACATACCCATAATAGCCAGCTAATCACATTGTCAATATTATTATCAGTTGTTTATGTAATGAAGGCTGGTACGTTAGATTCGACGATAGAGGTCACCATTTGAAACACGTTTATCTGGTTCGGTTTGGATATCTGAATTTGTTAATTAACTTGCACAATATAGAAAATTTTATCGTAAACATTTATAGAAACATGCACATATTTAATTAAAATCAAGGGCTTTTTATACCGTTTTATTTGTATTAAGCTTAACCTTCTCTAAAATAAATAACATCATCTTTGTACGTCACAAGTGAAAAAAGGGTTTAGTTTTTTACAAGATTGACAAGGATCTTTTTTTTTTTGCGATCATTGTAAGCCATTTGCTAAGAGCTACTTATGCAAATTTTTAATATATTGTCGACATTGTTCTTTTCATCATTAACCTCGTATTTATCAATGGACTCAAAAACCAAAATCAAGTGGCTAAGACCGTGCTTAGTTGGACATGGCATCTCATTGTCCTATCCTATCCATTTAAAATCCACAACATTCATTATTTCTAACAGAAATAAGATTTTTTACCCACTTCATTGATTCAAATTTTCTTTAATTATTACCTAATTAATAAATTATGCTGGACAATCCACAGAGTATCATCTAGCCCAAAGCTAAACAGAGCATGAGTTATGGGTAATAGATGACTGATGTACTTATTAAAAAACATAACTTAGATATTTTTTATTATACTAGAAAACACCCAGAACCTCGGAAGAATTTGCAGATCGTTCAATAATTTGTCCAAAAGCAAGAATCGAACCTGCAACCTCCCGCGTTGCAGGCAGATCTTCGCCCACCATGACATGCAAGAAAATGTCTCAGAATACAATACAATGTGCGCAAAACTTATCTGAATGGTATCTACAATAAATTTTAAACAGCTGAAAATAAAAACTGTGAGCTAATGCCACCTTAAGATATAAATTTACGTTGAAAATAATTGGGAAACTCCCATTTTCTAAGTTCAAACGACCAATTAACAATTGACCTCACTGGTGATTAGAAAAACAAACAACTAATTAACATTTTTTCCAACTATTACATAACATTATCAGTACATTCTTAACTTAGGTATGATTCGTTTTGGAATTTGTTTTTATCGTCAAGTTTGTGGGATTATTGTTGTTCCGTTAAATATTGGTTTATAGAGAAACTAGTATCGCAGCTTCGCACTTTTCTATGGAAACGTTTTAATACTCTTTCTATCCAATGGAAACTGAATTGGGGGAAGAAAAGCCTATGTTTTATTCTAGGGCTAAAACTATGTGTATTCAAAATTTCAGCCCAATCAGTTCAGTGGTTTTTACGTTAAAGAATAATAAACTAATAAACATCCATCATACAAACTTTCACGTTCATAATATTAGTAAGGCTTGGATATTTTCTGAGTTTATTTATTCTGTGGGCACGGTCATGGTTGAACATTATCGTGTTTGTTTAAGGATAGAGAAGTCAAAGCAAATATTTAAACATTGATCAAGAGTGTGCTCTTACTCTATCATTAAACTCATTAATTAATATTAATTGAATGAAGTTCTTCAATCATTCCTCACTGAATGTTGACCTGATTCACGGACTGTAATTTTGAACTACATCCTAGAATAAAACAAAGGCTACTTTTCATAAATTTTCCCGCGTGTAAAGGCGTGGAGCTTAGCTAGTACTGTATGTAAAACAGTGTTTTCAATATTACTCTTTTTTTTATCAGCAATAGACCTTCGTCGAGTTTATGACCGACACCGAGAAATACAAGTATGAAAATTTAAAATTTTCGTTTATGGTTGTTCGGCGTTTAGGGCAAGCTTTCCTCTTCTCGCACAAATTGTTAATTCCATTCGATCAGTAATTCGATAGGTACCTAATATTTTTTAATATAAAACTGGTACTTACAACCGTTTCAGGACAATAATTACCGACAGTTTCGCAAACATGTTATTTAGCTGCGTGCAATTTACAATTAGAATGTATTTTTGGCTCTATCCTATCTCCCACGTGCAAAATGTCGTCTACACCTCTCGTTTTGCCTATGATTGATTGATATTCTACACCAACACGTATAATTTCATCTGCATTATGATTCTCTATTAAAACCAATCGGGTTCTAAGTAATTTCGCTATAGTCGATTTTGGTTGTACGTTGTTATTAAGTACCCTATATTTTTTATCCGATACATGATTATAATTAGCAATTACATAACTTCTGACGGAGATTATTTACAAGAAGGTACTTAAGTACATTATATTACTTCTTTGGCCATCTATGGTATTAACTTCTTGTGTAGATTTCTGTTATTATTAGGTCCTATTAATAGACACTGCTATCATCCATTGTTCGTTTTCTATACAAGTTACAAAAAGGTATACTAACCTATACTATTCTATCCAATTATCGATAACTTTTTCTAATAAAAAATCTCCCTTGGCTCATGGAGAGCGGATAAGCCGGTTTTTGTCGACGGGATACGGGTTCGCTTCCGTAGCTATCGCTTTGAATATCTGCTGTTTTTGTTGCAATTAGGTATTTGCTTGTGCATACCAAGACTAGAAACCTGTACGCTCTTGGATAGTTAGACTAAAACATTTTAATTTGAATGGTACAGTATTTGAAAATACCATAATTATTTTTTTTTACCCACACTTTATTTACACTGTTGAATTATTTAATACTAGCTGCAGCCTGCGGCTTCCAAAGTTGATAAAAAGTAGCCTATATTTTATTACAAGCCGAGACTACTACTGTACTGTCTACTGTATCTACTGCCGTTGATCTGTCTTTTCATAATTTCAACTCGATCCATTCAGTAGTTTTGGCGTGGAGAGGTAACAAACATCCATCCATCCAAACTTATATTCGATTATATTCGTTTAACTGTGCTGAAGTTTATAGTTTTACCCTTCATTACTTCCTCTTATCAATAATTTTCATAAACCTAAACACCCAATGAACATCGCTCAAAAATCTATAAGTAACTCAATTTTTTCCAAAGTTTCCGGCATTCAAGTATTACCGGATGGTAAACATAAATCCCAGATGCTCGATGCAGTCGAAAAGTGCCGTTAGCTACATGCCATGCGCACACGCACGATTTCTCGATCACAATGCACTTGAGTTTGGACATTTCGATTGAGCAAATCGAAAACACCTTTAATGTTACTTTAGTACGAACATAAGAACGAAGAACAAAGAATTTTAGGCGTTTTTTACCATGTCTAGAGGGAAATACTTTGGCTAGGTTTAGTTAAATTTTATGAATTCTTTATGAATTTGTTCCAGGTTTTGGGTGTTTTCTATGTATTATAAAAAATTATCTATTTAATGTATTGTATTAAGTATATCAGTAATCTTGTACGCTACTTCACATAACACAAGCTCTGCTTAGCTTGGAGCTAGATGATGCTGTGTGATCCTAACATTGTCTAGTGTTATTATTAATTTAATTATAATTTCAAATGAGCCGTGTTTCATTTAACAACATCGCAAGGTTAAGTTTCTGCCTTAACCGAAGATGCTTCTTTATAGTAATTTGAATCAGAGAAACTTAGTTTATTCATACAATTTACGACCACTCAAATTAACACAACAAAAGCTTGTTCCCTAAATTGTTGCTCGATCAACGGCAATCACGAATTTTATGGTGAAATAAATACGAGAGAAAGATCTGTGAATTGATTGGAAATTTTCTTTTAATTGAAATACTTTGTCACACCGCTTTGAGGTCAGTGTGTTTTGAACTTGGTCAGTATTTTTATTTTCTTTGCCTAAGCGGAATTATATTTTTTACTTCCACGTTTAAGTATGGAAGAAATTAGTTTTCTAAAAACTTCTCCCACACAATACAGAAGTTTTTAAACTCATCTATTATGTAAGAACAGTTGCATATTATGTTTATTTAGATAAGGAACGCCTAGTTTAAAAATCTGCAACGGCATTAATTTTATCGTTGTTTGCACTGTAAACCGTATCATCGTCTCAGATACTATAATATTATCAACATAATCATCAAATTCAGCAATTTTGTATATTCTATTCAGCATTTCGAAAATATCCTTATCCTTTATATATTTTTAAATAACTTATTCTGATAGTAAGAAGCCTAAATAGAAACGAACTTAAGCTTATCTGCGTTCGAAGAATCGCTCAAGTCCAAATAAAAAGAAAAGATAGAAGAAAGATAAGTTGGAACTATGTAGCTACTGATACAGTGTTACACGTACCGAACATTCCTCGATTTCAGATAAACGTAAATAAATTACCACGTGTGTTTGCCGCGTAGGTGCAGGTGGACATAAACAACTTTTATTTACTCATTAGTGACTTAGTCTTAGTGTTTCGTATAAGGTTCATTAAACATTATTAGCTATTATATAGCGACGGTTCCATCTGATAGATACTATTTATTATTGTCTCGTATGATTGTTGTGATCATACGTCACACGTAAATCTTTCCTATGCTAAATGAAAATGCAGTACAGTAAACGAATACAACAATGATATTTACTTTACTGGGAACTATACGAATAATGGAGATATTTCCATTTACAATCATATAGAAATGTTCTCTTCCATCGATTTTGTTCCGAGCAATCTCACGAAGACAATAAACTCTAGTTCTTTTATCAGCACACCTCGCGTCGTTTCATAACCCACTTTCAACACGAAGGCGCGATGTAGCAACGGCTGTAGTTTTATTATCAGTTTCACCAGAGGATACAAACTACAAGGCCAGGTAGGCTGTTTGTCGAACTGTAGGGACAGAGTATTTGTACTGATAATGTCTCTTGAAGGTTTTATTGGTGGTGATAAAGCTTTTGGGACATGTTTCGGGGAAAAGATAAGGGATCCTTCAAAGGATTATGGTTTTGTTGGCTATGGGGTTTATGATGAGCCTCTTTTGACGTCGTTGGTAGTAAAGTCTGGTCGCGTAAGCCTTATTTGTCATTTTCGGAGACAGAGATTAACGCGTCCGACATCAATATTTTTGGTAAAACTAGCAATCAGACTTTGAACAAATATCGAAAACAACTAAATATCTCTAACCGGGATAGCTATTAGACCATTACTAGTGCTAGAATCTGCTACCGTTGCAGTGACTGCATTGAAATAGCCAATTCTATTGTATACAAAAATCGCAAGGCGAAAGCATGACGATCCATCGTCCTAATTACACAACTCGTCATGGTGCACGTTCCTATTGTCAGTTATTTAAGCCACATTTTATTGTTACCAATCTAAATTAAAAACCAACCTACAAAGACCTACGATGCTGTCCCTTTCTTCACATCAAATGCATGAAGTACAGCGGTATCGTAATAGGGATCGTTGTATTCTGGTTCAGTTTGACCTCGAAATGGACCCCGTTGATATCATCTATGCAGGTCATGACCTTCGGACGTAATCCAGATACGTAGGAGTTTCATGGTTTGAGTGATATGAAATTAGATTCGATGCGGTCGTTCGTGAGGTTGCGGTTGAGTGATTTGACATTGACAATGATTTTGAGGTTAAAAATCTCTTAAAATAGTATTAAATTGCATATATTAATCTTCTTTAAATGTTTTATTCATATTATATTGCTTTAGTACCACTGTAAAATTGGGTTAAAGTACGGTGAAATGGGCAGTTAAATTAGATTTTACTTTCGTACTATTGTATTCCTCATACCTTTTATGGTTTAGTCTATTTTGCCCCTCAAAAGGATTTGTTTAGCTTTTTATCTTCATCTCTTAGCAAAAAGTCCATAATTTCAGTCTAAATGGTTATAACGGCACCATTTAACCTTAAATAGCCGTCATTGTCTCCCTACGTTCCAAGTTGTTAAGTATTTACTTCTTTTATACATGCGACAACCTCAACACCACTATTTGAAACCTTATCTTTTAACTGCACGGTTGATTTTGTTTCGTCATCAGTTTTTCTATTATCATCGTTAATTTCAGCGACGTAATCGTCCTGACAATTGCTTGATTACAACAATTAATCGCAATTGAATGGAATTTGTGAGTTTCCTCTTCTCTTACGAAATGTATCATCAGTGACATGTGGTATCATTATGTTATTGATAGCTTTAGCAAAGTTTTCTTTAGCGTAACTTATTCTTGTGTAAAAATTGTCGGAACTTCTATGTTTTCTTTGCCTTGTGGTTCTTCGCTGTTTCTATGGAAATTTAGTAAAATGCTCGGATTGAGAACCTGTTTTGAAACCCGCCAAGTAAGAAGCCTTGGATCGGATTGAACTGAAAACGGCGCCAGGGTGTTGTGAGATTAATAGTATTGGCGGAAACAGTCTACCTATGTTATACTTTATTTTTATTTTATCTTTCTAACTTACTTATTATATGTGTATAACTTTGTTCTATCATCTTTGTTCTTCTTCTTCTTCTGGACCTTATCCCACGCTAAGTGGGATACGCACAACATATATTCTTCTTCCATTCATCTTTATCGTTCTATTTTATTCTTCTCTTATCTTCCATATTGTCTGATTTAAAATTAAAAATTGTCTCAGACTGTTAAAAATCCAACGAACATTTGTTCTGTCATACGTTAATGTTCTATTTTCCTGCATTACTGAACTAATCTAAATTCACAGCCGAAGTCAGTTAACGTTTGTTCTCGGAATGCACAGGAAGGGCCGTATAAGATAGGTACTACAACAGACAGTTGAAATATAATCAACAATAGAAGCATTACTTATTTGATTTAGTATTTTTAATGTTATTGAGTTAGATAAAGCTCTTTTTTAAAATAAGGTCGGCTTAATTTGTAATTTTGATCTAATTAAAAATAAGCTTTTCTCGTATTTATTAAGTATAAATTAAATATATCATTTATCTAGTACCCATAAGCTATGAGTAGCTTACTTTGAAGCTAGATGATGCTGTGTGGATTGTCCAGCAATATTTATTTATTTATTAAATGCCAGCTTATATCTTTCTTTTAATTTATCTGTTCTTTTATAAACTAACACGCTAATCTGTAATGCAATTTTTACTACCATTATCATCCCAACCTGTATTTAATACACCTTACCCATCAAACGCTTGATTGTTACTCCTTCTATCAGTTCCCTTGTATTTCATAGCTGCGGCCATTCGTTTACGATCGCGCTCTAAAAGCATATCGCTATTTGATGCGTCGATTAATGCACCTCTGTTATTGTTGTTGAGAATACTAATTGGTTTTATATTTTTGTTAATGAGAGGATGTTGATGTAGGCGAAACAGCAATGTTTGATAGATAACATCTTACGTTGGGTAGTAACTATGGGATGTTATAAAACCCTTTTTATTAATTAAAGCACATTTCTTACCGTTAATTTTAATCGTATCCTGCAGTAATGGCCTTTATCATTTAAATCCCAAGAACGTTAATGTAAATAAACATTACCGTTACAGTGAAATGGTGAAATAATATTTCCGATCAGCTTACCAAAATTTGAATGTTAATTATGCAAAATTATGAAGATTATCAAAGTAAATCGTTATCAATGGTTTCGTATTTCAGGGTTAACCGTCGCTTACGTTATCTCTCCTTTATATCAGAACTAGCGACCCGCCCCGGCTTCGCACGGTTTTATTATAAGTACCGAACGGGATAAAAAGTATCCTATGTCCTTCTCCTGGCTCTAAACTACCTCCCTGCCAATTTTCAGCTAAATCGGTTCAGCCGTCCTTTAGTTATAAGTGAAGTAACTAACACGACTTTCTTTTATATATATAGATGTTAAAAGAATGTTATTAATTAGCTATAGAGCAGAATTTTCCCTTCTAACTATATAGTTATTATGTGATACAAAAATTGCTTAGAAACACGATGACCGCGCTTAGTCTCACACCTAGGTTTAAAGAACATATTCTCATACAAAAAAGTTGAACGGTAGCTTAGTAAGGGCGTAAATGACGGACAAACAAATAAACACTTTCGCTTTTTTATTTGTAACTAGCGCCCGCCCCGGCTTCGCGCGGTTTTATTACACTTATAAACCTTCCTCTTAAATCGCTCCATCTATTAAAAAACCCCGCATCAAAATCCGTTGCGTAGTAAGCATACAAAGGGACATAGGGACGGAGAAAGCGAC
Organism: Eupithecia centaureata; assembly: GCA_944547425.1. Classification (NCBI taxonomy): domain Eukaryota; kingdom Metazoa; phylum Arthropoda; class Insecta; order Lepidoptera; family Geometridae; genus Eupithecia; species Eupithecia centaureata. The sequence continues at coordinate 11,178,219 of OX155678.1, read as the reverse complement.
TTCGTTTTATGTATGTAGTGATTTTAGTTAGCACTGTAACCGCCGGCGGCTTTGCACGCGTTGTTACTATGGAATAGTTTTAAGGTAACCATCTAATAGATGCCATAAATGTCATCTATGGCTATCCCATGAAATCTTATTTATTATGTGATCAAAAGCAGCTTACGACGGTTATTCCAGGTCTAGTACAACGACTATTCAAAATTTCAGCCGGCCGTATTTTGTGTACCTTAGGAACAAACATCCATCCATACATCTATACAAACTTTCTCGTTTATACTACATATTAGTAAGGATAAAAAATATGGATTTATAACGAAAAAGGTTGATGAAATCCAAGCCTCCGGATTACGTAAAATCTATGAGTTACCTACGTTACGATACCTTGTGCTACGACTGCGCAAGAGCAAATTGTGAATAACACTAATTTCCTTCAGAAATTGATGCTATTAGTCGTTATTACAAGTTTCCCGTCTTTACGATACTTGCTTGTTTATTACTGGTCACTTGAGTATACCTCTTTATTACCAAATGAATACTAGGAAAAGATTTCATCAACATTACATCTTCTTTATGCTATCGTTTCTTCTTGCTATCCTTATTAGTACTCGACTCTGTGTTCTCTTCTATTTTTTATCACCCGTCTTCTTTTCTTCACATCTTTCTACATTCACACAATCTGTCTTTCTTTTGTTTTTTTTGGATATTTCGCTCGATTTCACCAAAGGTTCATACCGTATAACCACAGGTTACACATATTATAGGCTCTGTTTTGCATTGATAGAAACCTACATGACGTTGACGTCACAGGTATTTGTCGGAAACCTACACCATAAAAGCATAGCTTTCCATTCATTTACGTTACTATAGCAAAGTACTTGCACGCCTCTCCGTGCACAGCATTAATTAATCGTAATTAGTCACTGTCTCAGGCAATGGTAACGCATTCTCCAACTGTGACAAGGCTATGAAACTTCGACAGATTAGTCACACTTATTTTACAAATGCGAAAGTTTAGATGGACGTGTTTTACCTCTTCACGGGTTTTCTACCTTCATAACTTGTCCTTTCGTCCTAAAATCCCGTGCAACATAACCCGTTACTTTATGAATACATCGTTACGTACGAGCATTATGTAGTCGATGGCAAAGGGCAAATCGTGAACCAGTCCCGTTGGACTCCAAGTCCTCCCAAAAGGAACCCACAGATCGCCATTAGCATTTATCGAAGAGATGACCAGATTTGCTGATAAATTCAGATGTATTTTGAATATTAATCATTATAGTTTTGCTGAATTTAAGTTGCATTTTCACCATACTTCACTAAATAGTATAAAATAAAGTCCTGCTGTCGTCTGTCTATCATGTATGCTTAGACCTTTCAAACTACGCAACGGATTTTAATGCGATTTTTAAAAAGGTAGAGAAATTCAAGAGGAATGTTTATTATGAAGGTATAATAGGGCGGGTGTCGCTAGTGTTCATCAGTGAATCGCGTGTAATAAATGCAAAAGACGGATGCTAAGAATTTGTTACCTCTTCACGGACTTGACTGAAAATAGTAAATTTTCAGTGAAAAGATTTGGCTGAAAATTAACATAAACGTAGTTTTAGATATGGTATTACAAAAAGGCTTCTTTCTTTTATCCCGGAATAGCAAGTATTAAGCCGCGGGGGGAATATAGTTATGGATAAAAAAATGCCAATGAGCGGCCATTAGTGACTAAACTAATGAGAACTCAAATTACAAAACAAATATTTAAAGACAATAAATAATATCAACGTGAAAACTTTCGTGAAACACACGAATCCTTCTGCATTAACCTGGATGTCCTTAAGCGAGCAGAGAAATTAAAGGATGACCCGTTGGACGCTCACCTTTACTTCATTGTTAGTGGGTACGTTTGTTTGTATTTAGACCGGAAGCTGTGATGTCCTTTGTATGGAAACTAGGGCGGTTTGGCATGGATTATTGTGAGGTTGGATTGGTCACGAACTGTGATCACGATTGAATATTTAGATCACCGTTTTACGAGTCCTGCTGACCCATAATTATTAATTTATCATCAAAGATAGAAGAATTACCAACGGCTGGATACTTAAGACTTGTTTTTGTATGTATCACTTGTGCTATTTTTTTAACGACCTCCCAAATATTAGGTCCTTACATATGAAATTGGCGTTTTGTATGGGAGGAACAAAAAGTCGAATATTTTTTAATATAATACAGGGTGTTAGTGTGAACACCGTTGTCCTTGAAACCAGAGGTTCAGCATCAAGAGTAGAATCCAAAACCGATGAGAAAAGCTTAACACCTATTTTAGTTTTGCAAGATTTTGATATTTCATGTCTTCGCTATCGTACACGATGCCATAGTCACTCTACATACTTTAAGTACCTACCTACGTAAGTACTTATACCCGCGCCTTACTTGGATCGTAACTTCATTACTTGTGCCCTTCAAAAGACGGGATATTCGCTCAGAAGGTGATCCGATACTGAGGTGCACATGCCACGTGTCGCCTGGTCGAAGAACTTGTGTCACGTGTTTGTGAGCAAACGTTTAGTGTTTATAAAAATTTTCTTTAAAAAATGAGTAAAAAATAGAATCATTTTTTTTCATCCGTTTTGGATTCTACTCATGATGCTGAACCTCTGGTTTCAAGGACAACGGTGTTCACACTAACACCCTGTATATTTAATTAATCAAAGTATGAACCATTATTTTCTATGCACTTTTGCCATCTTATAGGTAGTTCATTGATCCCTTTACTAAAAAAACCAGTCGGACGGGAATCAATAAAATCTTTGAAGGCGATTTGGATTGCCCCATCGGAGTTGAATTTTTTCCCTTGCAAGAAGTTATCCAAATTTCGAAAAAAATGGTAATCTGTTGGAGCAAGGTCCGGGGAGTACGGAGGATGTCTTAGACTTTCCAATTGAAGCTCTTCTAATTTAGTAGTCGACGCGCGTTTGCCGGTTTGCTTCAGTCAATTCGTGAGGTACCCACCTTTCAAGCTTTTTAATCTTCCCAATTTGCTTCAAGTGAATTAAAACAGTTTTATCACTAACACCGCAGCCTGCAGCTAACTCGGACGTGGTTTGCGATGGATCCGCTTCCACAATAGCCTTCAACTCTTCATTATCAACTTGAGTCTCAGGCCGTCCACGGGGCTTGTTCTGCAAGTCGAAATTTCCAGAACGAAAACGTTGGAACCAAAAACGAACTGTGTTTTCTTTTGCAACACGACCGCCATACACATCATTCACCCTTCGAGTTGTTTCCGCAGCACTAGTGCCACGGCGGAACTCGTACTCGTAAATAATGCGATATTTTAAGTTTTCCATTTTGTAAAATGAGTGACGCAAACAGAAAAAAACAGAAGAAAAAAAACAAATGAATGACGATCATCGAAGCACAAATACATGAGTCTATAGCTGTACAAATTTGAATTTGGAATTCCTTACCAAAGAGGAGAAATTTGTGATTAAAGTGGCCAGTACGAAAAACGCCTATTTCATATGTAAGGACCTAATATTCTTTATCTCTGACAGGGACCTAAAGTAAATAATCTAGATCTGTTTCTTTTTAACACTCTATTTCAGGAATGACGTAGATCTCTGTACTAAGTTCTTGGTCTGAATTAAGGTTATTGACGTGCGCAAACCTGCTAATTTAGGTTATCTTCTGGTCATTGCCTTCTTAGGAATATTTCAGCTTCTTTTAACCTTTAAGTATCGAGAGGTGCTGTTTTCGTTACACAAATACCGACGTGACGACGTGACGTCTGCCATACTACCATAATTATACTATCAAAAATTTCTGAATTTCTTAGTATTTGTTTGCTAAAAATTATCAAAGGGGTGGCGAGAAGCGCGTGGTGATACTGCTTTGCTAACATTACATAGGTTAAATAAATATTTTCTTTTTCGCTACAACGCTCTTCCTCTTTTTATTGATAGATCTACACTATCATTAATGAACAGTGCCAGTTTGAATCGCCAGCACGAAGGGTGATTCAAGCATGTTCTGCTTGGGACAATTAGTCGCCACACCTCTATGTATGTAACTATTCATTACCAGCTTTGAAATATCTATTAGACTATCATCATCATATCAGCTCACAAACGCCCGCTACTGACCATAAGACTCCCCAAAACGATACCACAAATAGTAATCTGAGTCGCTTCAACAGTTATCTCTCTTTATCTATCGACTATCTTCTATAACAACCTTCTAACATATATCTTGAAGGAAAACACCCATAATTTCCCTTCAACGATGGTTCCGAACAACCAAACGCTGATTTCATTCAAAGCCAATAAATACGAACAGTTACGTAGGAAGCTCAGCAGGAATCTAACGAGACCACCGGGACTCTGTTTTTGTACAAAATATTGAACAGGTGTTGGGTAGAGATGGGCTGTGGCGGTGTCAACACAGGAAATAGCAGTTACTGTTATTCCACATTATTTTTCACGGTGATAAACCCAATCTTTGTCACTTATGAACTGGGTTTTTTGTTTTTATCTGGGATTTTAAACACCATCATTATCTACGAGTAACCTTGGATTACGCACTCCTTATAAGCTTCTATTGGCGTCTACCAATCTCTTCTGTCTTGTCATTCATGCAGCTACATTAGACACAATAAAATCAACGCATTTAGAATTTAATATGTGGTATTGTTGCTATGTACCTATTAAAGCCCGGGAACCTAGAGAAAACCCGTTTAAAGATTTTATTATTTTCTTCCAATGCTTTTTGCTCTTAAGGATATTTAACGACGCTTTATGCTTATCTAAATTTTAATGATATAAATGATTTTACTAGCGTCTGCCCGCGGCTTCGCACGCGTTGTTTCTATGGAAACGTCTCAAGGCTATTTCTATCTTATGGGAACTGCTTTATGGGATAAAAAGTAGCCTATGTGGCCTAGAACGCCAGAACTAAGTCTATTTTAGCCCGATCTATTTAGTAATTTTTGCGTAAAAGGGGAACATACATCTATTCATCCATACATACTGTTGCGTTTATAATATTAGTAAGGATGGATACTGATCATTATGCCAAATGATACATCTCTAGTATCTACACTGGTTATGCATCCTACCTACAGAATAGATTCTGTGGTCACCATTATGTAGGTGTGTAAACCTACATAGTAGTTAGTACCTTTGCAATAATGTTAGTTTCGCCACATTCTGTCGTATGTTGTGTACAGAGGCAACTCTGTCGATGCTTCATTGTTTTATCATAATTTCATAATAGACTATATGAAATAGGTGCGATAGATTAATGTTGATTATTGTTTGACATGTGAACAAACAACGCAAATTATTATTTTATAGATAACCTGTGAATTACGTTTATATTTCTACGTTATCATTGTTAAAATCTCTAGTTTTCGCTTATAACTACTTTTTCTCACGGTTTAAACTGATTTATATATTAGTAAACATTGCGTTTTTGTAGCCGTTTTTATGGGCATAAAAACTACTTCATCTGTCACGTGTCCAACTTTAATGGCCGTTTATATCCCATGTCCCATATGCTGCTATCGTTGAGTTGAAAAAGGTTTTGCGTTGGGCTTTTGTTTTGGTAGTTTTTGTTTATTCTTACCTAATCACCCTTTTGCTATAATGAGTGCCAAGTTCAAGAGTAGGCATAACACTTGTTTAAGGCTCTCATTTTATTTCATGCTTTAATTAATGTCATAGTAATTGTTTATCGTTCTTTGTTATGTGACGTTATTTTAGATTTTTCCTTAGCTTTTTTTGAGTAATTCTATTTTAAAATTCAGTCGTAATTGACACCTTGACACCCTGACGATTGCACGAACCGTACAGAGCTCATCCTAACCAATTTAAGACATGCACCAGTATCCGTTAACCTCTTACTTTATACTCGTCTTGCTACTACGAAGCTCCTTGAATATTGGTCGAAACGTGAACAAGACCATCCATTCTTGGTCCTTATTTTTATAAGAGATCTTTCCAAACAGGGGTTTGTCTTGCTGGTTAAAGTCCAAGAGGGATTTAGAACACCAATTTATCTGTCTGTCAACAGGATAAGGGAAATTTAGTGTTCGTGCCTCAATGGTAGATTCGGAGTGATTTTTGCTCTATTTTCGGACCTAATTATGGTAGAAAAATAACCTCATTGGTGTCTTGACTAATCTGGCCGGGTAGATTGTTTTCTTTGAAAATGCTTTAGATGACTGTTCGAATTTAATATTGTCTGAAGCTTGTATGTTATTATCATCAAAACAACTACATTTGCAATAATATTATCACCTTTTGTACATTACGCTCTCATCCAATGGAGATAGGACGCAGTTTGCAATACAAATAGGTACTTACCAACCTATTGTAGGTTTACCAACCACGCGTATTGTGAACTATATTGCTAATTCAATATGGAAGTCTTGAATAAAACTCCCACTCGTTAGAACATTGCTATTGAACCAAGGTCGAAGTAGATCTTCCACAACTACAGTTTAACTGATCCTATTCCGATTCACCGATAAGATGTAAGTAAACATTTAAAAGTTTTATAGCTACTGTGGTAGAATAAGTCCATGATGGCTGCCAGATGTAGGCCATAAAAAAGAAAATAAATTACTCGTTGAATGACTAGTCCCCCGACCTTGAACGTGATGAGATGTCAGGATTCGAATTTTAAAAATAATTCTAATATAGAATGCGGTTCCCGCGCTGCTCTAACGGCCGGTTTAAATTTAGAAGTTCTATTCTGGATTTGAACTCCCGGACGATGGCATCTTATTGTTTTTGCTGGCCATAGAAAACTAGCATCTGCCCGCGGCTTAACATGTTTCCGGGTTAGGTAAATGTTTTGAACATATTTTGAACTAAACGTCTGTACACTTTTATTCAAAGTTTCAGACATTAATGCGAAAATAGTAATCAAAATTTACATCCATCTGTCAAATATTTGCGTCCTTTACTAGAACAACTTGTGAAAGTATAAACGTAAGTACCTATATACGTTGTATAAAGTGATTGTAATGGGTTAAGCTTAAGCTGTTTGGATGAAACCCAAAACACATAATGGAGTCGATTATCCCCAGAAGCTAAGTGACTCTTGCGTTTAACAAATTTAAACTCACAGACCGACTTGCCTTCTGTTTTTATCAATTTAATTTAATATTTTAATTGATGCTAAGTTATAATATTTCTTGTGACTGATCGTGAGACGTGCTAAACAATCAGCAAAATAAACAGTTGCAAACCAAAACCCCGGTTAAAGACGCCATTTTCTTTTGTTTAAAATGTTTTATTCTTTTCGAACAATAGTTTTCTCTGGCCAGACGCAATTTAAAGCTGCGAGAGTAATAAAGAAAGAAATTTTTCTCTTATTTTGTAGTTTTGTCTCTAATAAGTACCTATACCTTGTAAGAATATAAAATATGATAAGCCCATGTTACTAGATAAACAAATCTGTTTTTGTAAGCGATCCTTGTGAAAACAGTAACGATAGCTTAAAGAAGAATATCCAGATCACTCAATAAACGTATCAGAAGTACTTATACGAAGGAACTATACTTAATACGTAAACTATCAAAAATATTCTTTCCATTCCATTCCATTGAATTTAGGTATGTTCAAAATATCTATGTTATGATTTGGTTCCAATCTTTGTTTATCTTTTAATTTTGCCAGTCTTTCGTTATTTTTCCAGTTCCAGTTCCAGATTTTACATTGTCGTTTTTGTTAGTCTCCAGTCTCGACACTACGCGCTCCTCACATGTAATCGAATACTTTCCAATTCTTTTTTTTCATTTCAGGGTGGGTACCTATAAGTAAACACACAATAAAAAATAGCATCTTAAATTCAGTATGTAACCGAGATTCAGTATCAATTTGCTCTCTCGTCTAGTTGATAATAATTTAGTTAAAATCGCTTATTACTTAATGTGAGATACAGCGTTGAATTAAAGGGATTACGCTTGAGGTACCCGCACGTCCTCAGACAGCGCGGGACGCTCGGCGCGTGCGGTGGTCTCCGGTGCGATCATAAAACATACTATCCAAGTGTTTCTGTTCCCAGTTCCCTCTCTATAGGAGTGACTGAACACCACATTGGCGACGTGGATAAAAGCAGTATGTACCTAGTTACCTACCTATAAAAAAATGTGTATTGAAGTTCTCCCACCAACTTATTTTTGAAGAAGGGAAGGGTAGATGCGTGATTGAGGAGATTTTCTGATAAAAGTTCTTTGTGCGTTGGTGTATTTCATTAAAAATGATTTTGTAGTCATTGTTTTAATGAAAGTAAATTTAGTAGGAAGATAAACGATCTCCGTACCTGAGATTAATTTTTAAGAAATTAAATAAACGCTCACTATTGGCCGACAATTACGTGTCTACCGCATCCTAAGCATTTTCTCGTGGTGGTTATTACAATGGTATAAATGAGGGTAGACTTACAAAACTATTGAGACATAATGTCGATGATATAACATAAAAGGCATAAATTACCTGTCCATAGCAACAATTTACAAAATGTAAAAAGGTTTCTGGTGGTAACTTATAATTATGACGAAATAAGTATACCTACCTACAAACTGTATCATTGCTATGGACCAACTCCAGGGAATGGACACCAGTTTTTTACACGCCTTGATATGAGTTCCACAATGAGTCAATAATAAAGTTGGGTAAATTCTTTATCAGATAGCATAAAATGTATCTATGTCATGTACCTACCCACATAAGCAAGCAGTCTGGTTGGTTCCTACTCATTGTAACTGTGCCACGTATTTATACGTTACTTTGCCATATTCGAAAGAGAGTTCCACAATGAGTCAATAACAAAATTGGGTAAATTAATTATCAGATACGCATACAATGTATGTTATGTGCCTACCCACCTAAGCAGTCTGTTGGTTCCTACTCATTGTAACTGTTCCACGTATATTCCACGTTACTTTGCATATTACAAAGATTTATCAGGAAAACAATCTACGTACCAAGGTACTCAGGTACCTAATGTTGGTTTCAAAGATGGTGTTGACGGCATTAATAATGCGTCTATGCCAAAACAAAGTTTTCTTTTCGAGCGACAGTTGTTATGCTCGTGAAAAACAATAGTGAACATATCGATAAATTTGTGCCACCGAAATGTATTTCGGCAATTTCGGCGATGATATTCGGCAAATGTGTTTCGGTAATTTGAACCACCGAAATGTAATTCGGCAAAACTACCTACCAGAAAGTTGTTATGCTCGTGAAAAACAATAGTGAACATATCGATAAATTTGTACCACCGAAATGTATTTCGGCAATTTCGGCTATGATATTCGGCAACTGTGTTTCGGTAATTTGAACTACCGAAATGTAATTCGGCAAAACTACCTATCAGAAATCTGTATGGTTAACATAATATAAGTAAGTATACAAAATTGTAAAGAAAGCGATTGCGCTTCGAAAAACAAGTTCCCTACCCACATAAAAGGCAAATTAATGGGTATAACCCAAGTAAAATTAACATTCAATAAATGTGCCCTATTATGATAGTAATATGTGTGGTAGCAAAAAATTACAATTCTGATTCTAAAGCTTGCCCCGCTTTAGATAAAATATGGGAAACTAATGTGGTTGTTAACTAGATCCTCTGAGAGGAAAATACTTTGGTTTGCTCATCACACGAAAATCTTGAGAAACCAAAACACACCTAGTGAATTATACCAACATATAGGTAATTCTAGTAGTTACTTACCTATCATT